>JAWRVZ010000085.1:1255000-1855000 GCA_037043235.1 Rhodeus uyekii
ATTAGAAATGCATATTGGTACACAAGTCTTTCAAAATAATAATAATAATACTGTACTCTCATATTACCCTAAAAATCTTCTAATTGGCAATCCAGCTCCATGGTTTTCTCAAACACCCACAATGCTTATTTTCACTGGATATAATTATATTACAGGCCTTGGAATCACAGTGAAAATGGTTTGTAAAACCACAAGACTTGCGATGTTTGTTCAGGGACAATTTATTATTTTACCATTCTCAATAAAAGAATAAAGGTAGTGAAGGGGAATGTGTTTTCCCATTCAAATGTCTTACATGTGAGCAAGAGTGCAGCTAGAAAACAAATAAGGCTATTTGATTAAAATAATAGCAGGCTATTATTCACCAATAAGTCATTGATTAAGAGTGAGTGCAATTGTTGTTTGAATTAATCTTATATGCTATCCTAATAGAGCCATATACATTGAACTATGCATATGAAGACATTTTCATAAACCTTCAGAACTGACACACAATTATTTTCTATTATAGTCTATTTTTGACTTCATTTAAAAAATGACCTACTATGTGTAAAGCCGCTCCATTTCAACCATCAAAATGTAACCACCAGATAGTCAAAATGTTAGTACCGCATATAAGGACGTAAGGTTTTTTTGCGGCATTTTCTTTCTTGCGAGGGTTGTTGTCTCTGGCGCTTGTACTGTCTCTCTTACAGCTGGCGCTGATTGGCTGTCTGACCTGTCAATCATGCAGGAAGACGTGATTGGCTGTGCTGCATGAGGGCGGGCTCTTCTCATCTCATCCGATGATCAACACCTGTAGAATCGCTTCTTAAGGGACGAGCTGCTGCACAGCGGGAGACACTGCTCTTTCTTTTTCTTCTGATTCTGACTCGTGTTTGTTTTCTTATTGTTTCAATTGCGCGCACAAGCACTGTGTGCCGAGCCTGAACAGTTATGATAATTGACATCATGCGAGCCACATTCGAAATTCGAAATGTGCACTTACACAAAAAAATTAATCAATCTATGGGTGCAGGTTATACCAACAATTTTTTTTACACAAAACCCATGGGCTATATGAGGGAGCACGATTATCTGTGTCTGTGGGTTATATGCGGGAAAATAAGGTTATTACATTTACACTTATCCAAAGCAACTTACATTGACATTCTAATCAGTTCTTGCTTTTTCTGGGAATCGAACCCATGACCTTGGCATTTCAGGCGCCACGCTCTATTGTATGAGATACAGGATAGTAAATGCAAAAATAAGAGACCTACTACTGTCATAAACAATGCCTTATCCACTGAAAACAAATTTTGTGGTTTCAAAAGTAGCAGCATACATATGTATAGCAACATGCACAATGTGTATACTCACAATAGTGTTGCCTGGAGTGCGTCGCAGCTCTTAACCCGTGTTAGTGTGTACCTGCAGTGATTATGCATGACGATCAACAGAAGTTGTCATGTTTCAGTTCATGCACAAATTAATATTTGAGTGTGTTATTGTGGGGGAATGTGTTGAAATGTTTAAAAGGTTTCCTCAGCACAACCATCAGGTTATCATGGGAGTCCAGCAATTACCCAGAACCACAGGTGTGTGTGTGTGTGTGTGTGTAAGAGAGAGGAACATAATGGCCACTCTACGCTCTCAGCCAGATGAGGTGTGGGTCGACCTTCCACCTCCAACCCACCAACCAACGACTGCTGATTAATATTTATAGATCTTTAATCGCAATAAGAGAGTTCTTCCCATCCCCAAGAGCTTTACAGAGTCACTCTGTCGGTAAAGCTGAAGAATCACATTAATTAAAGCAAGTGGACGTGATCGTAGTACATCCATCATTCCCATGCTCATTAAAGAGGTCACAAATCCTGGATAAAAACAGCAAAAATTGGCCTAATCTAACAACCTGCAATGAAAAGCAGTTAGCTGAGCTCTTTAATGAGGGCAGACTCACACAAGATGGTTTTACATGCTAAATCAGTGACACTGAAATACAGGATTTATATTGATGGAAATGTACACAACTTTGTTAAAAAGGAAGAAAATACTCATATATAAACATATATGGGATTTGGATCTTGCCCAATGCCGTTTTTATTGAAAGGGGATGCGATGAGGGGGACATAATAATTCAAAAAGCATTTGATTGGGCAAAACTTTGTCACAAGAGACAATTAAGACTCACGTCAAAACCAGGTGTACAATTTAATCTCTCAACTGACCAATTGTAATCAGATCACTAGAGACGGAACTAAACACCGGGTGTAAACAAGGTCTAAAATATGCCGTTGCAACCAAAACAGATTAGAGCACAAATGGATTTAAAGCAAAGTTTCAATATGATTTTTTTTGAAAATTAGCCATTTCCAAATGAATAAGTCTAATGCGAGTCCCCAGTCCTGAGGTCAGAGGCGAGGTCACAGGTTTATCAGTGATGTGATCCACATGTTCTTCAGAGCTGGAATGCTTCAGTTTTCTCCTTTCAACACAGACACCAGCTCCCCGTTCTCTTTCAGCTCCTGTTTAAATGATAAAAACACATTTATCTGAAAGTATGATACATTAAAAAGAAAAAAATGAATGCAAATTGAGACTCAGTACCCTTCTTCTTTATCAGTGGTTCTCCACTGGTGTCATGATCCAAAAAGGAAAATCTTTCTTTACATGTGTGACAAAACATCCCCAATCAAGTGACTTGACAAAAAAATCTGTTATTAACCTCTTCATGTAATGCATTTATGCTATATTTTATATTAAAATATCACTTGGTTGGATAATAGATCTAATGACTTTCCATAATGCTCTAATGCATTAACCAATATATATATATATATACACACACACACATTTTTTTTTAGGTTCAGAGATAGTCCTGACAACATTTGCTCATTGTAGAGCTTTATCTGCCCTCTGCTGGAGAAAATCACCCCCTCCATGACACAGTATATCTCACTTTTAAGCGTTACAACAGATTTCTATAGAGTGGTGCAGGGATGATGTATTTTTGTAAAAGAGTTGGCATTTAAGCACTTCTGGTTCCATCGTACTGAAGTTTTTGGTTAAATCCTGGAAATAAGGTATGCGGTCATTAGATCCATTTCACAACCTCGTTGCATTTAAGATTACACTTTTGCAAACCAATATAGCTCAAGCTTTTACAGATTTTTTTTTAAAAGGCTGAAAGAATTGTCGGAAGCTTACCGATGGTGACGGGTGTAGTTCGTTAATAGCCTACGTTTACTTTTTTATGCTTAAAAATTGAATATTACACAATAATGAAAACGTGTAAGCTTTTGTCAGGTCACAGACCTTATTTTCTGAAATAATCCAAAAGCTCAAAGAAAAATCCTATTGGGTTTTTGAAAAGGGAATCAGGTTGATGAAAACTTCTGGGTTGGGCTACAAAAATACATCATCCCGCACACTCTTTCACGAGAATACTGTTCTTTTGAACTCTCTATTCATCAAAGAATCCCGAAATTACGCATCTAATGAAAAACATTTCAGCACTGATACTAAGAAATGTTTCTTGAGCAGCAAAACCATCATATTAGACTGACTTCTGAAGGATCATGTGACACTGAAGACTGGAGTAATGATGCTGAAAATACAGCTTTCATCACAGGAATAAATGACATTTTTAAATGTTCACAGCCTGATTGGTCTGCTTTTATTACGTGGAAGTCCCTCCATCACACACATAAACAAAGATCTGCTGCGAGGAGACACAGTTCTGACACCTGTACCGAACTGGGATGGGCAACAACGCAACTATGAAGCGAAAAGACTCAAACGCTTGAGGCATTGAGACATCATGTCCCGTTTTTGGCTCATTTATGTCTTTGATCTGTTTTGTGTTCATACTTCATTCGAGCCGCAATAGATTTCATTTGGAAGCGGACAGAGACCCATCTTTTCTCGGTCTCGGTCCGCTTGTTTGGTGGCACAAGGGATGGCAGCGTTCACACTTATTCTCAAATGAACCGCATCAACAGAGCAATCGCAGCAGGGTTTGCTTTAAGTGTGAACACAACCTAATACAGTAATACCTTGAGATCCGAGCATAATCCGTTCCAGGACGAGCTCGTAACTCGAATTGCTCATATCTCAAATCATTTTCTCCCATAAGATATAACATTTTAAAAAAATTATCCGTTCCGGCCCTCTAAAAAAACTCCCTTATTAGTGCCAATAACAATGGAAAAAACATGTTTTTAATGCTGTATAGACACACACACACACACACAAACAAAATTATAGTATATAAGGATTCCTGTGATATAAAATAAAACATGGTTTAATTATGAGTTCTTACCTTTAAGACAGACGATACAGTAGCGGATAATGGCGGCATGTGCGGAGGAGGAGGGATAATGTAGATCAGGGGTGTCAAACTCAATTGCACAGGGGGCCAAAATCCCCCAAAAAATTAGGTCACGGGCCGAACAGGATAAACATTTATTGAAAACACTAAAACTAAACTTTTAAAACTTACTTTTTTTTAAATTAGATGTGAATAAAAACAGACAGAAATATTATTCTGGAATAAATCAACTTATACCTTAAATAACTTAAAAATATAAAAATATTTAAAAAAATACTTAAAAAAAATTAAAATATATCCTGTCTAAATTATACAAGTTAGAAATAAAGTAAACAAGTAAGTAAAGTAAAAGTAAGTAAAAGAACAAACATTCAAATTTCTTTACTCTTATGTCATTTTATATAAAACTTAAAAAGATTTATATATAAAAGATTTTGCTCTCCATAAAAATATATCCTGTCAAAATTATACAAATTCAAAATATGGACATGCTGCAAAAACAAAATCTAAATACAATTTTTGCTTTTCAGCAATAACAAATCAAATCATTCAGTCGAATTTGCTCTTATGTCATTTGTCTTATAGTGCCGTCTTATTAAATTATTTAATTACTGCCACATTAGCTCCGCAAATGAGACACACGGGTAACCGGCAGTATGTCAGTAAACATATACCGTATTTTCCCGCATATTACCCATGGGTTATAGCAGATTTTACAAACTATATCACAATTTTTTTTAAACGTAATAATATTTAAATATATTTGTTACGTCCCTAAGGACGTAATGTTTTTTTTTTTGCGCTGTATTTTCTTTCTGGCGCTTTTACTATCACTCTGACAGCTGGCGCTGATATGCTGTCTGACCTGTCAATCATGCAAGAAGACATTCTGCCATGAGGGCGGGCTCTTCTCATCCGATGATCAACACCTGCATTTCGCGCACAAGCGCTGTGTACCGAGCCTGAACAGTTATGGATAATTGACAATAACAATCGCGCAGTACTAGCGCGAGCGCGAAGCATCATTAGCCACTTCCTGTTTAATACAGGAAGTGTTCGGCGGGCCAGCTGGAGCGCGGGACATCTCGCGGGCCATTAATAAAATGCTCTCGCGGGCCGGACATAATTACACGCCGGGCCGGATGTGGCCCGCGGGCCTTGAGTTTGACACCTATGATGTAGATAATGCAAACACAATACGGAAGTGTAGTGTTTGTTCCCGTGTTGTGTATTGGATAGACTCAGAAGCTCATATTTATTATTATTGAACACTCATAACTCGTGCTGCTCCCAGCTTAATACTGGTGAATCACTCGTCGCCCCCGGTAACCCCCGCTGTAAAACCAAGCTGCCTCTAGTGGAGATCATATGCAATTACCCATAAATGAGGCGCTTGAGCTGCTCCTTGAGCTAGCATCGGTGTCTGTAAGCTGCTCATATCTCAAAGCAAAAATGCTCAAAGGCTTGCTCGTGTGTCGGGACGCTCATATCTCAAGGTATTACTGTACTATTTTTGTATTATTCACAATTCACCTTGAGTATGTCCAGTCCTCCGATGAGATCCCCTTTAACATACAGCTGTGGGTACGTCGGCCAGTTTGAGTACGTCTTGAGTCCTTGTCTAACCTGTGGAATCAATCAAAAGTACATGTTTCGGCTAAAAACACCAACAAACCATTTATTTAGGGACATTTCTAGAGTAAACAAAATCATATTTCAAATGGTTAATTATTTAGTTCTCAGTATATAGGAGGCTCAATCCGTTTTGGAAGAGTTAATCAATAAATGAAAATACAAACTGAAGGAACTCTTACCTCTTCATCTTCCAATATGTCAAACGTATCATATTCAACTCTGAAACGTTAATAAACAATTTGACTTTAATAACATGCATTTAGGCTTTTAATAATTCATGAATGTTAAGAAAATTCTCCAAAAAGAGCTTTGTTAAATTGCGCTGTATGTGTATTCTCTCACCCTGTGCCGTTCATTATTTCAAGTATCTGACGGCTGAATCCACACTTGGCAGCCTGAGTATTCACAAAGACAGAGTTAAGAGGGTAAAAACGCTAGAACATTTTTCATATCATAAAAGGCTGCCGTGAAGTGATGCCCTGCACTTGAAAGCCAATCAGAGGAAGCAAGTTTTCAACTCCAGCAAAACACACGCAGACTACTGGAAAAGCTCAAAGAAGTCGGTACATAAGACTCGAGTGGCTCCTCTGGGCCCAAACCAGCACACAACCAAACTTTCATTTAGAAACTTACAACTACAACCCCCTACAAAAGATATTCTGAAGTGCGTCTCAATAACTAGGGGAGAGAGAGGAGTTAATAGAACAAGAGAGACGGAGAGAGAAGCCAGTCAGACGAGAGGAAAGAGAGATCTCGTGGGAACAAGACTTTAAACTACAGCAAAGAATGTCTTTCATGTGCGAGTGTTAAAGATCAATACAGTTATGAGGAGAGAGGTGAGGGGTCTTTCTCCTCCATTAAAGAAAGAAGTAGCTCTATCAGTACTGGAGACGCCTGACATCGATTTCCAGCACCTCTTTACCTCTGCACGCCTTCACTTACTGTACGATAAAGGAAAAGATCCCCCCCCCCCTCACCCCCCTCACCCCCCAACCTCCAAACTCGAGAGTTTTATTTATTATTTTAACGTTCATTTACATTTAGAATAATACTAACAACAACCCAAAGAACAAAATAATTGCAGAGTGTATATTCTTACTACGTAGCGTCCTAAAATACCATAAAATAATTGTATGAATCATAGATTTTTTTAATTTGAAGAGAAATCAAAATGAAAACAGAACATAAAAAGCTAATCCAAAATAGCATATTAAACTAAAATTAGACTGAATATTTAACGTGAAATTTGCTAAATCTTCTGTTCATTAAAACGTAACAGTACGATGAAACTAATGCGATTGAGCTCATAATCAAAGTAACCGTAATAGCAAAATCAAAATAATTGCAGAATGTATATTCTTACACCGTAATGTCCTAAAATAATTGTATGAATTATTTTCTTTTAACAAGTTTTATATAGATTTGAAATTAAGAGAAATAAAATGAAAACAGAACATAAAAAGCTAATCCAAAATAGCATATTAAACTAAAATTAGACTGAATATTTAACGTGAAATTTGCTAAATCTTCTGTTCATTAAAACGTACCGTTCCTTTCCATTGGCTTTCAATGATGCACCCTCATAATGCGATTATTATGGGATTTTCACAATTCAACTTTACCTCGTGTAAACACAACGGTACGATGAAACTAATCGACTAGCTCATAATCGAAGTAACTGTAATAGCATTAAACTGTATGGTGTACAGAAATAAACAGGCATGTAAACACCTTAATCTCATTATTACCGCTCTGACCAAAAGTGTGCGTGTGCAACTTCTTGAATGAACTCTGTGACACACATGGCGTTCATCATGCCACCAAATATCCAGTATAGTAATACCTCGGTTTACGAGTTTAATTCGTTCCAAGAGGGGGGGGGGGGTTACCCTTTTTATTAGTTAAAATTATAACCATATAAATACTTTTTAATATTGACAAATAAACTCTAAAAATACTTGACAATTTATAATTTACTTTTTCCCACACACCGATACGCTTGTATACCAAGTCACTCTTATTAGAGTATTACTGTACCCACATAAAAATGTACTTTCATTATTTACTTAAGAGTAAACGTGCATGTAATCATGAGTAAAGAGTTTCGCTCGTGTCAGGTAAACACCTGACTGCGATTAAGACCTTATGCTGACTACAAACAATCGCATTATTGGTGCAACTGAAAGGTGTAGTCGAGGCATCAACCAGCTAACGGACATAAAGCTGGTGTTTGACTTCTATCTTATATTGTTATTTTTAATCTTTGGAGCATGACAGATGTAGTCACTATGAACGACCAAAAAACAACAACAAAAATGACATGAGGTTGAATATATATGACAGGTGACCCATCCGTTTAAACACCCTCTGGTTTATCACTCGTTTAAATGCGTTTCAGGCGAGAGAAAAAGAGCATTTAAGTTCACCCACCTCTTTATTGCCTTTCATGAAGAGCATGACGGGTGATTTATTGATTAGAGATTTCAGCCTGTCAGAAGAGAGAAAGTTTAAACAAGTCCAGTCACACAGAATCGAGTGTGCATGTATCTGTCTTTACCGGTTTTCCAGCGAGACGGTCTTGGGGAAAGTATTCTCCAGTTCACCAGACTCGACCAGCTCCTGTGGAGGATGGAAAACATCTCTGAATACAAACTCCCTTTCAACTCGACACACACATACACACGCTCTCCTTTCAATAAGTAAGAGCTCCCTGCTGAGATATTTTACCTCTCTGAAAAGGTAAATTCACTATCTTAATGAGGAAAGGCCTCTAGGACTCTTGAGAGAAGAGAGGATGGATGCTGGCTAATCTAGCCCTCCTCTCTCAGCGGGGCGCTCTGCTTGCTTTAAGCAGTATGAGCTCGCTGGGAGTGTAGAGCAACACGCAGCTAACCGAGAACACACGCGCCATCAAAAGTCCTGAAACGCGAGCACTTAACATAATACACACGGGGTAAAACGCATCACATCAAGCGATGTTGGGAAAAACATGACTATCTAAAAGACACTGCTATGCTCCGAGTTTCTTCTTGGGACTCCTCGCACCTTTAAAATGTCCAGTCCCCCGATGAGATCTCCGTTGACGTAGATTTGTGGATAAGTGGGCCAGTTGGAATAGGTCTTGAGTCCCTGTCTGACCTCTTCGTCCGAGAGGATGTCAAAACTGCTGTACTGTACATTGTGGTCCTTCAAAATCTGAACAATCTGACGGCTAAAACCTGCAAACAATGGCAAGAAAATACATTTTACATTTCTGCATTTGGCAGATGCTTTTATCCAAAGCGACTTGAATTGGATCTAATAAGTTCTTGCTTTCCCTGGGAATCGAACCCATGACCTTGATGTTGCAAGCACAGCTCTCTACTGTTTGAGCTACAGGAAAACTGTATATATAATAATTCAAATGAAATAAAGATTTGTGATTTTTACTAGCTTGCACTTATTTAGAAGCTATGAAGAAACTAAACATTATTATGAAAGTAAATGCTGTACATAAATATGTAACTATAATGACAACAAGGCTGTCATTTGCCACAGCAAAATATTACAATTATTTTGTCTTTTACCCGTTTGCATGGTTTTTAAAGTTTTGAAGAAACTTGTTTGCTTAAATATTATATATATTATAATATTATATTTTTTTTTTTATACGATAGTATTACTTTAGTGTCAAGGTACTTTTACAGTTTTATTTTTTTATATTTTAGTTTTTAGTTAAATTAAATGAAAATGAGAAGTGTTTCTTTGCCAACTAGACAAAATAATTTGTCACTTTTTCAGTCAGTCCATAAAGAAAAAAAAAATCTATACAGAAATACAGTAATACCTCAGTTTACGAGTTTAATTCGTTCCAAAAGCTCGTAAACCAAAATGCTCATACACCAAAACAAATTTCCCCCATAAGAATGCACTAAAAATCAATTAATTCGTTCCACACGACCATAAATGCCCATTTTAAATATTTTTTTGGTTTTACCCTATTAATTGCAGTTAAAATTATAACCGTTAAGATCTCATATGAATACTAATTAATAATTGACGATTACACTATAAAAATACGTGAAAATTTACTGTAATGCACTTCAGGTTTGAGCAGCCTGCATGGAGGAGATGAGTGGAGAGAGGAGGGAGGAGGGGGGAGCGGGCAAAGCAAGGATTCAAGTGCAAATTAATTTATTATAATAGTGTAGAAAACAAATGAAGTGATAATCCAGAGGTGTATCACACATGGGAGCCACGGCCGCGAACGAACGCACGCTGGAGCCGCGAACGAAGGACTGGACGAGAAGAGTGGAGAGAAGTGAACTAAATAGGCAGATGATATGAGAACGAGGTGTGTCTCTCTCTCTCTCTCTCACACACAGGCAGAACTAGACAATGAATTCATGAACTGTGACAGTTACTGCTTAGAGGTACTGTACGTGTATATTTCACTACGTGAACAATAGCGATCACAATTAATTAATGTTACAACAGGAGGTAAAACCGCTGTAAAATCACTTATAAAAGTATGCACTGTGGTGAATGATGCAGCCAAAACAAGCGACGCTGAGAGAATTAATGAGTTAAGGGGTGATAAAGGGGTTGGAACCCCGTGACTGTTATGAGAGGCTGTCATTAGGATATTTCCTGTAAAAATGTGCAGACCATGCTGAGCTTTCACACAAAACATGCGCGTGGGTAAATTTTCTCGTACACCGATTTGCTCGTATACCAAGTCGCTCGTAAACCGAGGTATCACTGTACCCTGGTTTACGAGCGACTTTGTATACGAGCAAATCGGTGTACGAGCATTATAAAAAAAATTCCCTCACCCACGCGCATTTTTTGTGTGGAAAAGTCAGCATCTTCGCACGCATTTTTACTGGAAATATCCTAACGACAGCCTCTCACAAAGCCCATCACCTCTTCACTCGTTCATTCTCTCAGCGTCGCTCGGTTTGGTTCATCATTCACCACAGTGATACTTTTATAAGTGATTTACAGCGGTTTTACCTCGTGTTGTTAACATTAATTGTGATCGCTATTGTTCACGTAGTAATGAAATTCTCCCTGCAAGCCGTAAAACCCTCCTCTCGTCTCCTTCACGCCAGCAGCAACGCTACTCAAAGATAAAGTGCGCATTACAGTAAATTGTCAAGTATTTTTAGTGTTTAATTGTCAATTATTAATTAGTATTGATATGAGATCTTAATGGTTATAATTTTAACTAATTAATAGGGTAAAACCCCCAAAAATATTTAAAATGGACATTTATGGTCACGTGATTTTTAGTGCATTCTTATGGGGAAAATTGTTTTGGTGTACGAGCATTTTGAGTTACAAGCTCTTGGAACGAATTAAACTCGTAAACCAAGGTATTACTGTGTATACATTTTAGAATTTCAGTTTTAGTGAAGTATAACAAGAAGAAAAGCTGTCATCTGCCACTGAAAATCAAGTGAAATCATAATGACTTTTTTTTTAGACACTACGCAATATTGGGCAACACGAGTGAAAGATGAAACTCAGAATACAATTTTACGATTTCGGAATTTTAAATAGAAGTTCATTCGAGACGACTACAAACCAAAAACGAGAGAAGATAAAGACGAGCGAGAGAGTGAGAGATATTAGATGGGAGGAGACAAAGAGAACAAGATGCACACACAGGGAGGAGGAGTGAGCGAGAGAAAGAAACAAGATCAGGAGAAAAAGAAAGAGAGGGATAGATGTGCAAGGTGATGTGTAGAGTCTGTGTAGCCCCTGCAGTAAAACACCCATTTTCATCTTGTGTGGCTCATGAGGGAATTCATTATAAAACAGCTTCAGGCGTCTCACTTGTGCTTATGCATTTGCTGGTATATTAGCTCGACTCTATCAGAGCGGGCAAACAGGCGGGCAGCTGCTTTCTCTGGCTCGGGGCGAACTCCACCAGACATGCTGCATTGATTGCCGAGTCCTTTACCCCGCTACGCCTGCACCTACAGGGGACGAAGACCGCTCGCTTTGGCCGACTCTGCTCCGGGAGAGGGGCGATGTTACAGCCTCGCTCCTCTTTTGAAGGACAGCCCACTCAGTGCGAGAAAGGCTGAGAGATCTCAATTGCTACACGGACCCTTAACCTCTTAATTTGACATGCATAGCTACTTTAAAAGTTAACGTTAGCCCAACGCTTGATCACTTGGCTCGACGCTCGAATCGGAACGAAAGAGCACGTTTACATTTAGAACCCAATGCACGCCACCGACAGGCTTGGCCCGCTCTCTGTGCGTTATTTCTTGATTTGGATATCAGCCAAACGAATGAGAACATCAATAAGTTCCAACATTATAACAACTCCGAGCCGGGCCGACCCACTGACACCTAGCATGCCTTCAAATGAGATCAACGGCGCCAAGCAACAGGTTTCGGGCTCAGAGACGAAGCAGCGTAAACTCTGAGGATCTTCTATTAATAAAGCAGAGCTGGAGGAGCTGGCAGCCGTTGAAAGCCCAACATCACGTTTGAGATTACAGTTCAATATGGTTTTTATTTTGATCTCTGGATGGCAAACGCCAGCCTTCCCCCAGACCTTCCTCTTTACACAGCCAAAACGTCAAGCGCTAAACTGCGCCTCGGTCCATGACGAAATATGCACTTTGAACTATCAAAAAGCATTTTGTTTTGAATGGGAGAAATTAATACGAGGATGTTTTCCAACGCTGAACCGCACATCTTTGACATGAGGAGGATGTGTTAGCGGGAAGGAAAAAGCGAGCCAGAAAATCAGCAAATCAAACAGACAGCCTGAAGTGAAACGCAAACTAAAGACTAACATGCTATTAAGCCGTCACTGTGAAGATTTAATGAGAATTAAAAAAGCAGAACATGTTCCTTATTTAGAGTGACTGTTTATCGGCCAATTGTTGATTAACAAAAGTGGCTGTTCACCCTTCAAAATCGACCTGCGTCTTCGTCAACAGATTGGTTAAAAAGTATTTTTTAGATGATGGATTAAATCATGAAAATGTCAAATTAAAATCTGCTGAAGCTCAAACAGTAGCAAAGCAGAGGTCATGGGTTCGATCCTCAGGGAATGCATGAATTAAAAACGTGCACCTTGAATGCCTTGATTTAAGCATTAATGCGATTATTTGTTTAACTATGTCATGACATGACCGACAGAGAACTGTGAACATGTAAATGTGTTGTTGAAATATTTATTTAAAACCTCAGGGGTTTGGCTGAGGAAAAAGGTTTGGGAATCCCTGCTATACACACAGAAAAACACATATAAACCGTTGAAGCAGCTGTGCAACGTGACAAAAAAAAACAAAATAAAAAATTATTTTGAAAAGCAATGCATTACAATATTGCGTTAGTCTAGTTACCTTTTAAGAAAAGTTATGCGTTACTTTGTTTTTTTGATTGTTTTATTTTTTTTAAACAAAGTTATAGTTTTAGACCAATGTAAAGGCCCTTTCACACCAATAATTAACTGAAACAGTTAATGTCAACAGCGAGTGCATTGGTCAAAAAAGTGAGATTAAATGCATACAAATATTTGTTTTATTTAACAATTAATGGAGAATTTTTTTTTATTAATTTTTTTTTTAATTATTATTATTATTATTATTATTATTTTATTACAAAAATTAAAATTAATTTTTGTAATATTCTAATTTCAATGATTTTAATCATTTTGAGGAAATCTGTTTTTCAGCGAGTGAGATGAGTAAATGCTCACATTTAGTCTAGAACTACAATAATCATCATGTTCACGCACAACAGCTCTTGGTTTCTTTCAGCATCAGGACAGGAAACACGTCAGTCAATTACAGTAATACGTTGACATAAGAGCATAATCCATTTCAGGACAGAGCTCGTAACTCGTAACATAAGAAATAACAAACAAAAAAATTATCTAAAAAAAACTCATAAGTGATAATGGAAAAAACTTTGCTAATTGCTATAAACTTTGCAAAAAAAATTTTTATTGTTATATAAACACACACACAAAATTATAGTATATAAGGATTCCTGTGATATAAAATAAAATGTGATTTTAATTATCAGTCCTTACCTTCGAGACAGAAGATACAGTAGCGGCTTGTGCGGAGGATTAGGAGGTATTACAAAGTAAATTACGTAGATAATGCAAACACGGTACTGAAGTGTAGCGTTTCTTCTCTTGTGATGTATTGGATAGCCTCAGAATCTCTATTTATTTACCCTATTTATTACTATTGAACACGCATAACTGGTGCTGCTCCCAACATAATACTCATGAATCACTCGTCGCACCGGTAACCTCCCGCGGTAAAACCAAGGTGGCCTCTAGTGGAGATCATATGCAACTACCTCAGGAATGTATATAACACACACCACAGGAAGACTCGCGGGAGATGAGCAAGGAAGTCAATGAACACGAATGAGGCGCGTGAGCTGCTCTGAGCGCTGGAACACCTAGCGTCGGCGTCTGTAAGTGGTCTTGGATCCCAAATCTTTAAACGTATTTCAAAGAAAAAAAATAAATAAAAATAATAATTCGGAATACTAATATATCGGGACTAGGGATGTGTGAGTAGACGACTACACGGTACAGAGTGCCACTAGTCGACACGAAAACACTAGTCAACTACACGAAAAAGAAAAAAAAAACACAAGATTTTATTTTTCAAATGACGTTTTAATCTTACATGTAACCCTCTTACACGCGCAATCACACGCGGGATTAGAACGATCTGTGCGTCTCGTGATCAATTGCTAAATTCAAACGTGTTTTCGCGCGTTGACTGGAGCTGCGGTCGCGACTGACGCGCTCAGTGTTTGTCATATAATCACAGCTATTCAGTTTTCAACCACGTACCTTTATTTTAGGTTTCAGACGTTTAAATAGGCATTACTGGCAAACAATACATTTATAGTATACATATCAGATACACATTGCATAGATAACTACAAACCTCTCCCACTTCGCTGGACACTTACTGTCATGTATTTCATGAAGGGACTGAATTTACGTGTTGTAAATCCGACGGATCAGATTCCGTCGCGCATCAGCTGACATCATCATTATAAAGGCTTTTTAAGCGACAAAACGCATTCACTTCCACATATTTGAGAATTGGAATATCAGGTAATTGATAATTCACAAGTGTGTGAATATTTTGAATAAATAAGTAAAACTAAATAAATGAGATGCGTCTGTCATCCGAGCAGAAACTAAATCTTTACCGCAGATCTCCCATGCGTTTTGTTTCTATCAGTCGCGGCGGGTTTAATAATGACCACTGAAAGATGACCACGGTGTGGGAGTATTTTAAAGTAGGAGGAGAAAGAAAAGTGTTTTATAAATTCCACTGGATCCGAGCGAAACCATATTAATCACAGACATGTTTGGAGAGATGAGCCGAAAAAGCCAAATCATCACGTCATTTACTACAACTGTCCGTCGCTATGATCACGTTCAGCTGAAAGATATATACTTTTTTATTTTTTACCGGTTTAATGAACTCATTGTCACGGGTTTCACCATGGAAACCGACACGCACCCCTCTCCTATATAAAGCTGCAGCTGCAGTCTCCAGAAGGAAAAACGCGCCGTGGAAAAGTGACCTTATTTTTAACGTCATTAATTTTAGACTAGTCGGTTACAAAATTTTCGTTTAAACGACTAACAAATTAGTCGAAAAGCACATCCCTAGTCGGAACACTCGTATCTCAAGGTATTACTGTAATGGGAAAACAACGTCACTTGTTTAAAGTTACTTGTAATGCGTTTCCCCCAATACTGTTGAAAAGTATTTGTGAAGCCGTTTCATACCTTTACATGACAACTACAATTTCTGGCTCAACACACACTTTACTGTTCGGTGTAATTCTGTCAAAGGTTTAATAGACAATTGACAATCTTTTACCGATTAATCATGCAGCTCAAGTTTCTATAATAATTCAGGTAAGAATGTCTACTTGTTATTTAGCTAAAGTAATTCCAATCTTCACTGATGGTCAGATGACGACACCGTCATCAAATGCAATCGACTCGTTAACAAGCTCCACCAAATGCATTTAGATATAACTTAGTTTCAGTGAAAACTTGCTCTGTTTGACCCAAAGTTTGGATTACGGTGGAAAAGGGGTACCTGGGATACATGTCCGTCCCGCTCACTCCACCGCCAACGGATGCGCTAACTAACCCCCCCCTGACCCCGAGTTAATTTATGCGAGTGTGTGTATACGGGTGTGTTTACCACAGCGAGGCTCCTGGGGCGATCCCTTCATGAAGAGCATGCAGGGTGCAGCGTTGATCAGCCTCTTCAGTCTCTCGTTGAGATCCTCTTTAGGGACGTCCCCCACCCCGACAGCCCCGCCCCCACTGGACCCCAGCCGATGCACCTTATTGGTCAGCTCAGGGGCATGCGCACCATCCAACCTGTCAATCTTCTCACCGCCCTGAGGGTTGACGGTAAACAAATAAATAAATAAATAAATAAAAACACTCAAGTGAGAGTGAGTAGTGATAGATTGAGAGGGAGGAGAAAAAAACAGCATTAATTTTTTAGGATGCTTGCCAGTTTGTTTAGATTGTTTGCAGGGAGAGAGAGAAAACAGGCCGCGGGCTCTCCTGGTTCTTTGACATGTTACGCCAAGAGAGGGAAAGTCTTGCCAAACCGTGTGTTTGTTTAACCTCCGATTATTTCTCAGTTGCTTGATTCTAACACGAGGAGATTTTGCAGCTCACATTACTTGATCGTTAAACCCAACCTTCCCAAAAGGCTCCGTTTTTCGAACCTCGCCTCCCTCTGCTAAATAAACACAAAACACTAATGCAGCACACCTAACATAAATAAAAGCTGCGCGTACAGAAAAAGCCAGATGAAATCTGGCACAAATCAGCGTGCTTTATGAAACAAAGAACACAGTGTATTAGCGGAACTCATAATATACAAAAATGAATTTAGCTGGTCTTAAATGGCTCATCAGCGCACATTGTAACGAAAATCGATTTAAATGCTTTAACTTTCTCCATCTCTGAAACAACTTGCCTGCTGATGTCATTTAGGATGTGTGGGCTGAGAAAAAAAATACTAACCAATAATTATTGGATCATATAAATCAAATGGATGAATCGCCCTTTATAAAAATTTCTTTTTTTGTAAATAAATGTTTTTTTTTAAAGTAACCTGAAAAAAAAGAAAAAGTAAAAATTAATCAAACAAACTTAAATGAACAAACACTGAGGATTTATAAGTAGAAACTTGAATTATTCAGTTTATTAACAAATTTTAATATTAGTCAAAGATAACAAGTACACACAAAATGCATTTTTTTAATGAAGGTTCTTATTAAGGGAAAACAAAATTCAAACCTGCTGTGTGAAAAAGTGTGCATATACGTTTCCCTTCATGCCAATATGTACGTTATGTAAATCTGTGGCTGAATTAACCTCCTACTCTGGCAAATGTAAAAGCCTTGCCTTTATTTTTTTATTCATAATTTAGAAATCAAATGTGAAAGTTTTTACCTTGAAAAAGAGGAAGGTGGGAACTGAAGTGATCTCGTACTTCTCAGAAACCTCCGGGACTGCCTCTGCCTCCAGCTAAAGAGAGAACGAAAACCACTGTACTAATGATTCTTTATAATTCACATTAATAAAACATCAACATGTCAAACATAACACCACACACACACACAGACACTTTATCTGGCTGTAAAAAAATACACAGAATTGAGAACTAAAAGATCTAAAGTGATGACAGCCAATATTGGCAGTCAAAATGCATTTTTATTATATTAAATTATAAATTGTATTATGTTAATTTTGTTTCTTATGATCTTCAAAACATGATGATCTAAAGGCTTGATTAAATGGCTGAACTTAGTTTTGTAGACTATTTCTTAAAATAACTCTCAAATTCAAGCTTATTCTAACATTTCTATAGATTGCAAAGAGGCAGTTGTTGCTGGAAGACTCTTCTGCTCTGTTGACTGTGATGAAAGACAGCATTAACCCTTGACAGAAGGTACAATTTCTCTCTGCTGGTTTGAGGAAGGTAAAGTCATTCAAAGCCTGAGGCATCAATGCGCTCCACTGGGAAGCGGAGGACAGGGAGGAGAGCAGCTGGAATGTGTGCGCACAGGAAAATTAGCAAGAATAACGGCCATTTTCAAATAGTTATCTCGTTATCTGTGGTTGGCCAGACAAACAGCTCATTGGCCATTGGTCGAGCCATTACTGGTATGTGGGCCGGTTTAGACGCTCAAATTAAAAGAGCAACATTGACCGTGTAACGCTTTTCAGGGAAATCCATTTACGAAGAGCCAACAGCGTTTCAGAGCGTTAAAATAAACATCACATACAAAAGAACCATAAAAAGGAGTTTGAACAAAGTCAGCATGAAACAGAAATTGTGAAGCATATTCGATTGAAATGGATTCTTGAATGAGAAAAACATAGGTTGGGACTAGATTTTGCCCATCAGGAATTGATTGGATCATTAACTTTTGCTAATTGCATTTTTTTTTGTATGTGCGCACAGATAATTTATAAATAGATATAAAACACAAAAAAATGCATTTTTTACTTAAAGTAAAAATACTTAAAGTAAAATACAACATACTTTTGCATGTTGACTTAAAGTGACAGTTCAAGAAAATGCTGTTACTTTAAAACAGGGGTTTTCAAAGTGTGGGGGGGCGCCAGAGCATGCCAGGGGAGGCACGGAGAATTGTAAAAAATTATAGTCTAATAATAATAATAATTCGCCGAACTTGTATCAAACCACCTTGATTTTACATTTCCCTGTGATGTCATTCTGTCGCTGCTGCAAGCGGCAGTGGTGCTGAAGCTTTGGTGGAGCAGGTGTGTGTCAACAATCGCGCATTGCGTTCAACACCCCCCTCCTCCTCCGTCAACAATCGCGCATCGCGTTCAACAGCATATTCACTCGGCATATTTTGAGGTTTAAAGATAAAATTCGATGTTTCCATTATAATTTCATTCAAAATTCGATGAAGTCTAACATATGCCTTTCTGAAAACTGGCCAAATAGCAAGCAAGAATAATCACTTTGCAATGAGAAACAAAATGCATGAAAATAATAAGGCATGATTTAAAAAAGAAATGGCCCAAAAAAAAAAAAAAAGGACTCTGAGAGAAATCTCTCCAGAAACAATTCCCACTTAAGTGTAAGTGTATCATTTTAAATAATATTTTAGTGCATTTAAAAACTGAAAATTATATAAACAACTATATGTTTTGCACATTCTTTCCGGAAAAAGTAAGCATGACTACAACTTCTGAAAATGACTAGCAGTGGTGTAGCATTACATAAAAAACAAAACTATCTAAATATCAACAACTCTTTGCTCAATTTGGTAATACACAGTCAGATCAACTTGAAAATTATACACAGTTACGTTAGCCGTATTAATATTGTGTTTGTTTATTCATTTATATAAGGAGTGGGGTTGGTTGGTTTCTTGGTCTGTCTGTCTCTGTCTCTGTCTCTGTCTCTCTCTCTGTCTCTCTCTCTGTCAAAACCAGTATAACGCTGCAGACAGACATGATGTTTGAGGTTGTTCCGTTAAGGGTTACATTAGTTAAGTTACTATGTGTGAGTCGAAGCGTTTAAATAAGTTGATGTCATGTGTTTGTATAATTAAGTAAAATGTTTGTGGGTAATGTAGGGTGGAGGAGCCGTATCTTTTCTCTTGTTTAATGAATAGTTAGGAAGTGAGAGAAGGTATACGTCTTTTCATTTCTTTCTTTTTGTGTACAGGTAAGTTAATATTGTAAATTTGAGTATATTAATATACAGTTTTCCTGTAGCTCAACCAGTAGAGCAGGGTTCACCAAACTTTTCAGCACGAGGGCCGCATTAACTGTGAAAAAGCAGTTCGGGGGCCGACTACACACTCGAGGTCCAAATAAAAAAGAATCAAAACATGGATGTTGTTTTTAATTATTGAATATTATTTTATTCAGTTATTACTTAATAACACACTGATACACTACACATGGACAGCTGTATTAGTGGGAATGGTGAAATTGTTTCCTGGATGCCAAAATAGCAGATATTTCTGGCTCTAGATTTGATTTCCCAAACATCAACAGTGACCTGAGATTATCATCGGACAAGTTTCTTCTCAAATTTTTCTTCACGTATTTTATTCTTGAAAATGTTTGTTCACACATGTATGTTGTTCAAAAGATTGAAAGGTACATTGATGCAAAAGTTTTGACATTAGGAATGTCTTCCTTAGGCAAAAACGGGGGGGGGAAAAACACCAGTCCTGCAGGCTATATCACACCTTTTACATGTTTATACATAACATTTTTATACATTCTACATATCACACCCGCGAGCTATATGAAGGTGCGAGACACATGCGTCCCCAGATTATATGCGGGAACAAACGGTATATAAGAGAGACAAACGGTGTAGAAGTAAGCAGCGAATAAGGTTTACTTTGATCGGTTGGAAAACGTCTCCGTTTACTATCGTAACCTCAGTTATTTTTCCATATTCTGTTTAGAGAAGTGTGAAGGAATTATTCTGACGCGTCGCGCATCCGCATCGCGCTACGATTGGCCAGTTGTCAACTGGTGTTATACTATAAGCTTTCAGAAATGACGTGAAGGGGAGGAGTTCCCAAATGCATTTCATTGCAACATCTCCTTCCCACTTCTGCACGCCTCTATTTGAATTCGGTAAAAACATAACGTCCACGTAAGCGGCGGCTGATCTTGGCAGGATACACGTAAAATTATGTATTTTTTTCCGTAGACAAAAAGGTCTCCGCGGGCCGGATGAGAGGGCTTCGCGGGCCGTAGTTTGGGGACCACTGCAGTAGAGCATTGGTGTTTACAATGCCAAGGTCACGGGTTCGATCCCAGGGAAAGCAAGAACTGGTTCAATGCGTTTCTTGAATGCAATGCAAGTCGCTTTGGATAAAAGCGCCTGCCTAATGCATACATGTAATGTTACTTTTCCTTTAGGTGACTCATATCAAAGCTATCATGAGCAGTTTCCTTTGCGTTTGACACACAGCAACAGGTTTACTGGTTTTCTTTCCCAACGGTTTACACTCACTTAAAACACAAGTGATTTTGGCATAACTGTGTGTGTATTTGTCTGTGCGGGTGCAATAAGACACAAAAGAGAACTGAAAAATGTGGGATCGGGTGAGTAGTTTTACGCAGATTATTGCGCTTAACTCGATTTAACAGCCAAGAAAGTCACACGCAGGTAACAGTCGTGAGTCCAGTTTATTCTCCGCTATATGTGTCAACATAAGGCTTTTTTGAAGTAGCCACTTAAAATCATTCAGAAATCACAAGGCGTTGCGATATGAACATCGGGACTCAGCTGTTGCTCGAAGGTTCCCTTACCTTCACAAACATGGTGTGTTTGTGCTCTTTGGCTAATTCTGCCATCACATCGTTCATCTGTGAACACTGCGGAGCCCATGGCGCGTGGAAATGGACAACGGTGAGGGACCTGAAAGGTAGACAAAGACAAGCTTGCAAGAAAACGGGATCACAGATTTTGATATTCGAGTTTAGAGAGGATTGTCTCAGGGAAGAACACTTTTATTTTGACAGTTAAGTATTATTTTAGGCTTTCCTGTAGCTCAAACAAGAGAGTGTGGTGCTTGCAACGCCAAGGTAATGGGTTCGAATCCCAGGGAAAGCAAGAACTGATTAGAATGTCAATGTGTTTCTTGAATGCAATGCAAGTCGTTTTGGATAAAAGTAAATAAAACAAAGTAATAAACACATGCAAGGTTTTAACCTCCTCCTTTTCTGAAACCAGCCCAGATCAAAACACACAGTGCTGCATCATAATTGCAATCAATCATCTTAATTACTCATCTGTTCATACTAAAGTTCTTCTGCAACTATACCAGAAGGACAGGAAAGACATGTATTTAATAAATAACCAAAAATGAAAGTGTGGAAGTAACCTGGGAATGATGGCTGATGTATCCTCATTAATTATAATACGATCTGCTATTATTATTGTTTATATGTGAGATACAAGTTTGTAATGACATGATCTGATAATGACAACAAAGTTCAGACGATTATAATAATGTTATTCATACAACCACTAATAAATGATAACATTAATAGACATTGACTTCGACTTTAATACCATGCATTATAAAGGCCAATTATAACAGACAATAATAAAGGCCAGCTGACGCAATACTAAACAATTATGATGCATGATCCTAAATAAATGGACATTTAAAATGTATTTACTTGTGTTTATCTGAACAGGCCACCGATTACTTAATTCTGTTAAAAGGCCTCTATGGACGTTTTATCCTCGTGTACGTGTGTTTAACCACATGAAGAGCAGTGCGAATTGAATTATATTTATCGACAGACTAGATACATTGTAAACACTTCACTTACTTGCTGTTATTTTTTAATAATTCCCCAAAATGCTTCAATGAAATCGCGTCCGTGAGGTTCGCCATGCTGCCAGACATTAGTAAACGATCACCAAACACGTCACTGCACTGATGCACTGCACATTACTAAACGATAACCGATCTCCAGAACATCGAACGTGTGAAAAAAAGATACAGTACTGACTTTTAAGTTAAATATAACATATTAAGTTTTAATTCACTTTTCTTACCCTTTAATTTACACTATGCAAAATTTACTTAAATGTATGAACCAATTTTAACGTTTTGTGTAATTGTGTCACCATTGACTTGAATTAATCTACATTGGGAAATCCTAAGTATTATCAGTTGGAATTATTCAAAAACCCTGCCAGCTGGATTATGAATATGAAACTGTGAAAACAAAGTACATATATTATTACAATTTTTATTTTGTGTTGAACTATTCCTTTAAATTACATTGGCCGACTCATTCGCGCTCAAAATCTCTCGTCGAATTATAATGCTCTATTTGATGTAGCCCCGCCTTTGTTTTCTCGTACTGCTCACTGATTGGTTGGCGCAACTGTATGTCACTCAGCTTGAACGATACAGGAACTATAATTCGGAATAAAAGCACGACGAGAAGAGTCGCACCGGGGAAAGGCAGCATTGTTTTGATTTTTAAACTGTCTGTATTTATTATATATTTTATAATACTTGTGCAGAAGCTTTGATGTGCGATGGATAAAAATGCCCGGCTTTGGCTGATTAATGTGTGTTTTTGATTTAGTATATTATATATCCATGTGAGATTTCTGTGCGGATTCTATTAATTCATCAAGAGTGTTTAAATACTGTAAATTAATTAATGGATTGCATAAATGCCGTGCAGAATAAGAGAAGACGCAGTGGAGAGCTCGAACAGTGGCACAACCAGGCGGTAAATGGGTTTGTTTATTAAATAATATTTTACAGAATATATATATACAAACTTTAAACATAAATATGCACATATGTGTCTGTTTTAGAGAGCATTTGTTTGACCTCATGTGGCATTTGCACAGACTGTTGCCCTTTACAAAAGAGTTATTATTAGTGCATATATCTATAAACACCCAGCTGATCATCTCTGAAAATAGATGTTATGATTTATAGAAACCCTGGGCATCATGACATGACAGCTGCTTTTGCTCTCATTGCCTTTTTATTACATGATTAAGCTAAATATAGTTGAAGGCATCTTTCTAAATCTCACAGAAAAGGCAGTGTAATGGCCTGGGAGGCCGTGGACGTGTTGAATATGGTGTGGTGGAGGTGGACGCTCCAATGGACACATGGGACGCCCCGAATCACAGCCCTCAAAATGGACACAGCGCCAACATGGTATATGTTCAGTCTCACGCGCCTGTTCTCTGGCCCAAAAAAAAAAAAAAGAGTTATTGTCTCTCTATAAAAAAAAAAAAATAAAATAATATCTAGTTTGATTTAAAAAATAATAATAAAATCATATGGGAATGTATGCTGTGATTTGGAATCAACCGTGACAAATCATAATGGGAATTTTTCTTATAGGATTAAAAATGCACTTTTTTTTTTCCAGTGGGGTAACATTCCTGTTAGGTATTTATTTCGCCTTATACCAATAAAAAAAACATACAATATCTAGTTTGATTAAAATTGTTATTTTCTTTATATAATGGGGTGATCTCTCTCTCTCTCTCTCTCTCTCTCTCTCTCTCCCTCCTCGTTTACAGTGTTGTTATGAACATGTATATTGCTCTTATCTGATGCTCTTGTTTATGGATCATGTGGAATGCTGGGGTTAAAGGTCACAGTCTGTTAGGTGAAAGTTTACCATAAAACAATGTTTTGCATTTAAAGTAATATTGCTTTGCACCAGTATGCATAACAAAAACATTATCAGTCTTGTTCATGTCAATGGTGCATCTCAATTTGAACGTATTTATTGTAATATCTGATGTGTTTTGGGCTCGTCAGCAGGTGTTACCCGCCCCGGGACGAAGTGCAGGACAGCATTGCCCCAGGTGTATGGCGGGTGAACCTGTGAGTAACATTGAGGGATGCAAATAATATTTCCCTCTTTTGTGTCATTTAGAGGTTTGACCAGGGAAAGAATGTGTGGATGACAACATGCCACTTTTTAAAATGACACATTCGTCAATTTCTTGCAATTCGTCCGTCTACCTATAGCACTTTCACCGGATGCCGTTGATTTAAGCAATATGATTGCCTTTGGAAATTTTGTACTTCCTGCAAATCAATATTTATTCATGACGAGAAAGAAATGCACATTTTGAACGGTTTTCCCGCAGGCCAGAGTACCTTCCAGCTGATCTAACCACTACGACACGGGAACAGTCAGCATATATGAATATCAATTTGCGTAGGGTTAATGAACATTATACATACAATGCATCGGGTGTTGAGTGAAGTTGACCCGTGTCACATCAATGTTGCTCTCTGTCTCTGGCAGGGCCATATAAACCACATCATGAGGTATTGATCAGCATTGCCGATGACTCCTGGAGAAAATGAATCGACTGAATAAACGGGGAAGGGAGAAGCAGTCCGGACCGTTTGGATTTTCCCCGCATCGCTTTGTGCCTTTCATGCATTTTCCAAATCACCTCACCTAGTTCTGTTTTATCTACAGTATTATTGTTGTATAGCAATACTATATAAAACACGCACTCCAGTGAGAGAAAGGGCAATGAATGAGGTTTTAGAGTTTTTAACGTTGCTTGGTCTCGAATTTTCAAGAGGGAATTACTGCTGTGGTCAGTGAAACGAAAGCATAATATTTTTAGACTATTTTTCTAAAATGTAAATAATGAAAGAATAGTCATGATTGAATATGGGTTATCTCAAGTGTAGATTTCTTTCTTTAACTATGTTCAAGGTTTAACATTTTATTAATTTTATTTGTTTGTTAATTGTAATAAAAATATGTCCGCTTCATTTGAAATGAAGGATTTTGTTGTAGATATGTTGTCTCTCTTTATTGTAGAAAATATTTCAGTGTATTCAATGATGTAATCATTTAAATTTTTCTTCTCTTTTTGAACTCAATCCACAATATTTTACATTAAAGTCTAATTTGGTTTAAGCTTTTGTTTTTTTGTGTGTTTCTTAGTGTCACTTCGGGCTCCACACATGCAGTATTTCACGCTGCTGTTTTCCAGAATGAGCACAAGATGGCAGCGTCCCATTCCCTTTCTCTTCCAGTGGGAACTGGACCAGTCACTTGTGTTTAAAATCCAGCTGTGCAATATAATTAGACACCACCATACATCTGTTTTTGCATTTTCATATTTGAAAATATGGTGATGCTTTCTTTTATGAAAGCATTCTTTTTCAAAAAACATTGTTTTTAAAATCATTATTAGTCCAGTTTGCATGCATTTACACTACCTGTCCTTAAAAAGTCGCTGTTGAATTCAAATAGGCAAATACTTATCAAATAGTCTATGATTGGATTATTATTGCAGTGAATATTATGTTTCTAGCATGTTATATGTTTTGGCAACAGTTATTCTAACCCTAATTGATGGAGTGTGTAGCTTTTCTTTTCTTAAACAACCATGCAGGAAGAAACATGGCCATATTCCAGGATGACAATGTCAAGATCCATCAGGATGAAGTTGGGAGGAGCATGAATAATCATGAGTCCAGACTTTAAATGCACTGAAAGTGTTTGGGATGTGCTGGAGGAGACTTTACAGAGTGCTGGACTCTTGCACTGACAATACAAGATCTTGAGCAAAAATTGATCAATTCGGGTTAAACAAACTGTTGCCAAGCAAATAACATGCTAGAAACATAATAATCACATGATTAATGATCCAGTCAGCCTGTTTAAATCCAAACAGCCGCTTGTAACACACTTCTAATGAAGTTTTATATTCTCAGTAATGACTCAGATTAATAAAAAGAACACCTGCCCCACATATTGATGCTTTTTCCACGAGGAGCAAAGACTTGTATTAGCTATTCCCCTCTGACGGCAAGTTTTAATACTCATTTTGACATGAGCGACTCTTCTCGCAGATATGAGTTCCTCAAGCTGCGGCCCAGCTCATAAAACAAGCTTCTCCTGCCTGAGACTTATAAGAGTGGCCGTGTATTCATAAGTCATAGTTTCTGCTTCTGTAAGTTATAAAGGAATTACCTCAGCTCAGGAGGAGCCGTGGGGACGGGTCGAAGTTTGTGCTAAGTCAACCAAGATGGATTTAAGTATATTACCAGCTCAATCTTCCTCACCCTCCCTCAGTGTTAGCTTTTGTCGGTGGAGAAATGAGAGGCAGCGTTCAGACAAAGCTTGACCTCTTGGGGCCAGCTCTCAGAGCCTAGATTTTCAATAATGTAGGACAATAAAGCTTAGTCCTATAACCTACTGCAATATGCTACAAGTGTAAAGAGCTTAGCTGCTAATAAAGGAGGCCGACGAAGAGTGAGAGAGCGAACGGGAGGGAAAAAAAGAAAACAACAACTCATCTTCAGAACTCATATTTGGAGATCAAGTGCGGCCCATAAGAGCATTTCATAAGGACAGTAATGAGATGCTGAGGAGGAAGACGAGGAGATCAGAGCGGTCAAGCCTGACAACTGCTATCTGACACAGTGGATATGAGTGCAGGATCTTGCTCTAGTCCCTCCGAGCGCTCGTGACAGCTGCACATATATGTTTGCTTAGATGTTGGTGCTTTCGTCCTCATAGATGAGTTATTATTGTGCTCTCCAGCTCCCGGTGACCTGACGCTGCGTGGACCTGCTCCTGGTTTCCCGTAAGTGGCCCAGGTTGCCTGTGTGTTCTCCTCAGGGAGACAAAGGGCTATTATGGGTTTATTGTACAGATCAGCGGGGTCAGGGTACGCCGTGTGCGCATGCAGGAGATATTTCTGGTTCTCGTTCGTTGTCAGCAGGGAGGAGGAAAACCAATCGAGCGTTCCAATCTGCTGACTAGTTGCTTTCTTGATTATATATGCGTATTAATGATGAAACGAACACTGGCTATGGAAAATGCTCTTAAAAGTAAAGCTTCAAAGGGGAATTTTCGCAACAATGCCATTCAAAGAAGCTTTCAGTAAACTAACCTTTGTTTTTTCTGAAAAACATTTTAATAATCTAAAGAACCTGAAGGTTCATTGGATGTGAAAGGTTTTTCCTGAAGCCCTAGGTGTCAGTAAATATAGTCATTTTTAAGAGTGCAAGCTTTCTGAGTTCGAAAAGTAATTCGTGAAATTTTGTTTAACATCTCTCCCACTTACATGCATACATAAGTGCATACATAATTTCACTAATTGCTTCAGATTCATCCATTGCACTGGAAATGGATGGCCAATTGAATCCTGCTGTATTGTGGGATGCATTATTCAAACCATAGGCTGCATCCGAAGCACACTATCCTAATACACAGCAGACGACAAATACAGAAGTAGTATGTCCGAATCCGCAATACTCATAAAAGAAGGCAAAACTTCCCCGTATTACCTGTTACTACTTCCGGAGAGATTCTGAAGTGCGCATGCGATGGACACTTTACTATCCCATAAGATAATTTATGAATGACAGTGAAGCGACGCAACTGATGCTGGAGGGTCACATGATTACATTGAAAGGGACGATTCAGAAACCCAATGCCGCTTGTATATATTGTATATTTTTTATTAATTACATTAATTAATTGTAACCAATTATTTCTTAAAGCCTTTCTTTACTTTTCTGTATTTGTCCATAGAGTAAGGATGAATATTGTCTGAACTTCTCAACAGAATGAACATGTTATCAGAATGTTTTGAGAGTCTCTCTATTGATAGTTGGAGCCTGAGCCGAGTTCAGCCTTGGAGAAGCTGTGTGTGTGTGTGTGTGTGTGTGTGTGTGTGTGTGTGTGTGTGTGTGTGTGTGTGTGTGTGTGTGTGTGTGTGTGTGTGTGTGTGTGTGTGTGTGTGTGTGTGTGTGTGTGTGTGTGTGTGTGTGTGTGTGTGTGTGTGTGTGTGTGTGTGTGTGTGTGTGTGTTATTATGGTCTGTATTGGTGAGGGGATTAACTGGCACCATAAGGAGACGGAATGACGTTGTTCTCGACAAACCACGTCACGAACTCGTCAACCATGTGATCAACGGAGATATGCTTCAGACTGTCTGCTCTTGTGTGGAAAATTACTAGTTTTGTTTATCTTTCTTTCTTTCTTTCTTAGGCAATCAGAATCATTTACTCGTCATCATTGACGTAGTTAGCACCCTCTGTTAGAGTATAATAGCTGTAACAATGTTATTGTATTTGGGGCGGCCTACGAACTCCTTGTGAGACTTGAAGCTTCTGCTGATGAAACTGCAAACTAAACTTCACTAAAATTTATTCTATTGACTGCACTTCTGACTCCTGCTCTTCATTCAACATATCTGCTCCTCGGGTCTTAACTGTAAATCCCCCTACAACATTCATACACATTCATATATAGAACATAAGTCTTAGTCTACACAAAGTAATTGCTTATTCAAGAGAGTGTGTTATTTTGAACGCAGCCGTAGCGTAACATCCTACTTTGCTGTCACATGGCTTCATCATGTTGCATGTGAATGCCATTCAGATAACAATTATTTTAAAAAAGGCACACAATTTGCATACATATTCAATGTAATTTTTTTTATAAATTTCACATTCCTTTTGGCAATCTGGACGAATAACGATTAAAAAGAGATTTTATACTTTTATGTATAAAATATGGTATTAGAGTCTTATATCAAAACCATTTTTTTGGTCTGCTACCCGCATCAGGTTGAGAACCACTGCTTCATGCGTTCTGAATATATGCATGCTGTACGTACTGTAGAAATGGTAAGCGTGGTAGAATTTGAGCATTGCTTTTGCAAGCAAAGCCATTAAAACTGTTGCAAGCAGACCCTTCTTTAGGCTTGAGAATCTCATAAAACAGGGGAGCGTTGCTCGTTGTTGAGAGATCTCCGTTAAAGAGTCGAAAGAGTGACAACATTTCCATCTTTCCTCTTCCTGAAGTTTAGGCCCGTCTCTTTCATGGCTGTGTTCTTTTCTGGATCTCATATACTCTTACACCATTTCCACCTACTTTGTTTATGAGGCTTTGATCCACAATATTCTAGGCTAAGTTACACCCATGCTCTGCAAGGTGAACCTGTCGGCATTGTTCCCAATGGGAACCTAATACTCGTGGAGTCTTTCCTCTCTCCTCTCAAAAAACTGCTCTCTTTAGTAACAGAATTCTCCAAAGATGCTGAACAAAAGGTCATGCACAAAGACACAATTTTATGCTCCTTTAATGAGTCAAATTTGCTACCTCTGCACTCACTTAAAGATACTTTGCTAGATAACGGCGCATTATTAAAACCCTCGTCAATAAAGGGCGTAACTCCTTGAATGCGGTTAAAGTGTAAATGCACCACGTGGGCGACCTGTGTGTATTTGAGCATTTTGCACCGTTAGGATATCTACGTCTTTCGGCCTGATCTTTTGATGTTTCCTGTTTATGAATGGACTGAAAGCTGCACATTGTGGGAAAGAATAAAGAGCCGTGGAGGTGTCTGCATTATATCTCTGTTAAAGAGAGTCTCGGAGACATGAATGTGGGGCACTGATTCATTGTGTCCTCGCCGTTGCCTCATTCAGACTTTCATGGAAGCCTTTTGTCCTAAATCTTAAGATCCATGCATTTAAAATCACGTCTGACAACGCTCTCATAGATGTTAATATGCATTCGTGGACTGGTGGCTTGGCTTTTGTTAAAATGGATGATTTAGAAGGATTCGCTGAAATGTTTATTCATTTATTTATTTTTTATAGCATCAATATCCTATTGCAGAGATAGTAAAATGTGTAACCTTTACCCAATATGTTTTATTCATCTTCAGAGGAAATCATGGGACGATTATACTAAATCAAACTACACAAATTAGTTTGACTACAAACGATATTCAACCATTTTAGTGAAACCTCTTGAAATGAAATATCAAGAACCATAACAAACACATCGCCAGTTTTTCCTTTGTTCTACATTGGGAACCCATCATGGGTTGAACACAATCATATAAAGGTGTCTTGGACACCTTTATGAAATATTAATGTCTCATAGTATGATGTCAAGGTCGTTATAATTGTGGATCTCACAAAAACACATTGCAGGTCACATGCCATCCATTTAAAATACTTGTAAAAAGTGTATTAGTAAAACAAGATTTACGTTTTTGCTTAAAGAAAATGAAGCCTTTGTGGTATTAATTTATGATAATTTATGATTACTGTAATGCAGTGACTTCTGGGTTTACAATTTGAATAATAGCCAAGCATAATTTTCATTTCATTGTCTTTATAGTCATGCATGTGACTTTATACAGAATATGATATTGAACATTATGCATCGTTTGCTTTTCCACAGGTGACAGGTTTCAAAACAATTCCACCATATTTGTATTAGTTGTATTGCGTGTGATGATATGTCACAAACCACGTGCAAATTTGTAGCTTGTGCTTTGAAAGCAACACACATCAAGTCATGTAAAAATGCGCTTTTATTTCTCTTATCATCGCTGACTCTCCTGGGAGCGGAGACCTCGGCGAGACCTCTTTCCCTTCAGTGAAAAAACAATAGCACAACCCATGCTGGTGTATTTTAAGGCTTTTTACTTAGCCTCGATCACCTCTGTGGCTCTTAGTGAGCCTTGACAGTGCTCGAAGCTCTCCAGGCGCTCAAAGCATTCCCCACAGACCCGCACAACATACATGATGCCATGAAAGCATGTAGAGCAGCGCTGCCGTGTCGACCTGTCAGTCAGGAGTCAGACGCCGCTAACAGTTGAAATGCTGGAAGTGTTTGAGCGCACACACACACACATATAAAAACAGGCCTGTTTAACGCCAGGCTGCATGTCAGAAGAGACTGAAGTGAACAAAAGGAAGCGAAGCCCACGTGTGTCGTGCAGGAAGGGAGCAAAAGCGGCTAATGCTTGCGTTTCATCTCCTCACACCCTCCTGATAAAGAATATAAAGCATAATACAGATTAATAATGCATGCTGAGTTCACAGCCCCCCTGTCTTGTTTGTATCTACGCAGCAGTCGTGGTAAATACATGGGAAGATGTTTACAGAGGAAGCAGCGCACCTGGCTTTAAAGGTTAAATCAAATCCGAGTCAAAGAGGGGCGAACGTGCAGCCTGTCCCCTGAGGAAGCACAGAAAGGTAAAGAGAATTAAGACGCATGCTGTTCTGCCGGGGAAGGAACCCATCTACTCTGCGGTTCCTGCCGATGACAGGCCTGTTGATTCCATTCACATCTCTCACTTACCAGCTCCAGCAGGCAAACGGGACAAACACGCTGCTGGCTGATTGCTGTACATTTGAGGCGGCGTAAAATGCTGAAAAACACCTGCAAGTGAAACAGGCCTGGCGTTTAGCTTCCTCCTGAATATCTGCTGGCTCCACAGTTTTGTCGTGATTTTTGTCAGGAATAAAAACAGGGAGATTCAGAAATTTCAAAAAGATTGTGCCATTTTTTTAATCGTGGTTATAATTTTCATACATTTTTTGCAACCCAAATGCTGTGAAATTTTTATTAGAAATGAAACTATTATGAATTATTCCTGGGATTTTTTTATTGGGAAAATTGTTTCAAGTGGTTATCCTAAAAATCATTTGTAAAATCCTTTGAAAGATGACAGCATCATCCTGGAAGTGACATCAAGAAAACAACAATAGTGATTAAAAGCGATGGGTTTGATTTACAGTTTGATTCTACATAAGGTGGTTACATATACACTGTTTTTGCTGAAGTTCAATCATCTGAGCAGTTTATAATCTGATTTGATGAGTGAAATTAATGTTTTGTTATTTGAAATGTTGAATCCAGTGGATTATTCTGTGAAAAGACCTTAAATTTGAGTCTTTTACTGCCCATATTTCCCATCCAAACCCCTTTCACAATGAGTTCTGAATTTATTTTCTGCTCCAAACAGGAAATAACAAGTACACACGAGTGCATCATTTTTATTTATTGCATATTTAGCCCATGCTACAGCTCAATGAACAAAATCATCATAAACAATAAACACATTTCTTTGCACAGTCTCTGTGATCAAAGCTTTGGCAGTCTAATCTAACCAATTAATCCATTTATCAGCGGCGCACTAACAAACATGCCCTCCATATGCTGTTTCCAACACACCCTCTTCCTCGCAGAGCGGCTCAGAAACTAGGGCGTTCTGTTCGCCACAATCACGCCGTTGTTCTTTCCTTCAGATTTTTAAATAAGGGGAAATGAATGCAGCATTTCAATGCCTTTTAAAACTTTTGCACGTAAACACACACACACATGTAAAAAGAGAGAACAAAATACATGTGAAATTGGGGGGAAAAGGTTTTTGAACACAGATGTTGCATTTCACGGTTTAATTTAAAGCTCTGTGAATTTTTTTCACAGTTTTTTCACCTCAGTGGTCCCAGTGCCAAACAGCACTTATTTTAAGCATTTACCTGGTGTGTGTGTGTGTGTGTGTGTGTGTGCGTGTTTGCACGGCTGCATCTTCATCTTTCTGTCTGTTAATAATGTAGAGTTCACACATCAGAATGATCTTCACGTTCTCCATCTGAGCAGGTTTCCTTTCTTACTTTCTCTATCTCTTTATGAAATCTGCAGGATATTCTCGGCTCTTAGATTCTCTGACAGCATCTGTCAAAACTTACTGCACACGGCTTTACAACAACACAAACATCCATTGGAAAAAACCTGCGATCTGAAAACCTCTAGATGGTTGAGTCACTTTCTTGAGTTCCATGATAGGAATCAGTGTGATAAACTGAACACATCCTTCAATAAACTGAGCTGCTGAACGGATGCAAAACTCACTGGAGAACACACTGGAAATATATATATATATGATTTCTTTTTCATTTGAAATTAAACCAAGTCTTAGAATTTTAATAAACATTATTGTGAAAATAAAAACAAATGCTATTTATTTATTTTATTACAACATAAGCAAATCCGAGACATTGATCATTCTTATAATTAGAGCTTTCTTACAAGATTATTTAGCTTTTATCCTGCTGTGATTTGAGTAAATGGATGACACTACATATTAAGACAGTCTGAAACTTGTTTTTCTGGTCATTACATTTTGCACTAAATTGGAAAATTCTAACATTTGGATCCCACTTTACATTTTGCCCCTGCATGTTTGACAGTTCTGATTGGCATTATTCCACCAAAGTTCCTCTAAGATATGTGAGAGCAATGCATCCCAAAAGCGGTCGTCTGGTAATTTCGAGGAATCCACATCTGATGTTTTATGCTGCACTTAAAAATGCATAAAATGCTGCTTTTAGGAAATAAATAATTCCACCAGCTGTTTTCATCTCCATCTTTTGAGGAATATCATTGAAGAGGCTGTTTGTTTGCTTCCTCTGTGTGATTAAAGGTTCAGTTATGCACGTAGGCGGCGTCGAGCATCTTTAGAATGAAACTGTGTGAATCTGTTCAGGGCAGAGATACAGCAGAAACAAACCACAGAAGACCGAGTCTTCTCCACATGGTGTAACACACACACACACACACACACACACACACACACACACACACTCGGCTTAACTATCTTTGTGGGGACTCTTCTCCCTTACCCCTAACCTACCCATCTCAGAAAACTTTTTTTTATTTTCAAAAAACATAATTTAGTATTTTTAGTAATCATTTTCTGGCCCTGGCTGGTCCCTAAAATGTAGGTGATCTCAGGTTCCCACATATAAAATAAACATGTACATACACACATCTGGTTTTCATGTGTCATGGGGACTTTCAGTAGACAATGATTTTTATACTGTACAAACCGTATATTCTTTCTCCTACCCCTAAACCTTCCCAGCATTTGGCATTTTTAGATTTTTTATGATTATGATTTAAAGGCTGTTTTCTCGTGGGGCCAAAAGTATTTTGGATTTGCCCATCTTTGTGGGGATATTTATCAGAACACACACTTAGCTGCCGTCCCAACAACTGTAGTTTGTTTCTAAACAAACCCATTAGTTCCCCATCCACTGTATTTTCTTACAGTTTAAACTCTTGCATTTATTCTCTTGCATTTATTCCCTGTGGGTGTGAGATTATATTTTTCAATTCAATAGTATTGAAACAATTCAGGCTTTATATGCAATTGATATATATATAGGACATCAGGAAGTCGAAAAAGAATTAACTAGCAGACTCTATCAATATTAAGGTTACTCAATTAAAAATGTATGGGCTAATAATGTACCTGGATACGATCTGACCTGCATTATGTGGATGTAAGACACGTCTCTAAGTGAGTGTGCGCCTCCACTCTTACGCCAGTGCCACTGGGAATTTAAACTGCAACGTAACACAGCAATAAGGGGCTGCGTGAACTTTGACCTGTTGACCCTCCCTATTAGAGCTGGCAGCTGGGGAATTTCATTTTGATACAGCAAGGCAGTCACTAACAGTCCCGCTTCGTGCTACGAGTTGTCATTTCTCACATTTTCAATTTCTTTCCTCCGTAGTTTTCATTTCATAGCGTTGACCTTTTTGACTCTGTCATGTGGAGTGTTTGGGTGATGTGCTCTCAGGAAATAACAGGAAGTTCCGAATGATAAATTGTGGACTACATTTTCTAGTCTTGTTGCGTCATTGTTTGCCTTATGCTTGTGAGCATTGCATTGCAGTTGACTGAGATTTGGCTTCATTTAGCAGCTTAATCTCAAAGTAAAATTCTGGTTTGGTGTTTTCTAAAGTAACACCTGTAATCCTGTAGATTTAACCATCAACACCCACATTTCCACAGTGCATATATATTTATATATATATAGGTAAAATGCAGTATTTATATATATATATATATATATATAATACTGCATTTTACTGCATTTTACCTTAGGGAATCCCTTCCTAAATAGTTTGATTAATTAGATAAATTAAAAAAAGATCCAAAGTAAAAAGGCAAATTATCTTAATGAAGAAAATTAATGGTTATATATAATTTCTTTTCTATACTTAAACGTATACTTTGCAGAAATATTTACCGTGATTGCATTATTGAGGTTAATTAAATGTAACTTATTTAAGAAGAAATAAAAGTTGATGGGAACCTTAGAAGGAAATCCTTTCCACTCTAAAAACTGCTAGGTTGTTTCAACCCATGGTTGGGTCAAATATGGACAAACTCAACCACTGGGTTTAAAAATGTATGTAAGAAAAAGTTTAAACCAATGGTTGGGTTTATTCATGCTGGGTGGAAACCAGGGGCTGAAACAATCCAGTATTATCTATTACCATTATATATATATATATATATATATATATATATATATATATATATATATATATATATATATATATATATATATAAAGAAAATAAAGACTAATTATTTAAATGGAAAAAAAGAAATGGTTAAGGGCTATAAACAATTACATATATTCTATTCTATTCTTCAGCAGAGGCAGCCTCTGACCTCAGGCTCAGACTACAGGGTGTTTGTTTTTACCCCTCAGGCCTGTAGGTGGGGCAATGGCACCACATAACGGTCCTCTCCGAGCCAGAGAAGCCCGAGATCGCGTCACCTACAGGGGCAGAAGTGACCGAGCGCCTATAGAAAGGCCAGTGCAGACAGACCAGTGGCTCTTCCTCTCGGTTAGCAGATGTTCAGGCCCCCAACGAGCGGCTGATTTGTGAAAATAAGTGGGAGAAAGTAGGTCAATCACGTCTCATGAAGGACGTGCTGCTGGTGACAAACTCATTGCAGGGTGAGCTGTTTAATACCGAGAGTGTCGGAATCATCTCCATCACTGTGAGTGGCGTGTGTGTGTGAGTGTGTGTGTGTGTGTGTGTGTGTGTAGGGGCCCCGAGCGCAGGTGCGGATGACGTCCCCGCGCCCGTTTAATTACTCCGGTAAACTTTGTAATCACGAGAGTTTACGGGATCTGCTGAAACGAGGTGGAGCTGACCCGCTCTCTCTCTTTTTCAGAGCCCATTTCCACTGGATATTTTACATGTTAATTGTGTAGAATGGCTCTCCGCTCCTTTCTTTCTATAGGTGATGCCTGGAGCTGCGCCTCGGGCTCTTTCTCTCTCTCCCTCTTCATTTCAGCAGCAGAATGAAAATGCTAATTATTATATGGCAACCTCGACATAACCAGCCCATTTCACATGTTCTGCTGTTTTCATTTAAAATCAGCTGTGAATCACGATCTTTGTTACACTCACAGACAAAGACAGCACTTTAGGCGAATATAGTGGTTGTTATTGTTATTATTAGTAATACGGTTATAATTTAATAATTAATATGAATACGTTTTTTGAAAGACTAATCATTTTCCTATTATCATTTAAACTTGATGTGATTGTTAGTACATTTAAATCTTTTTATTTGTATTTTCACAACGCTAATAATAATAATGAATATATATAATTTTTTACTTAATGTAATTATTATAACACAGTTTGTCTCGTGCGGTGTGTAGCCTATCTGAAATGTCAGTTTTGAAACATAAAATTATAATAAATCGAATAAGGATGCACGGAATGCAAGTAAATACTTAAAAAATTCGATGGCTTATAATTATAAGGAATAAATGGTGAACATATAGGAAGGGTGAGCTGTTTAATGTCGTCAGGTTTGAAGTCATTTCCAGAGAAGTGAAGTTTGTAATTGTCACTGGAGTTGTATTGGGACATCTGCTCGACTGTATCAAAGCCGACACGAGAGTCCCAGCGGCTGAGCAAAAATCTGAGTTAATTAGCGCGATACATGTTTAATTAAAGCCAATTACAATATCTAAAATTACCTAATCGAAACCTGTTTTCACAGTGAAGGTGCCCTCAGCACGATCTGCTTCACACACAAATATCACATGCATTCTGCAGCTCATGCACTTTGTGCTTATACTGATGCTGCTGCATGGATATGGAGATTTTTTTTTTTTTTTGGTGTGCAAATAAAAGCATCAGCAGATATTGGAAACGACAGGGTGTCTTGCGGTACAATCCTTTGCGTTTTCTACATCTACATCATCGTATATTTATTTGTTAAATGTGTTCATTTTTGTTTATTTAATTTTTTTCATGGGGAAAAAAAAACAACATTTTAATCAGCCAAATGAGGTTTATAAACTTCCCCATACAGCCCGAATTTGATAGCTATATCAGTTTGTTTTGGGGTCCTTCCCATCTTGATGTTTAACGCGCGACAGATGCGAGGCGATAAATTCTGGCACTCTTTAAAAGAAAATCAGAAACTGATTGGCTCATGTTTTGATCGATATTAGGCTATCGATTCGAGCTCTTGTTCCCGTTTAATTGTGCTGTGATTTCAAACGCTGTTCCGCACAGGCGTCGAAAGGAGGCGCTCTTCATCAAATTTATCTTAAAGATTAAACGCTGCTCCTCCAAAAGCTCCTGCAGTTTCCTCCGGAAAAACAAATTCAGATATTTTCACGTTTTATTCATTTAGGCTGATGCTCAAATTCATTCTTGAGAGAGAGAGAGAGAGATAGAGAATGAGATTTGTCAATGATTTGGTTAACGATATTTTAGACGAGGTAAATATTTAAGCATATCGTTTGGCTATTTTTCCTACTATTAATTTATTATTTATTCATATATTTCATCATGTATGCATTTTTTATTAGTTAATGCTGTTTGCTTTGTCTGTTTAGTTAAAGCCGCTACAACCCCACAATAGAAAAGGTACATTAAAATGGTATATTAACTTGTAGTCGCTTCATTATATGCGATATTATAAGCACAACTTTATATAACGGCGCCAGAAACAACAATAACTGTTCACAGAAATTAAAAATGATGACTTGACTCTAGTAGCAATGCACATAATTCATCAAGATTTTATTTGCCCTCATTTCTCCCTTTTCTGATCATTAACGACGTAATTAGTTGTCATGATTAAGGCGAAGGGAACATATGCAACAGTTTAAAAATGCAAAGACGAATGATTGATTCACCCTGTTTGTCATGCACTGACGTTTACGCATCTTTGATTTCCATCTCTCTCTCTCTCCCTCTGTCTCTCTCACATTCCCATTTAGATAAACCCATTACAAATGTAAATATATATATTAGAGTCTTAACATTAGAGGGTTTGGTTTTTAAAGCATGCAAATGTGAAATTTAAGACTTGCAATGTTTCGTTTGTTTCCAGATAGATATTATTTACGTGGTGCGCAAAAATAGCCAGTCTAACATATTGTGATGAACTGGGACGTCTGGAGCTGGCAGATGCGCTTTAAACCCACAAACTTGCGCTCTTGGATTGATGCTCCGAAGGTAAATCATCTTTCATCAGCTCTGCATTAGTTATGATGAGGTGGTTCACGCCTTTCACTACACGACGTGCTCTCTGAGTGGTCAGTTGTCCGACTTTACGCGCAAGAATCAACCCGGTATCTCAGATCTGCTAATTTAATTTCATCTCTCAATGCCAATACGCACATGTCAAACGTTTTCTGTGATGTCGGAGACAGACAGACAGGCAGGCAGGCCCTCATCCTCTCCGAAGCAATTTTATCACAGCCATGCCTCTCCTCCAGCTTCTCTGGAGTTTTGCAGGTGTCATTTCTGCTCCAGACCTTTAAGATTAAGTGTGGACTTTGGAAGATCTGGCCGTGCGCAAAGATGCAAATAGGAAAAGTCGTGGTGCGCTGGTATGATGCGTGGAGGGGACATCTGGGCACTGGCCATCTGACTGACTTTGCCTTGACATCTGGGAAAGCCACTGGTGTGTGGCACGCGAATCGGTTGATGTCGCTATTTAAATGCAAATTTGTTGGGGATCATTGGAGCCTCACCCCGTAAATTCACACAAAAGGAACACTTCACACACAATAAGGAGGAGGGTCGTTTCTTCGGGAGGTCTTGGCAACGCCGAACAAATCTTATTCAAACCCACACACACCTTCTGCATGACTAACTTTTCCTTTGTCCCGCGCTCTCGGTTAGTACATCTCCCCAAATAAGATCTAACATGGGCAGACAGAATAGAGCTCAATCCGCGGCGTTGAGTTTTAAAAAATAAAGCATTTAGCATTTTAAGATTATTTTAAGGTTGTTTTCTAAACAAATAAAAATAATAATAAAAACAAGAACCCATAAACCAAAACACCGATCTGAAGAACCTATGATGTAACATCAAGTATTGATTAAAGTCTAAACATTTAATACACAAATCAATTTTTTTCAGAAGTATGAACATTATTATTATTATTATTATGTTTGCAATCATATGATCTTTTTTTTATGCTTGCGTCTTTTTTTTCTAAGGAATATTTTGGATGTTGCGCTTTTAATCTGATCCTTTTTTTGCATAACAAAAACTGACATCTGACACTTAACGCAATTAAATCGGTTTGAGAATAAACACGCCGGATTTTTGGTGTCATAAAACAGACATTTGTCGCGCACTTTATTTCCAAGCGTCGAGGAGTGAAAGTGAAAGTTGGTGAATTAAAAGAGCGCATTTTGCACGCTTTGGCTCCGGGCTCCAGATGAGCCTCAGAAATGAGCCGAGATGGATTCAGGCGAGCAGCTGATTCTCCAGTCTCCGGCCAGATGGCTTCTGAACACAGATTTGCATTCATTTTCGCCTAATATCTTCCAAAATAGAGGGGCAGCTGCATTTGTTGTCAAATAAGGTTTAAAACTCCTTTTTAGGACGGGATCGTTACCTACGCGATGGGATTGTTGAACTTCTCTAGTCAACAGTATCAGATTTAAAGGGATTTAGACTAAAACCCTAATTTGGTAATCAGATTGAAATCGCTTTGGTGTGTAATCTGTATTAGAGATAATGTAGATTAGGCCTAGAGTTAGCAAACCTGAAATATTTATTATGGGAAGATAGAATGGGGTTAAACAAATTAAAATAATAAGCAGTTGATTTAAAAAAAAAACACCACACAAACAAATGAAACAGATATCACATGCCACGCAGGTCTATGGATACTTTAGATTCATTTATCAGCACACACGTAATTCTAGCAATTATAAGCATTTCACTCGAAGCAAAAAGCAAATGCCTCGTGATTCAGATACACGTATAATAATTAACAATACTAATAAACAATAATAATAATCATCATTTGCTGCCTGCAGTGCCATTTAACATTAAAGTTCACAGAGGCATCCAGCGTATGCATGGATCAAAGTCATTGCGAATTAAAGACAAAAAGCATATCAATCTTAAATTGTCGTAAAATATAATTTTATTACTTACGTATTTAATTAGACGACGATGCAACGTGATGGATTTTGAGTCGAGGCAAGAGCAACAGCTTTGATAATTCACTTATCTTTGGCAATAGTCATTAACCCCAACACTAGCAGAATAGATTGCTGTGTAAAACACATCTCTCTTCTCCTCTCTCCGTCCATCCATCCATCTATCCCTCCCTCCAGCGCGCAGGGTCCCCAGATAACCAACATCGGACTTGCATTTTCGCCCATTAATTCAAATATTAACATACATGCATGATCTGCCAATATCGGAGACGCGAGCATCTAACGGAATGAAAGAAAAAGTGACCCTTATTGTTCTGATAAATGATTATATTTTTATTACAAAAGACATCCTACTTCTTGCGCATAGAAGGAGAGGGTGGACGCAATGTTTCCCCCGAGTCCTTTCACAGTTTCAGATGCAATTCTGCAATAATTTACAAAATTAAGCGCGTACGCACGAGCACCAGGAGCAGGAGTTTGACATCGCCTCGACTCGCTCCGTGCGTTGAGCTCTGGCAGTCAGTGTTCTCGTACTTTAGGACGCACGTTACGCCATTATGCAGATGCCCAGGGTGTTTATTATAAGCAGCATCTAGTTTTAAAATGCCAGTGCACCTTCCTGACTTGAGAGTAATCAAAGGAGAAACTAATGAATCGATGTTGTCAGTGATGTTGGCGCTGTCATTGTGATGATGGCCCGCTAAGAATTTTATTTTGGAAAGCGGATGGGTGGCCCTTTGGCACTCTATAAACTTGCATGGCAGTTTCGCGCAACATACATACAGAGCTCGTGCTTTATTCGCGGGCTTCTTTCATTATCATTCACTTTCTGTTCCTCTCTGATGATTGCTTGACATGATGTTCGCTGGAAAAGCGGTAGCAGCAGCGGCAGCGTCTCTAGTCTTGTGTGTACTCACGGTCCAAGCTTAAAGCCCGGCGACAGGAAGCGTCGATCCTCTCCATGTATGGGCAAGGCCACGCCCACGTGCGCGTCATCCTCTGACAGCGTGGATCCCGTGGGTCTGGAGTTTTTGGCTCCCGGGAAAGGTTCCAGTCCTGGGGGATAGAGGGTTGAGTTTTGTATGCTTCCATCCATTCTGCAAAGACGCGCTAAAGGCCCCTCATCATCCTCTCCCGTGTCCGGGAACACCTCCACGGTGATCATTTACGCGTTTATTTGTCTTTTGGAGCCAGAAGTGGTGGATTCAGCAGTGTCCCGAAGCCTTTTTTGATGCTGTTGTTATAGGATGCCACCAAGCTAAGAGCATCATCACCATCATCATCATCCTCATCCACAACAACAACAACCGCAGAAAGTTGCGAGAAATGTTTAACTGAATTAAAACAACTCTAATATCCCTGATATCCGCGCGACTGGCATCGCTTCGTCCACGGGAGGATCTCCATCTATCCAAACAAGCTGCTGGAGAGGCTGGAGAATCTTTACGCACTGAATCGTTCATGTGGTGCCAACGCAGGACGGACTGAAGAAGGAGTCGGGACTGCTGTTTTTTTTTTCTTCTCTTGTTCTTCTCTTTTCGACAAATCCCAAACAAACTCTTACTGCTATCCGAAGGGGCTTCTTGTGGAAACGACGCGCCCTCGCTCACACTCTCATTTCATCTCTTTGGCTGGAAGTGGGTTGCACGCGAACTGTTTTAATGTTTGGGATTCAGGAAAATATACCGAGAGGGGGGACCACTATGAAAGAGGAACCGCTGGGCAGTGGCATGAATCCGGTCCGATCGTGGATGCACACGGCTGGGGTGGTGGATGCGAACACGGCCGCCCAGAGGTACGTTTGCCAAATCATCCGATTTTTAATGCATTTCTCAGATCGACCCCTAAATCCCCAATATGCCATGTATCAATTACACTCTCCCCATGCACCTCTTCGCCGCTTTCCCCTGTTCATTACATCATATTACAGTTTAAGTGACAAATCAAGAATTCTCCCATGTTTTCATTCTATCTACATCTATCTAGATCTCAAGTGTACTGTGCCTGTTGTTTTAACCCACACTGGTGTCTTGTTTTCCCCGCAGTGGAGTTGGTCTGGCACGGGCGCATTATGAGAAACAACCGCCATCCAACCTCAGAAAATCCAATTTTTTCCACTTCGTCCTGGCGCTTTATGACAGACAGGGACAGCCAGTGGAGATCGAAAGGACAGCTTTTGTGGACTTTGTGGAAAAGGAGAAAGTAAGCGCCGCTCTGGAATACAGCTCTGAATTTTCAGCTTAAAACTTCCACATCCATAGATCTTTGGAAACACGTGCGCCATAAAACACTTTTGATGGATATCACAGAGAACAAAACAAATCCAAAAAAAAAAAAAAATAATAAAAAAAATAGATATGCATTATACACATTATTGCCAGGAATTATTCTACTATAAAAATAGCAAACTTGAAGTAGACTTAGTTGCTGGATGAAAGCGTAACTGTGTACATGCATATAGACAAAAATGCATGCATTTCATAAATATACAAAAATTAAATTCTCAACAGCCCAATACTGCCAATCTGACCCCGAACAAATGCTTATTTTCAGGAACCTAACAGTGAAAAAACTAACAATGGGATACATTACAAACTACAACTATTGTACAGCAACGGTAAGTGTAAATTTCTCTATTCAGCAGGGATAGATTTACAAGTGTTTTATTCCCTCAATGGAAGCGTATTAACTTACATTTAGTTTCCTAAAATGTAGATCAGTTTATTCCACAAATGTAATTCTAATACATGGCAAACCTTCGATGTTGTTTTTTTTTTTAAAATTATTAGTGCATTTCAAGAATACTTTCCTTTTTTGTTTTTCCGAGGAAACTTTGTATAGCTTTTTCTCCAGACTTTTTTCCACATTGAAACACAAAAATAATTTCCCACAGGCGTCAGAACAGAACAGGATCTTTATGTTCGCTTAATCGATTCCATGACAAAACAGGTAAGAACTTTTCTTTTCTCTCGCGTATGTGTATTTATATTTATAATCTGTGTGTGTGTGTGTGTGTGTGTGTGTGTGTGAGAGAGATTCTGTTGCACGTGCTTTACATTAGGGTGCATTGTCCCTGTTTCCATAAGTAATTACAGTATAAGAAAATGCAATCTTCTTTAAATGTACCATGTTTTGGAGATTCAGTGCATTTTATTGATATTGCTGCTTTAATTCACCATACTAGTGTACCATGAGCACTGTAATGTAAAGCCGTGGCTCATTTTTGGGTTGCTCTGATTAATGGGGGAGGTTATTTAGCGGATTTAATTTAATATGAATCACATTACCACGTTTTCTTCTCATGTAGCTGCTTGATAATTCATTGTGAATTAATGAAATAGTGTAAGGCATACAAAAGTGCACGCATTTAAAATAAAAAGTATATATATATATTTGGATGATTTCTTTATAATTTACACGACTTGGTATATCATGAGCCACGCTATCATAGTCAAAACCTATATTTGTGTATTATCATTTGTTTGTATTTTTATTCAATCGTATTATTTTTTTTAATCTGAGACAATATGCAGCTCATATGCGTGCACGTTTGAAGCACACGACTTAGAAAGCATACAATATTTTAATAATTTGATATCATTGCATATTAAATAAAACATAAATTTTTTAATCCGCATTTTTTACTTAACAGTGATTTAAAAAAGAAAATCAATTAGCATTCAGTTAGTAAATTTTCGTGTGTCATTTATATCGCACTGTCGCACGTAAAATCTCACTTTTGTTGTGCTGTAATCAGATCTGGTTAAAGGCATAGAAATAAAGCTCGAGGCGCGAGACAGACACTTGAGTTCATATTGTGCTCTGATGTTCTCTGAAATCACTCTCAGCTCATTTCCATTGTCCATTTCAGCCTCTCATAGTAAAGCACAGGGCGGATCTTATGCTTGATTTTGAGGCTCTTGTTATCTGTAGTTTATCCATCGTTTGGCATCACAGGAGAGAAAATATGACGGTTTTATCTGAGGCGCCTCTGAACGGAGCTGAACACGATCAAAGAGTCAATGGCGCTGAACAGCCACTTTATGGTTTTCCGTATACATTTCAGTTAGAGGCAAAAAAAAAAGCATACATCAAATAATGTCTGATAAATTCAACCCAATGTTCATTTTGTTATTTGCCATTTCTAGACGGGTTGCATTGAATCTGTGTTAGATATGTCTTAATAAAATTCATTAATAGAATTATTGTCAGCAGAATTAGAAACCAACGCTTAATTTAGCATGCACTGGGCAAATTAAATTGCGACTATACTTTATTATAGCTCCTCATATATTTTTATGCAATTCATTTTTGCACCGTGCTTATTTACGCACATTGCGCTTGCATTTCTTTATTTTCCAGCTTAATGTGTAGATACACAGCAGTGATTGATTCTTCATACAGTTATAGAGTAGTGTTTGTGCATGCATATATATATATATATATATATATATATATATATATATAAATATATAATTTTCCAATGATGTACTGTGCAAGAGCGCACTCAAACGCGCCCCACGGATCCCACGGAAGGACGCGTTGGAGTGCGCTCTTGCACAGTACATCATAACTGGAGCAGGGCAAACAGGGAGGGAGGGAGAGAGAGAAAGAGAGAGTGAGACAGAACGCGCAAAAAGCACCGAGGCCCGTGCGCACCTACAGCTCCAAACGCCATCTGTTAAAGCCAATGCTCAAAAATTACTCAAGCGTACCCCCCGACACCGCTTTTTATCTAAAGAAAAATCATTGTTAGCTGCTCAAAATAAACAACAGATTGCCCATTAGCACTCTACCCCTAAATATCTGCAGATTATAACCGCGTTGATGTGTACGGTTATGGGTATTATTTACCGCGGCCATCTGCGTCGGAGAACCGACAACTTATGTGATTTCTATTATCATCCCCCAAATAAATAGCGCAAAGATCTAAACAGAAGCATATGCGACTCTTCATTTCTAAAGTGATATGCATGTGGTATAATTTGTCATCGCAATGACCGGCCAAGTGTTGATATTCATTTCAAACATCATATTTATTTATGCAAATTAATAACACAAAGGTTATCTGCATCTAGAACGTGGGCATGTGTGCTGGTTTACAGATAAAACACTGTTTAACAATGTATGTGAGCTAAATGGATTTTATTTACGTGCCTTCTGTTGTCGATTTTTAATTGATGAACCTGCACTTTGTGCAATAAAACCACATTTTATTATTTCAGGTCAGATTTCAGTTTGTTTTTGATGGAGAAGTGAAGTTTAATATTTCATATTTTGACTGTTATATTTGATCCTTGGTGTAATCCTCTGGTTTAAAAGGTCTTCACTGTTACTTTTCTTTCAAGGCTATTATTTATGAAGGACAAGACAAAAACCCAGAAATGTGCCGAGTTCTTCTCACGCACGAAATTATGTGCAGGTAAGACCAACACCTTTTTAACATGTTCCAGAGAGTTATACTATATAACATTTGACTGCGTAATTGTGTTTTATCAGCCATAATGTCTTGACATGTTTTCATAAATGCGCAACGCACATGATGCAGGCCTATCCAGGCCTCGGAGCATCAGCCTTACAGAAAATCAATGAATCCCTGAATAGATCTGCCTGGATACGCTGAAAAGATTCCAAATGTTCAGAATTGTCAGGCGGCTTACGCATAATGATTTACGATTCGCGATGCACCCTGCTACGCGAGTTTAAGAAGTTCCACTTCAAAAGCGCAAATTTGACTGAATCATTTGGTGACATCGGATTTATGAATGATCTCACTGGACTTTTAATACCGTAGAGAGGATGAATTGAAATGCACACACACACAAATCCAGTGTGTGCGTAAGCGGGCCTTTTGGAAAGTGGCTTTTCATCTTCAAGCAATGTGACCGTGCGCCACTTTGTCTGTACTGACTTTTACGCGCACGCCACAGAGAAATCATGCGGTTGTTTTAAAAGTAGAAATGGCAGTAAACAAAATAACTGCGCCCGACACGCATGGAAGCAAGCACTCAATTCCCCACCAAATCGGGAAAGAGCAAGTCCCGTGCTCACAGGCCACGCCACGTCCTCCTGCTCTCGAGATAATAATGCTTCAAACTTTGAAGAGTTTGTGGAGCCGCATTTAATGATAAAGAAAGTTCTTCGCATCGCACTCTGTTGCTTGCATCAAACCGCACAGATGCGCTTCCCAGTCCCAAGCAAAGGTCCATAGGCATACCTTAATCACTTTAGCTGTCAGCTTTAAGGAGCTTTATGCGTTTTCCATACCATATGGTGTTAATTTAGCTCACTTAGACATGTAACCATTATACAAGTGGGCTTCTTTAAATTCAAGAGGCATAACATTTTTTTTCCTCAGTAATTTCAACATTAATTAAAGAAAGCATAATGGAAGCATCTTCAGGGCCTCAAAATGGAGGCATTGGCACATTGTCGGAGACTGATGGAGGCTTTTTGAGCTGGTAATTAATAAGTGCCCCACAGAAATCCTGGTTGAAGGTGGCATCTTGCATCCTCTCCAGACACAACAGCTTGACAATTAGAGGTAAACAAAAGCTGGGGCTGAGAGAGAGCTTTCCCCCCTCCCAGCCTCCTGGCACCCCCTCTCCTCCTCTCAGCACTAAGACAAACACCAAAAACATGCTGTTTTCCCTCCTTCAGCCACAGCGCCGGGCTCCGTGTTTACCCGCCGCCCGCATCTGCGAGAACCGCAGCCACCAACACCATCAGGCTCAGCCAGAGCCTCCGCCAAACACCTCGGCGGTTAGTTAGAAAAGAGGACGAGAGAGCGTGTCACATGAATAAATCTAAACACACGGTGCTTGAAGACGAAAGACACATGCAAGCTGTTTGCTGATTCTCTCATATCTCGTCTCATGTCTTGTCTTCTCTCTCTCTTTCTGTGTTCTTCTCCTCAAGTCGGTGTTGTGACAAAAAAAGCTGCGGAAACAGGAATGAAACGCCATCAGACCCCGTGATCATCGACAGGTAAGACTCTCTCTGCTTCCTGCCTTCTGTCTGTGAGTGCGGGGCGCTGCGGCCCAGCGTCCCGGCCTGGGTTTGCCCCGTGTCGTTGTGCAGGTGTGTTGACGTGGAAACCCGGGGGTGTCTTTAGGGACCGTGTAATTGCTGGTGAGTTGTCAGGGAAGCGTTTTCCTCGAGACAGTGTGCAACATCTAGAGAGCGTTTGGTTTTAAACTCACAACTCTTTCATCCTAATTTGTTAACAACAGCTTTGCTTATCTTCTCTGTAAACGGCGCACTGCCTCTCGCTGGCTTTGTGGCACAACTGTGAGCCGTAGCGTTGCGTCTGCGAGCGTGCATGTTTGAGGCAAAAAGGTGTCTTTACGTTGCGCTCTGTAGTGCTGCCGGTGGGAAATGAGTAATGTTTCTGGGCTGGCTGTTGGCGGTTGCATGTTGATCACATTAGGGAAAGCGTGTTCAAACACACTGGCTCCCGTCGAGTGGGTAATTGACGTTCTCTCTTGCTTTCAGTTTTTTTTTTGCAGCTTATGTTTCTCTTTGTGAGTCTGGCTCAAGGTTACTCTTACTCGGCAAGTCTTACACTTCTTCCTTTTTGTCCAATTATCCCTGTAGTGGCAGCACGTACGTGGATTACGGCGGGGCAGGTCTTGGACTCGTGGTTGAAACGGTAAATGTGACAGGGAGCGCTGGCTGCTCGAGTCCGGGCCTCTTGGAGATTAGTGAGCTAGAACAACCCTACCTTGCTCTATAAAGCCAGGAGTCTCTCTGTTTCCATCTGCTGTAAAGAGCCATGAATAAGCAGCAAGTGCTGCCAGCAACAAGAGCCCCTCTCTCTCCCGCTCATGTTTTCTTGCCGTAGCTGTTGCAAAGTTATCTCACGATCACAAACTTGTCTAGCCACTGAGTGAGAAATTAGATTGGAGGGTGTGATGATGGGTAAAGCCGGGAACAAAATATGCGCCACCAGTGGATAGCAATGCTAATGTTTGCTTAGCAGGGAATGTTTGGTATCTGACAGAGGGAACATCTCTCTTATTAGCAATCAAATAGCGGTGACCACTACCAGTTGCCACTGTCAGTCACCGTGCATGAAGTGTGTGAAGCTTCGGAAAAAAATGCCTGTGCGTTGAAGTTATGGCCGTGCTTGCGTGTTTGGAGGTCTGAGCATTTCCCGCTCTCACGTCATGTGGTTGTAATGTGGAAACCCTGCAGTACTGCACGATTATGTGAGGAGAGTTGGATTTTTTCCCCCTTTCTTTTGGAGCAGACAGTTTGTTTTGTGTTCACATAGCTGATTGATAATCAATATTTGATTTAATTGATAATCCATGGCTCTGTTAAAAAACTTAGTAAGCAATCTTGTTTTCTGCTTCCTACAGGCAGCATCTAAACTAATTGCTTTATGTAACCAGAACCAGGTTATAAAGTATTAATGTATTGCTAAGCTAATTCCACGATAAGCATAAAATACACAGCACATGTACATATTATGTAAAATAGTACATTTTCATTTATACGTTTTGATATTGAAAGTAGTTTTCTGGGATTTGTTTGTTCAAGAATAAGCAATGCTGCCTTACAGTTTCTCTCTTAGAAGCTAGCATAAATGCTAACGCATAATAAGCATAATATTGACAAGCCCTAAAATGTCGCCCTAGGTTTCAAACAGAGCCTCTGTTTAACCTTTCTGAGTTTCTTACATTTTCTTTTGTAAACATGAATCAATCTCAGTAGCCTTGGTTATCTATGCATGAAATGATTAGCTTTTTTAAACAGACGTGCTAAAGAGCTCTGACAGTGTGCGAACGGTTATTAGTTACAGGACAGACATTCATGGACTCACTGTAACTCAACCGCAAGAGAAAGAAAAGCTCTGGGGTGGGGGAAGAAGAAGAAAAAAGTCCTGACGAGGAGGAGGAGAAGGAGGATTTGTTTTGGTTTTCTGAACAGAAGATAAAACACATATCACTTCCTCTTAGCAGATCCTGAAAGGAGTCTCAACCGGTCAGAGTCGATTCTCCCAACTGTGGCTTAAACAATGTATTTACCTTTAAAGAAAAACATGAACACTTTACAACAGGGTTTCACTGATATTTACCGCATTGACTCTTCCCATAAATTGCCCGGCTTTGTGTCGTGGCTAAATAGAGGTGGATGGATCGAATGTCTTGGCGCTTTGTGCTTCAATCTGCTGAACAATATGTGTAACACTAGTAAAAGAGGAAAAGGAGAACAGTGCAAAGAAGGTCTGATACTGGGCAAAAAGAGGGATATTGTGGTAGGTTGAAACGGTGGATAAAAAAGCTCACATTTTGATTGTAAAGGCGTCTGAAAGACTCGAGAGGATCATTTTCATAGAGGGGCGATCCGTTCTGTCAGATCACAAAAGCAGATGTACTTCATTAGCCGACTGCATTGTCTGCATATCACAACTGTGAACAGATGATTTTATCCAACGCTCGGAGAACAAGGCGGCCGGGAGAGCCTGGAACGCACTGAAACACGAACCTCAAATGACTGAAGCGTTCGTGCAGGTGGGGTGTATGATATAAAGCTAATTTGTAATCACAAAACCAATCCTGTGGGGTAATGTCTTGTTAGGTCCGTCTTTTTTCCCGTCTCTGAGGAAAAAGTGGAGCGTTACAGTACACCAGGGAGTTTTATGCATAGCTGAGATATGTGCATGCTCAGTCACCGTTTATAAACAAGCATTTGCGTGCACAGGAAGTAGATCCAAAGTGCATGTGTGTGTGAGCGGACAAGAAAGGGTTGATTGCATTACAATCAAAACATTTAACTGGGTTGGACTGAGGATAGATAGACAGAAGATAGAGGGAGAGAATGTTCTGCTAAACATGGCTACGGTGACCAGAAGATCTGGTGATCCATTATCAATAACGTTTTCAGCCACATTCTCCCAGATGGCACATGGGCCAGGCATACTGCTCGTTGGCACGGGCTTGGACAATAACTGGCACCCGCTCGCTTCTGGCATTTTCAATGGAGTTTAGGAGACTTATCATTCCAAATGTGTCCTATTTTCCTGTAGTCAAGCCAGACATCTGTTTATACTATTTCTCTTGGACTTTAGTGCAGCTTTAGGTTCTTCACGAGGAGAAGAAGAAGTAGAGAAAAACTTGGTTGTATTTCACAGCTGTTACAAAATTTCAACCTCGATGGATCTTTAAATATTTCACAACCCGACCCTGCTTCACCATAGATTATTCATCGGCATTTTTGAAAGATAGATTGAGCATCAGAAATGAGGAGTTCTACGGCTAGATCCTGAACTCTTGTAGGTGATGTCTTGAACACACGTCGAGAGTTGGATCATTTACCGCCCCCGTCTCAGTCCGAGAACTGATAATACCTCTCTGACTCGAGAGCGATCAGGGTTTTCCTAGCCAACCGATCTCCCTTTCACTTCCTGTCAGAAAGGTCAAGACACGCTGACCTCTGACAGCCAACCCCCTCCCTGGTCTGAATAATTCATGAGATTGACTTTTTTTTTGTCAGACACAGTTGTGTAGCAGGACAGTTTATGTAGCTCATTTCGCTGAGGCTTTTGCACCTGTTCGGGCCGCATGATATTTGGGTCCCGATGCTGATTTAGCTAAACACTCATTAATTTTTTCACACCGAAGGACCTTTCCAGAAGGGATTATGCTTGGTTATTAGCTAGGTCTTCCTGGAGCCATATGCTAGGTAAACATTTGTGTACGTACTCCCGCTCTCTTGTTGCAGGTTTTTTAATCTTGAAAAACCAACACAGATCGTTCCTCCATTTTTTTGCCCTTTTGTTTGTATCTTCTCTGACCAGGCTACTTAAAAAGACCTCCTCCCTCTCATCCACACACAGGCCTTCTCTCGGCGCTGAGCAAATGCCAGCATTTAGAAGGTCAGAGCTTTTGTTGGAAAAGCGCTATGTAAATTAGCACCAGCAAAAGGGACATTAAACAAAATTCAATTCATTGTCTCCCTTAATGTCATTTACATTTTTGGCTCGGGCCCGTCCTGTCGTGGAGAATTTTGGAGATGATTTTAATTACATATCAGCGCTGGAACAGAGGGCTGTCTGGAGCGAGACGCATTTGGATCACCTGTAAAGAGAGGTTTATTTACCAATGCACTTGAATGGCAGGTTTTCACAGGCGCGTGCGTGCTGTAATTAAGCCAGTGTTAAGTGTTAATTCCTCGGTCTGTCTTTTTCCTTCACAGAGAGGCTTGTTTCACACACCTTTCGCAGAGTTTTGTTATCTTTAGCCCTTGTTTTTTAGCTTTGAGTCCTTATGCATTCTCCTAAACGTAAGAAAAGCACCAATCATAGCCCTCATTTTGCACATATCCACTCTTATAAGAAATGCACAACCTCAGTACCCTTAAAGAGCATTTTTGTTCCTCATTTACCACTAAAGGGTTCTAAGGTACTCATATGAATCTTTTAGAAGTAGATAAGGTAGAAAGCCGTCTCTTAAGGTTATTGTCGTGTAGGGACAACCTGTTGTACAATTTTTGCACAATCCAAATGGCTGTCCATTTAAATACTTTGTAGCCTGAGAATGCTCCTCCCTTTTATAATGTCTGACTCTGACTAGCATTAGAAAGTAGCAAACCATGCTGTGACGTTCAATGATTTTTTGTCCCGCCCAAACGTCCTGTTTAATAGGAGATAAAACTGCACAGGATGTGTGAAACAGGCCTATGTCTGAGCGGTGCGGTAGAGGGCACTTGAACTGCTGCTTTTGCCTCCAGCCACGACAGTAATATTTTTATTTATTTATATCTTACCTTGTCCAGGTGACATTCAACGGACTGTGTGTGTGTATGAATGTTTTATTCGAAAAGTCCTTGTATCTACAATAGAGCCACAGCAGTCTTGGAGGATGTGCATGCACGTATATGTGTGTTTATGTTCACAGAGACACACGTGTAAAGGAGGAGAGCGCTGGAGCTCCATTAGACCTGATTAATGAGGTTGCAGACAGCAGATATATCTCTGGCCAGGTAACAGCCTCACTGCTGCAGGTACACAGGTGTGCACTGCAACTCCTTATTTATGAGACAGTCAGCAAACCCTCTGCTAACACCGGAGAGAGAGAGAGAGATTGTGCATTTTCCTTCAATGAGCAAGTCCAGCCGTGGCCAAAGTGAAAGTAGACTGTAGATCTCCACTGCAAGAAGAAATATAACTCAAAATAGCATTCCCTCGGTCACAAAGGACTATACTGTACTACGATATTTGCACATGTGTTGCTTTGGTGTAGGTTGTGTAAAAGGTTTCCTGCACAGGTTTTTAGTGAATAATTGCTGGTTGCTTTCAGTCTTTTTGCTCATTCCTGTTGTAATGCATGTGTGTTATATGCATGTGTGGTATTGCTTAAAGGTGCAGTGTAATTTCTGCACCACTAGAGGCAGCAACACGAATTGGAAAAACTGATTGTTTTCAAACAAGTTTTAAAGATGCCCCCTGTCTGGGTGTGAAAAACAGATAGCTCCACCCCAAGATCAGCTTATTGGCAATGACCCAATGTTGTTACATCTGGCCTAGTCAGTCAAACCGACTGCAATTTAATTTATTGCACGTAACAAAAGGCAGACGAGTCACTATAGCAGCTCCAAAATGTAATGTCATATTTTCTGCTATTTAAATATTACTCCATGCGGCATTGATAGATTGAGGATTTTCCTTAAAAAAAAAAAAGTAAGAAATACGGCAAGTGTTTTCTAGTATGCAAATGATTTATCATTAGCATACTTAAGGTTCTCCTTATGCTGGCTTGTTTGAAATGTAGACCAAAAATCTTTTGTAATTATTTGTTAATTGCTCTTTTGTCTCTCCTCGAAATAATGATATACAAAAATGCCTTTGCGTGCAGCGTGGATGACACTGTCACCTTGAAACTCTTCAGAACCGACTACGCTTCTAAACTCCTCTGTTATGAACTAGTGACTTCCGTCTCACTAGAGGGATCAAGAGAGAGAGAGAGCAAGTGAGAACAGCTGGCTCTTTCTAACTGTGAATAACTGACAGTTGTCTGTAAGAGGTTTTAATGAAGATTGCCACCTTTTATGCGAGGAACTGAAGGGATGCCAGATCTACAGGAGGGGAGAAGCAGAGAGCTTAACCTGCCCTTGGCAGCTAGCATTCAGCTCGCACTCACACAGAAAATGAGAAACAGCCTCTGCGGTCAAAAAGCCAAACCTTAGCGCTGCCACACATTGCTCACACATAGAAGTGGGTCAAGGCCTAGCAGATGTCCGACAGCACACAACTCTAGAGCAGGCTTCTCCACAACAATGTCCTCTATGGACAGAGGTAAACAGTTTCGTTCCAGAAAAATAATTGTTGCTCCTTGTACGCTTTTTAAAAATAAGGTTCCACAAAATTTTTGCAACCTGATAACAATTGGAAAATAAGTTGAGAAGAAGAAAATAAGAGCTGCAAAGAACCATTGAGGAAGCCATTTCCCCCCCTCTTTTACCTAAGATATCACCTTGTCTCTGTGATTTAACCAATCAGAAAACCTAATTTTGCACATTCAGGTTTGATGGCATCAGGTGGCAAAGCCAAAAAATGGCAAAATGGTTCCAATTGTTTTTAGCAGACATTTAATTTTTTAATTGTCAAGGTTTAGGAGTTTAAATTCTGGAAACTAGAGCAGGGACATTAATGGTCTCGATTTAACCGCTACATGCTGATAGTACTTGGCAATGGCAATGTGTGTGCTTCCTTTTTTGTGCCATGTGGGTCTGTGTGTGAAGAGGGGAGGGGGAAATGGCTTTAGCATGTGTAGACAGGAGGGAACCGTGCACTGTGTTGTTGTAAGACGTGTTGCATTGGCCCAGCAACCGGAAGACGTCGGCTCCGAGGAGTCTATGGTGAGAGATAAAATCCATGCAGCTCTGAGGGGTGAGAAAACTGGATCGGGGCAAAAGCAAAAGTAGAAGAGAAATGTGAAAATTATAGTTTTAATACAACAATCAGCGTCATTGTGTGTGTGTGTGTGTGTCTGGTGGAGATGTCTAATCGGGACTCCGTAGAGGGGACATATGTGCTTTAAAAAGCCCCTTTTATTTGATTGAGCGCACAAAGCAACGACACTCCCCTTTTGTTGGGGTATATGAAAACCCCCGCTGAGTGTGTCAGCACACACACACATGCACGCATGGTTTCACATGCAACAAATATTCACTTGCATAAAGCACGATTATCGACAGACACGTAAAAATGTGATTCCACACATGTATGCAAACTCACCCCGGGCAGTTGGAGAGTGTGTGCTGTCACACAATAGCTTGGCGCGGGTGCACGTTCCCTTTGAATAACAACCGGGAAAATTGAATCAGTTGTGGTTTAGGAAGGACCGACTGGAATGCATGTCCGAAGTTCATGACGCTCGCCTCTGTGAATGCGCCCAACGTGTCCCATTTCCACAGCACAACCCGTTTTGCTCAAACTTCACGCCGTGATGGGATTCAAAACAGATCTGCTTTATGTGCACGTAGTTAACAGTGCTTTAAATCAAATGTTTATTTTTTATTTTGACTACTTCTGCAGTTGTTTCTAGTTCTTGGGCGCTGCGGTGCAGCAGAATGTTTTCATGCTAAATTAAATTGACGTGTTTGGTTTCCTTTCGGCCACATTGTCTATTTTACATGTACTTGTTTATGGAGCGTCCTGTTTGATTCTGTCAACACAATGTCAGTGTGTGTGTGTGTGTGTGTGTGTGTTTTAGGCTGTAAAAGCATGATAACTTGCTTTTGGTTTGCGGTCGATGTTGGCTTGATCCGTACAGTTCTCTTTCATTTTCACGAATACACACCCACAACATTTGTTTGCCATTAGGAGCAGTTTGTAAATCAGATCAGGGTGTTGAGTGTGTGCCGTCTCCCTTGGAAGAAATATCCGTTCCTTGTCCCTCCGATCTCTCTCTTTTCAAATAACACAAAGCTCCCATGTCTTTTCTCTTTTTAAACCACCCCCTCCCAGCCAGCCACCCAACCTCCATTCCCATTTTTCCGAATGTGGCAATCTGTCGTGTGACACCGCTGAGATTAGGTTAGGAAACAGTGTGAGGATTGTATTGGACATGGTGCTGGTCGCGCCAATTTGAGGTCGCAGGACAGCGATCTGGACATTGGGCACACGCCATCAGCATCTCTCCACGAGAGGCACTGGGCCTTGGCCGTCGCCTGTCCCATGGGCCTCTGGGAGGGGCCATCGGCTCGGAAACCTTCAAAAAAAGCTGCAGCAAATAACTATCATTTATTAAAGCTGACAAGTTATCTCTAAATATAGGCCCCTCTGTCAAAGATTATCGGCCGAAAACGTAAACAGGTTTTTCGAAAATTTCTAAATAGATTGCGCTCACTCTCGCTGGAGGGGATGCAGGACGTATATATCTCTGCATGCACTTGTCTTTAACTGCCCTTTGCGAAGTTCGATATGATGTTGAATTACTTTTTAGGTTAGCAGACGAGAAACAGTTAAGCCCAGAAGTCAGCAGCGAGTGGTGTAGTTGAGAGGTTAGGCCGCGTTTCACGCGCTGGCTCAAGGCTATTTATCATTATAAGTGAGTCTCTGCTTAAGTTTCCCAAACCCTCATTATAATCATTCCCAGCAATTACAGCGTCCAGAACTCCGTCTGCCATCCAGCACACATCATCAGCCATTCACTCGGCTCAAAGCTGACACTAATTTACATTGTTTTAAATATGGGGTGCGATGCTGATTGATTGTTGTTGCTGTGAGTCAACTTGATAGAATATCATTAGCCATGCTAAATATTTGTTTAACTCTTAAATTGTTTGCATGCACAAAACAAGGCTATTTAGCTGCACGAGTCAATGTTTTAATGCTAGATAAATCAAACTTTGAGATAAATCTTAGTTTCCGTCTTATTGCTGACAGATGCCAAAAGCATTTTTAATTTGCATGTTCATTAGAATGTCATTATGAGGACTTGCTCTCGTTCCGTTCCTTGAGACCACACTGTAGTCTTGCAGATTAATGTCTATTTTGCTTATAGATTAGTAAAACCATTGTATTCTTTGAAGCGTTTCACCATGGTATGCATGCAACGTCAGGCCTTACTCTTGGTGTAAAACACTTGTGTTTCCAAGGCTGTCGCTACATAATTATCCTCTTGTGAAGAATGCACAATGGCGCCAGGATGATGAATCGATGGCAGATTGGACGCGTGGTTTAACTGTCATGTCCCTCAGATAAGGGGCTGCTCGGGGATTGCTCATTCTCACTGCTAGCCTGCTAGCTTGCCAGTTTATTAGCGCAAATCCCAAATGTTTAGTAAACTCATTAGGCCCTATCTAATGCTAATTTATCATCATAGATGGACCACAAGAGGAGCGGGACACCGGGGCGGCCGGGCCAGGGCTTTGACCGCTGGCTGATCAATCAGTGCTATAGGGGCTAGCATGTTTCATTAGATCTGCTAGACTCGGATGAGTTTTATGGATTTCGCTCCTGAAAGTGGGATTTCAGGGGGCTTAGCAAAAGTGTGGTGGCTGACAACATTTATCTACAGGAATACATAGCGGGCCTTTCGTCAGAGAGCTTGCCATTTCAATGGACGCAGATAGATAAGGCAGCTTTTTGAAGACAGAGAGGAACATTTAGGATGAGAAACGAGTATTATGGATACCTCAAAGAGCAGTAGAAAAAGCGCTGGTTACGTTTTTTTCTTCTTCGGTGTATAATAACTGCTGCCCTCTTTGTAGCACAAGATCTCTGATCTGTGTGAATCAGGTGGACTAATTCAGAAATGATGTGATCCTTATGATCTTCTGGTCGGGAAGCGTACTGAACTTAAGAACTTCATCGATCTGTCCAGTCTCTCTGGATCAATCATTTAAGAAGAGACAAAAAAAGAAGGCGTTCTAGCAGGTTCCCACTCCGTCAGAGCTGAGGAATAGGATTTTCTCGTCTTTTTTTTGTATGCTAGTCTTTAGCGACAGCTTGTATCTCTTTCTCTCGTACAAATGAAACGAAATAATAAATAAATAAAAAACGTAGGTGGTGAATAAACCTGCACAGACTGTGATAATAAAATATGACAGGCGTTTCCTAGTGCTGGGAAAGGAGTGTTGTAATTCACCTGACTTATGTTCTCCTGTCTGATTTAGCTTCAGATTAAAACCCACTGCTTGGCCAACCAATTGAAATCAGATCCAGTCACAGCTTGCCTGTATTGATCCCTATTTAACATCAAGGCTGGGAATGGATTGATATTGATTAACTATAAAACTGCTGGCTGGCTTGTCCAGAGAGCTGCTCAATATGCTGAATGAAAAAGCATCGTACCTCTGCCCTTCAATGCACAAGAAAAAGAACAGTAGCACGTGTAAAACAACAGCAGAGCTTGGAGTTGGCAGGCATGGCGCGCCATTCCCTTTTACCGTTTCCTTGTGTGTTGTGTATGTTATGTGATGCAATGATATTTGACTGTTATACGACATTTTTTGCTCTGATATTTAACCCAAAATGGTCCTAAATAGAGTATGGCTAGCCCAAAACATGTTTTGAAAGTGAAATGTCAAGGGTTATTAATTGCTTTTCTATTAAACTCCCTCTTTCTCCACCATTAAAAAGCAGTAAAGGCCCTAAAATATAAAAGCCGACCACAGACGTAATTTTTGGGCCTCTTGTCTGGGTGTGTGTGCGTGTGTAAAGCTCAGCACCAAAGCCAATGACTACATAAGTATAGTGTACAGTATGTCATGAACATTTTTGTATAATAATGGATGAGTAATAAACACCTGTGCTCAGTCACAGATTCATGCTTGCACGCGTATGCAGTGACTCAATCTTCAGAGCTCGTCCACCCTGATTTGGGACCAGCTCTTCCTGGCTGAATCTCCTTTCTCCCTAAATCTCCATGTCGAGAGCCAGAGGAGGCTGTGCATCTGTAAGACATTACCCTCAATCTCCCACATCCAGGAGTTTACACTTCTGTAATGACAGAGGAAACCACTGGCCTCAGTAGGGTGCAGATTTTAAGGGATGTCTTTAAAAATGCCATTCTTCTGCCAGACCTACAGGATTACCAAGTGAACCGGCCCCAAAAACACACACTGGCTCTGCTTCCACTTCGCATACTGATGCAAGAACACAGCATACTGAATTAAGCTTGTTCAAACTCAGTGGCTCCACTGTGTTATGGGAAAAATCATAGTGATCAATTGTTTTCAGAACAAAATATCATTCTTGGCACAAAGTAGCCTGAATGCTGGCTGTAAATAATGTGGTGTTGTGCGATGATTTTTGCTAGCCAAGTCATTTATTAGCATTTTGCAATGATCTTCGACCCGAAAACATTTGGAATATAACACAAAACATGTTTTGAAAGAGACAAGTCTTGGGTTATTACTGTTTATCTATCTATTATTGTCTATCACAAACCATGCCAAAACATGCCATGGCATAAAAGAATGAAAGAACATTTATTTATTATCATTTTTTCTTAATTATTTGGATCATTTTATACCTTTATGTGTTTATATTTATACACATTTTATATGTTAACATTGTAGCATATAAATTGCAACGTTTGAGTAAATAACTGTCTTGCAATGAACGAGACAGCCACACACACACAATCTGGAGTCTATTTGTCTCTGATAGGGCAAATCCAATTTGATTCCTTAAGTGTTGATTAAAGTGGTGGGCTGAAACAGGCTGTCCCTCATTGAGTGTTTGTTGATTATTTACCTTCCAGCTGGACATAATGAAGAGCAGCCAATCAGAGCGTGGCTCTGCCCTCCAGCATCGGGTCTCTTGTTTGGTCTACTGTATTGGTTTGCTTTCTTAGCCAGCAGCTAAACCAAACTAATCACCACTTGGGTGGGTAGAACTGAAGGACAAATGACACTTGGTTTGTGTTCGAATCCTCCAGGCATAAACTTCCTTGTCCAAAGAGTGAGACCAGGGGGAGAAAAGGGATAGAAAATCGTTCTCAGGGAGGGTGGGTGGCAAAAGCACTTCAGAAATTCACATGTGTGTAATTTGAGTGTGTCACAGAGCCTTTAGCTCTTTTGCGAGGGGTTTAGATGGAGATTGTTGAGTAAAGACGAGGATGCTTGTGCTGAGAAGCGAGAATTAGCTCATTCACGTCTGGTACCATGAATATCGTTTACACTGCAAAAAAAAGAATCAGTTGCACTCAAAGTTTTATTTGCCAAAACTGACAAGAATTGATTAAGTCTGGAACTTTATATCTGTTTGGGCTTCGCTGGATCTTCCTGGTTTCGAGTAATATCTCAAAGCATGCCTTAAGATGCTGAAAGAATGGATAGACAGTCAGTAATCAGAGCCAGCTGCGATGGATGCCTCTGTCTCGGTTTCTCCATCTGCCCAACTCGATGGGCAGAGTACGCTTTTGAAACGTGCGCCGTGCCAAAAAAACAACAATGTAAGCAGATTTGGCCAGGTTAATCCACACATTACCACAAAAGTACAGTCAGGCATGATATGTTGCATTCAAATTCCAAATATAATATCTATGGTCTATATACCACCGTTAAATCGCCAGATTTTGGTCAAATCGAATTTCTAGGAATTTCTAAGTTTTCCAATTGGAATATTTAATTCCTATGACATACTTATACTTTTTTGTTTTAGAGATGTTATACTTGTTGAATTTCTTTTTAATGGTAAAGAGTTGTACAAATGTACAAATATTTTTGGGACAAGGTTTTGTTATTTTTAATACTGTAATGTTTCCAACAGGCAATTTGACACTGTTATGCTAGTGATAGCAACGAGAATGTCACGAACCCGTGTGTGTTGACAAGACGTTGCTAAGCAGAAACTGGGGAGAGGAGGGAGAGGAAGTCCTGGGCGAGTTTTCCCGTGAGTCGAGGCTTTAATTGGCCTGTGGGAGGTAGAGAGAGGGAAAGAGGGAAAGAGGGAAAGAGGGAAAGGCAGCAAAAGAAAGACTTGGACATTATCTCCTCAAAGTGTCTGGCCTCGTGGGTCACCGCCTTAACTTCCTTCTGTTAAAGTGGCCAACCCTGACAACCTGACACAATCCAGACAGCTCCTCAACACACACACACACACACACTCGCGTCCCTCAACAGGTTAGCTTTACGACCCCTCTAACTAGACTTAATGGCATACCACTTCACCCTCTCTCCCGTTGAGCCGAACTCTTTAATTGCTCAGAAAACAAGTCAGGCTCTCATAGTTCTTTCGATCCTGCCGTCACCAGGCTGGCGTTCATTCGTTTGACGGAAGGACAATGAACACATTGACTCACACTTTTACACCTCATGGTCTCTCCTGGGATTGATAACGACGCTTAGCTAAAACAACCACGGCCCCAGTCCAAATTTTGTGGTCTCGCCATTAACCCCGGCAGTCCGAAATGGTTTATTAGCTCCTTGCAGTGGCTTCGGTGAGGAAAGCCGAGTCTTTACTCGTTTTCCTGCGCGTTAGCAATTCCCACATTTTCAAGCACACGTCTTGGAAGAGTTTTCCAAGTGACGTGTGTTTGTACAGGGGTTTCACCGGCGAGCAGCGGTATTGCATCAGTTACACGTGTCGATGTGGTAATTAAACCGTACACACAGTCAGACGGTGCACACACACACACACACACTCTCTCTCGCTCACCGGCGCTGTTGTTAAATATCATCTCTTTAAACATACAGAAAATAATAATGTTAGGCCAAGACTGGGTAATTTGTTTCACGAAGGAAGTTATTAGCTCGATATCCAAACCCTGAATAAGGTCACACGTCACATCCATTTAAAGGTGAGCGTGTAAGCGTGTTAACCTGTTGGGGGCAAGACAGTTTTTTTTTCCACATTTTCTCTCACAGAGATGGCAAATTAGTATGAGGCACCTCGTGGCGGCTGCGCTGACTGAAATGATTGTAACAAAGGCTCATTTTGAAGAGGTCAGGCTCCCCCTGCAATGATTTGTTGTTCATGAATCTACTTTGTGCCAATTTGTGTGTGCATGTGCAATCAGATGCGACTCGGGGGCGAGTTCCATCATCTTCACTTTGCTCTCTCGTACCGGGAGTGTGTGTTTGCGTGCGTGTGTGTGTGTTCCTCTACAATTTGACCACCGCGCCTCAGTCGGATTCTCGTCGAATGAGATTTTAATCACCTTCTGCCATCTCCACAACAACCCGGCTGCCAGTCCAGCTCAAGCTTCCTATATTTATGATAATTTTAGTTGTTTTTCTTTCTTTCTCTCTCTCTTTCTCCCTCTCCCTCTCTTTTCTTTTATTGAAATCACTGTTGACTGAAGGATGTAATCCTGATTAGCGGTGGCTGTGTGTCCATTGAAGGGTGAAAGGCATCAGAACCATGTTGGTTCACAGGCACCGAGTGAAATTGAAAAGGGGAGATGGTCTGAAATGCTTCATGGATTCGTCACTCCAGATAGACACCCGGATATCAACCCCACCAAACCAATTCCTGCTCTGTTATTAGAGGACACAAGCACTACCTCGAATTAAGCAGTGTACATGGCGCGAGTATGTGCTTACGTAGCAAACACAATCATGTAGGTTTGAACAGCATATGGGATTAAGGAGACTTTTTTCAGTCAATTGACACAAGTGATCAACCAATTTATTTTCCAAACTGATTGATCGGACAATATTTGACATTTTAAGATTAAATGTGACTGTTTGCACCTGGTACAGCCTGTGTTCATTCAATCTTGGCAAAGTATAATAAACTGCTTTCAACTCTAAAGTAATGGTTACAATTGCGATCTAATAATCCGCTTGAGTGTGTAAGCGATTGAAGCTGTATTTTGACCAATATGTGGCCATTTTGGAATATGGCTGATAAATGTATATCACTTTTGCAAGATCTAATACTGACAATAGTTTTTCAGTCAGTGCTGATGGATGTTCTTTTATTATTATTAATAAATTGTATAAATTATTATATTTCTATTACATACACATTCATATATTTAAATAACGTGATTTGCGATTTTAATGTGCTAGCAATCGTAATTGGACTAAATGTAGTTTTTTTTAGATTATATGAATAGTGAATAGATTTTTCAGTGAGTTTTGGTGAAAAATTGGTGAATATTGAAAATTTAAATGATGGTTTGAGATTTTAGTCTGCTAGCAATCGTAATTAGACAAAATTTTGGCTGATGTCAATCAATTGATAGTCACAATTTTATGATATACAATTTTTTCTGTTTTCAGGAGATTGAAAATAGAAAAGGTGAACATTGAGATTCTAAATAATGGTTTGCAATTTTTGTGTCCTTGCATTCGTAACTGGACAAAATATTGAAATCAGTCTGAAAGTACCAGCATTTTTTGTTGTTTTAATTGAAATCACATTGTATGTTTATAAAATAAGTCTTGTTTTAATTTCTCTGTGCGTTTCATATATACAGTTTGGAATCACATTAGTTGTCAAGCTCTATCGACATCAGCATTGATTATTGATTAAAACATTGTGATCAATGACACGTTTTGGGCACTTAAAATATGAAAGAAAGGAAGGCGAAAAAACCCCAATGTGTTGTTTTGGGATGTGTAGTGCCGCCCCACAGTGCTGCTGCTGTTGAAGCCCCAGTGTTTGACTGGAGAAAAACGAGATGGCCACAGGCTGACGGAGGGCTGATGTCTAAGCAGAGAGCAGACAGGCAGCTCGCCGGGGTGACAGGGCGGGAGAGAGGGGTCGAGGTTTAGTCCTCCACCAGCGCTGAGAGAAAGTGAAAGGGGAAGAGAGGGGGAGGGCAGGGCAATCTATCATTAGTGACCGAATCAGACAGGGTAGCGGCCTGTGAGAAGCTTAAGAGATTCTCTCTTCCCAACACACACACACACATTTGGGGGTGAGGAGGAGGAGGAGAAGGAGGAGGGAATCAAGAGTACGAGGAGCACACAAACTCACAGCTCAAGAACAGAACAAATGGGCCACTGCCGTCTGTATGTTGTAACGTTGCTGATTTCACCAAAACATGGTGAGGGAATTAATATGTTTGTATTTCGTAAGAGGATTCAGTAACCTAGGTTCTGTTCCTTTATAGCAAACATTCATTCTTCCATAAATCACCGGCTGAATGTATCCCATCATTCTGCTGGTATAAATTGAGAGAGGAAGGAGGAGTTACAGCTCGTCATATTTGTTTTGCTTGAACAGGCCTGCTACATCCGTATTGATCCCATCGCTAATGATGCATGTTATTAAACATGATCGCTCATAGAAAATACGGTGACATTTGTCTTTGTTGCGCTCAAGAACGTTTGCCAGCGAGCTGACGTCCCTATTAAAGATCCGTATAAACAATCTCCGGCATGCAAATTAAAAAGCGACGGCTTACACACAACACTCACACACACTCGCATGTACGCACACCTTCTGCATTCAAATTAAATTACTTTATTCTAATATCACATCTTGACTGACACTTGCAACACTCATAAATGTTAATGACTGTGTTTTGTTGTCTTTATATTGCTTTTTTTTTCACCTGCTTGTTAGCAGGAGGAGTCAGCGCTTTTCAGATCCCGTCCTAACAAGTTCTTTCTAATCAGCCTCAGAATCTCACATGTCAGAGAATAAAAGATTGTGCGCCAAAATAAACCTTAAGACAAGTGTTCTGCCTCTAGGAATGGAGGAATAAATACAAGTGCACAAAGACTCGCATATCTTACGACGATCTCTAAGATGCGAGTTACTTTGCCGTGTCAATTTATGAATCAACGCTCTCCTGTTTTTATCATTATTTACCGGGACGGGCCTGTATTTGTAGTCAAGGGAAGTAAACTTCATCAGAAGCGAGTTTCAGATGCCACTCCGAGCAGTTCTCGCAGAATAAAATGCAAGACACATTGAATTGTTTCCTTTGGGGCTCGAGGGAATTAGAAAAAGAAAGCACAACAACTCAACCCTGCTCCAGTGCATCCACGAACAAGAACGAGAAGTAAAAAAATCGGCAACGTATTCAAATATTGATGTTCGTGCTTGTCAGGAAAAGGGGCCTTGAAATTTCCACAGAGCTCTTGTTGTCAGAAAGTGTCAGATAATTCATAAACGCGGTTCAGAGTCCACAGGGAGGAACGTGGTAGCGTGGATGCAAAAAAGAACAGAAAACAGCCCAATTTTTTCCATTATGTCTGGCAAATGTTCAGTTTGGGCCTGTTGCATTTTCTCCACATCTCTGCAGTTCTCTTTCTCTTGTTTTTGGGTTGGATGGGAGTATTTGTTTTTTTCTGATTTCTAGTTTCCCCCCTCTTAGCTTTCCCTTTCAAGGGCCAATGAGAGCGCAGCTGTTTTATTAGCCTGAGACATCAGCACCACTTATACATGTGGCCTGCATTAGTAACCCTGAGACTCTTTCTCACACACACACACGCTATAAAGAGCTGTGAGTGACAGATGTAATGACGTGACTGTCTCTCATGTAGTGGCAGTCATAAGAGGCGTTTAAATATGCTTAGAGCCTCATCAAACTTGACTTCAGTCCTGTATGCCAGCAGCACAAAATGCCAGAGAAATAAATCAACACATTCCCGATGAAACACACCTCACATTTGGCACCGGCACACATATTTCTGAGGAAATGTGTGTGCAAATATTTGCATCTTGAGAATATATATGCGTTATCTGTTTATGGTTGCATCATTTGTTTCCTTCTGCAATCAGAATCCAAATGGTTGCTATTTTGTACCTTATATATACACTCACCTAAAGGATTATTAGGAACACCTGTTCAATTTCTCATTAATGCAATTATCTAATCAACCAATCACATGGCAGTTGCTTCAGTGCATGTAGGGGTTGGTCCTGGCCAAGACAATCTCCTGAACTCCAAACTGAATGTCCGAATGGGAAAGAAAGGTGATTTAAGCAGTTTTGAGCGTGGCATGGTTGTTGGTGCCAGACGAGCCGGTCTGAGTATTTCACAACCTGCTCAGTTACTGGGATTTTCATGCACAAGCATTTCTAGGGTTTACAAAGAATGGTGTGAAAAGGGAAAAACATCCAGTATGCGGCAGTCCTGTGGGAGAAAATGCCTTGTTGATGCTAGAGGTCAGAGGTCATGGGCCGACTGATTCAAGCTGATAGAAGAGCAACTTTGACTGAAATAACCACTCGTTACAACTGAGGTTTGCAGCAAAGTATTTGTGAAGCCACAACACGCACAACCTTGAGGTGAATGGGCTACAACAGCAGAAGACCCCACCGGGTACCACTCATCTCCACTACAAATAGGAAAAAGAAGCACAATTTGCACGAGCTCACCAAAATTGGACAGTTGAAGACTGGAAAAATGTTGCTGGTCTGATGAGTCGATTTCTTGTTACCACTGTGCAGGCTGGTGGTGGTCGTGTAATGGTGTGGGAGGATGTTTCAAGATGCTCTTACCAATATGGGCCATCATTTCTAAAGAATGCTTTCAGTACCTTTTTGAATCAATGCCACGTAGAATTAAGACAGTTCAAAAGGCAAAAGGGGGTCAAACACAGTATTAGTGTGCTGTTCCTAATAATCCTTTAGGTGAGTGTATTTTTTTTTTACACTTTTAAGGTGGAAATCAACATAAATTCTATCTCATTAATGTCTCAATTGACCCTCTTAGATATAAATGGAAACTGGAAATAGGAAAAATGGCTACACTGAAATTGTTTTGACAACTTAAATATCCAAGTTGTCAACTTAGTAGAATTTCACATTTCAAATTAACTAAACTTAAAAAAATTGTCTTATTTGCATCTTTTTTTTCTTAATTAGGCACAAATCAGACACAACATAAAATTATACTTTTAAAGGTGAAAAACAGCAGAAAAGCATGAACGATATCTTGTCAATGTCTCAGCTGTTGCTCCTAAACATTAGTAAGATTTATTACGTCTCCTAAGACAAATTCTCACAAATTTCAGAAGATATTTCAGACTCTCTGGTAAATTACCGAAAATGATTCTTTCAAAATGTCAGATGTCTCACTATGAACCCAAACATTTCTCATCAGATTCCTGCATAGCTCAAGTCTCTGTGCTGTGCGATTTATATTGGTCTCACGTTTGTCTTTCGGTTATTTATCAAGACTAATAGGAGAAACATCTGAGACAACGTTGCATAAATGAACCACAATTGAAAACTGAGTTCTAAAAGAGCAACCTGTAAGCAATAGCATCATTTTGTTTGTCTGATAAAGCAGAAATGTTTTTGCTCCCTTCTGTAATCTCGTGCTTTTGTTAGACGCGTGGGAGAGCTTTGCGAAACATTTCAGCCCGCACCCTTTGCTCAGTTATTTTATCAAAAATGGTGGTTTCAGGCTCGGTGCCGGCTTCTCGGCGGAGCTGTTGAGAGCCATGGCATGTCGGACACGTCCCTTTATCAGAGCTGTACGAGGTACTTCCTCTCGCTATCGCTCTGACAGTAATATTCGCCCATGATGAATTGGACAGTCAGACGACAGTGGAACTCAGAAACAGAAGAGATATAAAGACCTATGTCTTGTCGCCATATGATCTCATAGTTCAAGGCTGTTGACAAGACGCATTTTTGGCACAGCTTGCGGGGGCCATCTGGGAAGTGCTGCTCGAAAGCGGCAGAAAGTATTTCGAAGCCGTAGTTAAATAACGCTAGAGCGTATGGCACCGCTGTGGGGAGAAGTAGGACAGGAGATTGCACTCCCTCTTTCTGGAAGGAGAAAAAAAAATCACAGGAGACCAAAGATGGATGTAAGAAGAGGAATATGAGATTCTCCTTTGAGAAATATGATTAATATATTTAAAATAAATTAACGATGAGTGATCGGCTAATTTATCATCTGGGGGAGGTGAAATACGCCAGGGTTTTGACACAGAACGCGTGGGTGTGTGAGATTGCGTTATGTATGTGCATTCCTCGTTTTAATGTTGTTGTTTTTGGAAGACTAACAATAATATAGTGTCCATTTTCTGGTTGTGGCCATCTCAGGACTAATAGAGAGAGAGAGAGAGAGAGGGAGAGAGAGAATGCCTTGGAAACACGATTAGAGAGTCTGCCAGCATGTGCTACCCAACATGCTTTCTCTCTCTCTCTCTCTCTCTCTCTTTCTCTCTCTCGAGTTGTTCGTTGGCGAGTGGACACTCGTAGCGGCTGACATCTTTGGCTCGTTAGAGCCTGCAGGAGTTGACGTTTTCCACGCCTGCCTTCAGCCGCCTTCCTCTCCTCTTCTCCGCTCGACACTGTCTGCTACACGTCCAGCAGAATCTGTCATCTGCCGTCCGGCCTGGCCACTCATGCCCTGACAGAGAGAGAGAGAGAGAGAGAGAGAGAGAGAGAGAGAGAGAGGAAGGTGAACGTCTCGCCATTACCTTTGTGAAGTGTATTGATTTCTTGTAAAAATAATGATATTGACAGGCTTTCCAGAAATAATTGTTTCCAGAACAAAGAGGTCATTGCAGAGACTGAGGGAGAGCCTGAATCAAGCAATAAGTGCTTGAGTTTCATATGTTTATTTTATTGATTTTTAATTCTGTGTCTATACATATTTGGAAATATTGAATATATATATATTCCATTCTCCCATATATGTATAGGTCTAATACTGTAAAAAAGTCACTTAGATTTTTAAGTTCAATCAACTTGGATGCTTAAGTAATTTCAACCTAAAATACATTAAACTGACTTTAAAAATATTGAATCTTGTATAAATTGCTTTACTTATTTTGAAGCATTAAAGCATCGTAAAAACTTATCGATCTTATTATTATTATTAATTAATTAACAACTATTATTTTTTCCCCTATAGATGTAACTTGACTGTAAATATGAATGTAAATCTAAAGTTTTTTTCTCCACCAATTCAGCTTTAAAATAAAGTCCAATCAGTTAGAAAAGTAACAGCTCTCCTTGGGATTTGCTGGCAAATTGTAATACTAGATTGTGAGGTTTGTTCAAATCACTAACTCCAAGTATGCTCGAGCACCGCAAATAAATACACCCAGAGCTGTCTATATGCACCACAATGACCTGATCTAACTGACAAGGAGCACATAGCTGTGCCGACACTTCTTTTGCACTTCCTTTGCTGTGAACCTTGACAGTCGTCAGAGAGAGAGAAATAGATCCTTTATTGTGTAATGCAGGCTTTGACATGGCAGTTTCCAAACAGATTTTCTCGCTGTCTTTATTCATTCGCTGCATGGCTGGCAAGAAGCCGCGGTACAAAGGGAAATATGCTGTTTACATCCAGGCAGGGAACACCTGTAATCATTTGTGAGGTTAAGAAGATATATCTACATTCCCGTAGAGGTCTTGAAAGTGCAGAAAAACCACTTTCATACCAGGTTTTTTTCCCTCATCGTTTCTCTCAGGTGTTGTGACGCAGAGCTGAAGCCCCTAGAGGTGTCTGGGAGTGGTGTTCTCCTCCACAGAAAGCTTCAGTTCCTCCGTCGTTCGTGTTTTGTCATGTGGTAGCGTGTCTAGCTCACACACAGAGTTGTTGAACAAACAGCCGTTCGTCGGTCAATAGTGTTTCAGGCGGCTAATTGCGCCTGTGAAATGAACTGCCCCTCTTCTTCCAAGACAATCGTGTTTGAAGCTCTGCAAGACACCGCACACCACTGTGAGGGATTTTCTGCTTTTTTCATCTCTCCATTCATCCCCCTCATTTTTTTTTTTTTTTGCCTTTTAGGATGCAAAATACTCAGGGCTGTGCAAAGAAACATCTCCCAAATTCTGCAGACTTCCTTTTTTGCTTACTTTTTCTTCCCTTTGTTTACAATCTTTTTTATTTATTAACTTATATTCATATTTGTAATCATATTTTAGTGTCTTCTGCTATTGATTTTGTTCCCAATTGAACGTACTTTTATTTATTTAATATTTATTTTAGCAATTTCAATCTTGTTATTTGCTCATTTTTTATAGATAGATGTTCTTTCATTTTTATAATAAAAAAACTTGATTTATGAATTAATTGTATGAATTTTTCTCTTTTTTTTTTAAAGCAATTTTAATCTTATATCCTGTATTTGTATTTTCTTAGAATGATAGTTATATTTCTACTTTTTTTTAATATATTTAATATATTTATTTTATTAATTTGTATTTCTGAGGACAGAATTTTTTGTGTGTCAGAAGTTTTTTATTGAAAAACTTTTGATACATTTATTTATTTAAATCTTATGATTTCTTCAGGTTAATTCATTTATTTCTCTTTTTTGTGTGGATTGATCATTTGGAGCACTATGCATAACACTGTGGCTTCAAGCTGTACCACCACATGTCAAGTCAAGTCACTTTTATTTATATAGCGGCTTTATACAATACAGATTGTTTCAAATTTGTAATGCTAGTTCTGCTAGTGTAGATTTGCTTAATCAATAGTCCTGGTACCACAGGTTTTGAAGTCTGTGTGTGTGTAGGGAGAGTGACTACATGACTGGTGGTACAGATTAATTAGGCGCCGTATTGGGTGTCTCAGATTAACATATCAGGCCGAGGGATGCACTATTGTCCATGTGACTGAAGCCGATGCGTCTGTCTAATGAACTGCAGGCCAAAACTATCAATTAACCTGACAAAAGGGCCCTCACCGGCAGGGACAGACCACTTAACGACAACCTCTCCGCTGTAGTCGCCATTACCCTGTCACTCACGCGCGAACGCACTCTCTCTGGCCTCAAATTGGGTCCTCCGTCTCACACACTCCGACGCAGAGATTTGTGTTAACTGTAATCCAATAAAGCCGGGGAGCTCTGTGGAGTAGTGTCCCTCCGAGAGTCCGTCCGCAGGGCCTGAAGCCGTACCTAATGGCCATTTAGGGCCAAAGTAGCTGTGAAGTGTTAAATATTTACATGTAAAATGCCAATAGTAATTGCAGGCTACGTCTGGGGTTGTCTTGGGACAAAAAAGACCATATTGTACCCAAATACCTCCAATAAGCGCAGCTTGGCGTTTACGGTTTATTCAGCATTCCACTTTACCCTTTGAGCATGCATGCACGCTGTCAAGTTTTGCTTATTAATATGGAGGATAAATCTATATTTAGCTTTTTTTGTTTTTGCTGAATGATAGTTGGGTCCAGAGGCGGCTAATGTGGTGTTGACTCCATGTGGCCTGTCTATTAGGGGTGACAGGACTGCCCTGGCAAATAATAAAGAAATATTTATGCTCCTCTTAGTGATGCTAACAAGGTAACATATCAAGCTGGTGCGCTGCGGGGTCTCCCTCTAAGCTTCAATAAAGTCTTGTGGACTCCACACACACACACTCACTGCTTCCATGTGTGTGTGTGTCCCTTTCTGCGCTGTCCCCTTCTTTTTTGTTTGCAAAATGAGATTGGTCATAAATCCAGACCATCTCATATATATTTGAACGCTGGTATTTGCTTCTGCCAGGAAAGTGCACTTTACATGTGGTAACACACGATTACCTGGGCTTCTTATTGCGAAGGAAGAGAAAAATCAATATCAATTTATAATTCAATATTGTTGCCTATATCTGGTTTTATGGCACTCTTGCCTGCCTGATTAATGTTTCAGAGTGATTGACTGGAACCCAAAGATTTTTAGCGTGTTTCTTTTTTATTTATTTTCCCTTAATACTTCAATAAACCATAACTGGTTCCATTCTTGATGCACCTAACGTAAAAAAATAAATAAATAATGGACCTATGCACCTATTATGAAATTATGTCCATGAATTATTAAGGTAATAGTTATTACCCAACATTTTTTGATTTAATTTACTCACAGTTGTGTTGTTTTAAACCTACAAGAAAGGTAGATGAAAGAATGGCTTACATATTCTTCAAATATCTCCTTTTGTTTTTTTTAATGAAATAAGGAAAAGGTTGAGACATAAGTTGAGGCAAAAGGTTAACAACATAACAGAAAATTCATTTTTCTTTGGAAATAGGGAAGGCAAGTGCAATTCAAAACGTTAAAATGAGTTGAGGATTTGGCTATCAAATGGACTCTCGTTGTTTCTGTCACCTTCCCGAATCTGATTTTCGTCCGTCATATCGCGACCAATCAGAGGACAAAGGCGACTCTCGTTTTCTGGGCTGACCCGACACAGACCCTTCTGACGGCTGCTTAAGTTGTTCCTTTTAGTCCAGTGACTGACAGATGGAAAATTACGCTTTCAAATTCATCCCAGTCATTCTGCTCTGTTCTTCTCCGTGTCAAAGCCCCCATGGGCCGGAGAGGGTGAAGAAAAAAAAGAAAGAAAGAAACGCTGTGAGAAAGAGTTGGGCTAACACATTAGCTTAGCCTGCAGAAGGGAAGACAATCGTGTGTTTGAGAACTCTGAAGGAAAATCAATCATGTCGTAAGTGAGCGTATGAGTAAATTTGAACCCTGACAACTTTCATCATCTTACCGCGGAGCGTTCGGCGGGCTGCAGTTTTCTCTCTCTTGCTCTTTCCCGCTGAGCGCTTCTGTGCTCTCCTCCGGAAGAGAAAATGAGTGTCTTTTCTCTCTTCTTTTTCCCCCGTCTCTCCACACAGCTGTCTATTAAGAGGGTGAAGTGAGTGCTGGAGTCTTTTCTTTCTTTCTGTCTTTTTTACTTTACTGCCTCCTGTCTAGTCCGTCCTTTTTGAAGCACATCTGTCAAAGGGCCGGATGGTGATTTAGCCCCATTCCCTGTCTCTCCTTCTCACTTCCGTTTAGACTCCATCCGATTTGTAACCACCCATCATAACAGGGACTTATTTGCAGGTGCAATAAATTTAACACTGGGAAAATTGAATTGGAAGCAAATTCATCTTTAAGCCCCCGATATCATTCTATCGTGCGTTTTATTAAGTCTTAAACTTGCAATTGCCCGCGATCGATTCTGGAGGAGAGAACGGGCACGATGTCTAACTTTGTTTTGTTTATTGAGTAACGGAACAACCGCTTCGACCTTCGCCTCTCGTCTGTGAAGCAAGACATCGGCCGCATTGTCAATGCGAAAGAAACGGCGGATATTTTAAAAACAACGTTTCTGAGGCACATGCTAGCAGTTAAGGATGGCCTTTCTGTTCACAAGATGGGAATATTCGTTGGTGATTGATTCAGATCGGTGTGAGATATTTCTTCAGTAAGTGTGAAGTGACCCGGTTAGATGGTAATATGGGCTAATGTGACTGCTCTGTTTCTTAATGTGAGCTTTAGCTGACAAGCACCGGCGGCAGGGAGAAAAAAAAGAAAGATTTAAGTCTGTTCTCAATTCTTTAACAAGAAAATTAGTGTGCAAAGGAGATCTGTCATGATAAAGAACAGTGCGGTGGCCTCCCCCCAACCCTACACCTTCTCTCCGTACTCTACGACTCCCAGCGGGATGCATCCTTAAGTGTTATAAGGACAAATTTATTGTCCTGGCCACATTATTTAGCGATTTGATTTGTGCCAGGGATTTGCATTAATTCTGAGCTGGAAAGAACGATGATTCATGGAGAGAAGAGGGATTTGCAGGAAAGGAATCGAGATTGCGAGAGTTAAGATTGAGTGAAGTCTTTCTCAAGGAAGTTTGATCATTTGTCTTCAAAAGGATTGTAGATTGGGATTTCCAGGCCGTGGGCATCATGGAAAAGTTAATATATTAAATATTTAAAGTTATTCACAGCTCTAAAATGTTATATTAGCTTGAAATGACTCAGTTTGTGTACGTACATGTTCAATACCCTGGACTTGTCAAGGAAAATTTGAAATCTCATCTTATATTATGCTACTAAACGCTTCCTCCGCCATTGACACACTTTTCTGGATTAAGTGTGTTCTGTTATACGGTAAGGGGTGCTGGGATACATCTTCTGAAAAAGTACTGTATCTCCTGATCAAAGCACAGGTGAAAAAGAAGCAGAAACAAGCGATAGCATATTTAAACATATGTAAAATAATGTGATCATCAACATGAATCAAAACTGCCTAACGCTACTGAATGAAATGTTGACCCAGGACGAGGTGTAGGACTCTGTAGTTTTGGGGGTGTTGGTAGACTTGATCTACTCCATCTGTGTTTTGATTTGTGTCTGGATGTAGTCCTATTTTTGCTCAATGTTGCTTTATTTATGAAACTTACCCACAGCCAAGTTTTAATTAAAAAGTATGCATGATACATTGATGTTCATATGAAAAAATATTCGGAGGGTTATGAATCTTTTGCAAACGTGATAAAAAATGCTGGCGCTGACTGGCAAGTTTTTTTTTAAATGTTGGTGGGGAAAGAGTTAAATTATACAGTGAGCCACACAATATTGTGGCGTTACCAAAACTAATAGTAATACTATGGTGTTTTCCGCCATTTTTCCATTGCCGTTCAGTTGCAGGGGCAGAGGGACACGTGTGTGTTGTTTTGTCTTGGCTCTTTGTGACCTTTACGATCTCGGGGTGGTGCTTCATGACCTCTTCACACACACGCACACACACACACAACCACACAGCAGGGAAGCATGAGATCAACGCTAAGCAAGCAAACATCTCTGGCTGAGAAAACATCAGCCGCCACACACACGCACACAACAGGAAGTGTTTCTGTAGGAGCACAGGAAGTGAAGGGCACACACACACTGCAGAAAAGTTTGCCGTGTTCATCCGCCGTGAGAATCCTCAATTGGGAGCTCAGATTCAAACCCCTATAAAGCTCGTGCTCAGGCCAAATTCAAGAAAAATCTGGTTGAAATTCACTTCCCAGATGACTGTGGAAGCTTTATATCCCACTGCGCTCTTGACTTGGGTTACACGTTTGGCCGAGGACGACGTTTTCCTGATCTTCCTCTTTCTCCTGAATGTGTTTGTCTTTAAGCTTCACGGCGTGTGAAAATGTGAAAATGACACTTCGTTTGAGCGATAATTGTGTCTTTTTTTTTCTTTTTTTTTGCCAAACAACTCCTGAAATAAATCGCTTCCGGGGCTATGGGGGGGGAGAACTGATTCTTGGCAAACGAGAAGCATATTTTGCATTTATTATGGAAAATAATTTTTACAGGTAGGAGGTGAGACAATTTGGGAATTTCCCTTTGCTGGGAAGTAGGATCGAGAGCATAAAACTGCTGCATTTTAAGCAGATTCCTGCTCTTTCCATCTGGTCCCACTGGCTGGAGAACCTGATCCGACCTGTCAATCAGCAGGCCCCAGCTGTGAGGTGCAGCCCCCGCCTGGAAACCCTCCCCAACTCATTAAAACAGCTTCCCTAACGCTCCCCTCCTCTCTCGGCTCGGTGCACCCTCTTTCCCGTTCCGTTCTCTCCTCTCCTGTCCTCTCTCCTCTGCTCTCCCACACTGCACAGTGGGGTTTTCATATCAGGGGTCTGTGACAGGATCATTTCAGCGATTTGTGGGATTCATCTGCAGTTAAAAGTACAGCCTAAGGCTAGTCTAATTGGTAGGAAGGCTAATTCCCTCCCGTCCTCCTGTCAGTCTGTATTTTATTTACTGAGCCTTGCCAAAACCTATTTACACAATAATGAGAGGAGATTGCTGTGATGCCTGCAACACAAAGACTCGCTCAGCGTGGAATCCAGAACGAACAATTAAAAGCAAATCTGAAATCGTGCTAGCAACCCGCCTGCTACACAACACAGGTACACGGACGGGTTCGCATCTCTCCTGCTGGTATAGCTCAAAAGTTGCCCAGGAGTTCTCAGATTTTCATTTAGATTTCAACTTTGTCTCAGATGTTTCTTCGCAAGTTCCTTGAGAGAAATTCAGTTCAAATTAATGGATGAATATGAATAGCAGCTCAAATCACTAGGTATTAAGAAATGTTAGAGATTATGTAGAGTATTCATTGCAGATTTAGGAATCTCGGCAAATCTGAGAGCTATTCCTCTCTCATTTGATTTCACTTTTCAATTGAGTTTCCATTGAGTTCTCAGCACAAATCAATGGACGAGAAATGTTTGAGTTCATATTGAGATTTCTTTCTCTTATTTCTCTTTTTCTCTTTGACTGCAGACAAAGTCTGAGCACAGTTTGAGACCTTTTGAGATCACATTTGGAAATATTTTCATCCTATCGATGTCTAGGTAAATTGTTCTGCTCTTTAAGGCTCAAGAGTTTAAGGTGCCTGTTCTAGATATTCCTTAGAAGTAATAATACACGAATGAGACATAAAGCAGTCATTTGTTGATTTGTAAGTAATAATCTGGATGGTATTGCTTTGATCATTCTAGAAGAATGGATGAGAAATGTCTATGTTCATATTTAAATATCTGAGTGTTTGCAGTGTTTTTGAGCAAGGTGTAAGAAACTCTGAAAGTTTTTTCCACAGTCTTCATTTGCTCTCCTCGTGATTTTATTGCATTCTAGGAGAAACAATTGAAATTTAATTTGTGTGACTTTTCCATTAGTTCTAAGTTTCTTTCTGTTGTGTTAGCTGACAAAGACGGCGCCCTGATCGTTCACAGGTCACCCGTCAGGTGAGAAGTGTTTAGCATTGTCGTTTCTCCGTGCGAGTGAGCCTGAGGTTTTTATACTGCTTTTTAGAAGCAAAAGACTTGTCAGATTTAGACTGGATCGATGGAAGATGATTTAGGGGTGTTGGGAGGAAACAGGTTGTATTTTTCAAACTCAAATTAAAACCAGTCATGTGAATCTCTATCTCTCTCTGCCTTCACTCTCCCCCTGAAGTCATTTCTCTGTTATTTGTGGTGTTTGGTTTTTATCCTTGACACTTTCACAGAGTGACTGCTCACTTAGAACGAGGAAATCATTCAGAAGAGCCATATTTCTCCCCCCTCTCTCCCGACCGCTCCTGCGACAGAGAGCGCTCCTAGTCTCCGGAGAGCGCCTTCTTTATGATGATACTCTCAAGGTGAATATTGGCATTTATTTAGCCCGAGTTGGATATGAAAGAGATGTTTAGTAGCACCAACCCTGGCAGAAAATGTGCAGTCAGCACTCATCGCTTCCCGTATAATTCTATTTCATTTCCCTTTTCTCAAAGTCACTGTGCATCCCTTTCTCCCCTCCAACCCTGTTCAAATTAATTTAACACTCCTCTTGAGGAATTCTGATCAAATTAAAGTTTTTCTTTGCGGAGATGACAATAGCAGTGCGTCTAAGTTTCACGCTGAAATGACGAGCTCCTATATTTAGAGTCTCATAAGGGCTTTGCAGTGGAGAGAGTCTCTTTCTTTCTGCAAGCAAATTAATTGAGGAAATGACAGACTTGGCTGAGGCATCAATCAAAAAGTAGCAACACGACAAACTTTGGCAGCGATTAGAGATGAGAGGGTTTTTTTCCCCTCTCTTTTTTTAACCAGCTAACAGCTCCAAACCCCGATCCAATTTCCTTCAAACAACAGTTTAAAAAGTCTTTCATATGACGGGAAGCAGAGGAAACAAATCATTGAGTGTAAACTACAACAATGATCACTTGAAGTGGAGATTTAGAGCCAAGTGGATTGTTACGCTTGTCTAAAACATACAGTGGGGTCCAAAAAAAGGTATTATTTTTCTTGCATAGTTTATGTGATTATTATTTATTATATATATATATTGCATTTATTTAATAATAATAATAATAATAATAATAATAGAAAAGTAAAGAAAATGTATAAAAAATAAATACATAAAAAATATAAAAAATTAATAAATATATGTAAATTTAATTTATATATATATATATATATATATATATATATATATTTTTTTTTTTTTTTTTTTTTTTTTTTTACAGTTTAAAGATTTTGAATAGTTTTCCTACAAATCAAATGAGCTTGTGTTAAATTGAAATTATATTTTCACTAATGGTGTCTGACGTTTGGAACATTGTATGTTAAAGAGAAGCTCCTGGAATTGGTTCTGTGAGATTCATGGTCTCTGACACCAGACTGATAGGAGCTGTTGGTGCGGGCCATTTGTTCCAACACAGACAAAGATGGAAAGCACATAATGACACTCAATAAAGATCATCTGTATTGAAATGTCCCACTCAAAAAGTCTACGTTTCATGTTAAGACCATATATGAGATCTGGAGACATTTTACCCATAAATTGCAACCCAGCACACTTCGTTCATTGTAGATCAGTACATTTAAAAGTCTGGCGCGATGAAGAACCATTGTTTGAAACCCAGAATGGACCATTGAGTCTTTGTGAATGAGTGTCCATACTGGAAAGCGAGAGGGAGTATGTGTGTGTGTGTGTGAGAGAGAGAGGCTGAGAGAGCTGTCACTTTGAGGAATGAGAGACTGTGGCAGTAGGGAGCAGCCTGGCAGATGTGCAAAAGGAACACGAAGCATATTGATCAATTAAGTATGCAAATTCCTCCTGCTGACTAAAGAGAGAAATAAATAAAGTACAATAAGAATTAAGCCCAGCCGTAATGACTCCCTCAAGTAAAAAAAAAGAAAAAAACAACGACCAAAAAAGATATTGTTTGTATCCTTGCTGTGAGATCTAAGTGCATGACTTTACCTTATGTCAGTCTAAGGAAATGTTATATAATTCTAATTTCATGCAGAAATAAGAGAGAGAGACTCCAGCCGCATAAAACCCACCCACACGAACGCGCAACTGTTGTTTTCCTTCACTGATCAAACAACGGCAGCATAACATGAGACATAACCCAGAAAAAACACAGAGAAACTCTGAGATTTCAAATTCAAAGTGGCGTTAAACCAACAGCTTGAGTGTGTTTGTGTTTTAGAGGAGTTTGCTAAGAATCTACTATCTATTTTACATCCTCAGAAACAAATTCAGAAGAAAATTGTCAAACTTTGCTTTTCTAGCAAAAAAAATCGACTTGATTTTCTTAGTCTTTTTATAAATGTGTTGATTTTTGTGTAGATCTCGTATGGTGGTCTTCTGTTGTTACCTCTGCTGTTTCTCTGTGAGATCGCCCCCCTCTTTGGTGGTGAAAGGCTCCTCATTATAAGTTAGCCTAATGAAATTATCGTCTTGTTCTGCTCTTCTCTATGCTGTTGTCAGGACTTTGAAACACGATAGTTTAATTATGGACACTGTGTGTGTGTGTGTCTTTGAGTGTGTGTGCGTGCCCTCTTCAGCATGCGGGTGCACGAGAGAGCTCTGGACCTCTGGACGTCGCCCAAGCCTGCGAGAGCTGCCCTTTCCTAGAGATATGTTAAACCTGCCATTCATATGAAAATTGACTACAGCCATCGGCCTGCTCTTTTGTTCCTCTCTCTCTCCATCCATCTCCCTCCATTTTTTGAAATGTGTCCAAGTTTAGTACGTAGGATCACGCCGATGCCAGAGTCATTTGATTTTCCTGCTTTATCCCGAATCCCCCTGCTCTGTGAGGCCAGAAAGCTTCCCGGCTTTTTTTTTTCTTCTTCTTTTTTTATCCCGGCCTCTTCCGAAACAACAGAGTGAAGTCCTATCTGTGTCCGCACATGCATATCGCCGGCAGGCCACAAACCGCCCCGCTCACAATAAGCAAAGCATCGCAAGAGGTCATTTCATATAAAACAGGAGAAAATATTCGGTCTTTGACATTTGGACCGTGTTTTTTATATTTCTGCATGGGCAGATAGCATCAAAAGTCTCCTCCTCAATAATAAATATCAGAATGTCAGCTGTCAGTCACTGCCTTTAAGGAAAACAAGACAGAAAGGCAAGGAAAAAAATGGGGGAAAAAAGGAAGAACAGACAAAAGCTATCCTGCCGTTGCGACAAGCAAGTGTTTATCCCATGAAAGAAGGATGGAAATGAAGCTAGGGTGCGTGAGGGGCTTTAGAAGCGAGGAACAAGGGAATAATCTCTCACTTTCCCCCTCTTTCTACATTTTGTGAGTGTAGTTGTTCCCCTCTAAAGTCCCAGAGGGTTTGATCTGGAAAACAGGAAGCTCTCCATGAGTTCTTCCCCCTCAAGGAACCTCATGTGTTTAGAAAAGCTCTTTCTCTCTCTCTCTCTCTCTCTCTCTCTGAGATAAAAAAGCAACACCTCTGAAAGCGACAGAAAATTTCCTACTTTAAGACAATTTATCTCATAATTTCATCATTGGTCTTTTTTTCAGAAGAAAACGAAGGTAAATGCTAATAACTTGTATGCTGACACTAGCATACAGATGACCTCAAACTATTTCAATATTAATAAAAAAATAAATATATGTATACACATGCATGTGTGTATAATGCTTAATCGTTTGCATTTTCCTTCTTTTCCCTGAATTTTAACTGCTAACCGCGAATGCCAGGGCGAAATCTGTGATTTCTTTGTGCGTTTTCTGCCACCCTAGCTGAATCTAGATCAGTTTTGGAGCGTGCCGGCAAACGAATCTGGCCGACGAGCGTGCTTGGCAATTAGGCATCTTTGCTTCTGCTTGCTGCTTGATTAAGCTGATTGATGAACAGGCCATATGTGGTAGTGTCACAACTTGGCTTGACATCTCTCCGTCTATCCTCCATACCATCTTCCCGACGCACAGAGGACCGTCCGTGAGGAAAGCGAGATCTGGAGAAATTGAGAGATGGATGACAACTTTGATCAGTTGTTTTTTTTTTAGTCCAAAACCCAAAAATGACATGACGCTTTAACAGGCAATCGCAAGCACGATACTCGCTCATCCAGTCTTTTTGACACCACTGCAATATCTAGCCATGCTGTTTAGCAGTTTAAAATAGGTTTGCTTTGCATTTTTCAACGCCAAACGAGACCTGTGTGATAGCACGCATGCATTTGACAGCGTGTGTGTGTGAAAGCATGTGTTCACGTCGCTGTTTCGGTGCTAACGTGTGTTTGCGTGCGTGTTAAAGACCTGGCACACTACGTGTGTTTGCTGTGTGTGTGCGTGTGTTTTCTCCACAGGCTGTGGGGTGTGTGATTGCTGTTGTGCTGTCAGGTTGGGTGCTGTTGCTTGGCTTGACTGCGAGGCTCTTTTAATGTGCACTGGAGTAGAATAAGTAACTGCTCGCAGCGGCAGCTGAGCTCAGTCCCTGTTATGGGTGACGCTGCCACCTGACATCCACCAGTCTGCTGTACAGAGAGCCTTTTGGCAACAACACACACATGCATGCATGCACGCACGTGCACACAAGTGCATGCACAAGCATGGTGGTTCTCAACTGGCTTTGCTTTTAGATCTAGATCTTACAGCGTAGTGCCAAAAATGTCCTTAAAATTATTTTCTAAAATGCATTCATATTGATTGATCATTCATGTGTTTCTTTAAGTATAGTGTAATCTAGTTTTTTTTTAAATAATTTAAATAATTGTAATAATCCATTCTGTCTCTAATTCGCATTTATCTGAGACTCACTAGCACACACATGCATACATGCGCATGCATTGCCCTCATTTGCATGGAAATTCGACACAAACGCGCTCTCCCACTCTCTGCATCTCCTTTTCTATCCCTCTTTCTTTTTTGCGACTTCGTCTTAATCATCTGCGTTGCCTCTTGATCATGTCCTGTGTTTTTCCTGGACAAGTTTGAAATTGCATGCGTCAGGACTTTGCTAATTAAAGTCATACTTTCAAAAATGGCATAATAACTGTTAATTAGCTTGATGCTATTTTCAGCATAATTTGCTAATTAGTGGAAAACCTGTACAGCATTTCTTGCTAATTACAGCGCAGCTCCTCATGCTGCATCTGTGACTGGCCTCCAAATGATGCCATTACACACGTCCACATCTCACATTCGCTCAAAACACTTCATTACCAGCTTCGTTATTGACAAACTCTGGAGTCAGCTGGATTTTAACTAATACGCTTATGAAAAATAATTGTGTCATGTGTTTCGATGCTGTGGTCACCCCTGAAAATAAATATCGCCTGTGAGGAGTTTCAGGTGTATTATAGGATGATCGCACACAAAACATGTGACCCTCATTAAACATGCGTGCGTTGTGTTCGTGTGCCCGTTCCTCCCTGGCAGCTGGTCTGGCTCAGGCGGTGCGTGTTCCCACTCAGGTCCTGTACTGAGCTACGTAGCATTAGCCAAGTATCTGGGAATGCTAACGGTTAGCTTTCCGCAGCCCTCCTTAGTGCTAACAGCAGTGGCGAGAACATGATGGACAATAATTGGAGATAATGTACATTAGTGAGGAGAACATGGAAACAAGATCCTTTATCTGAGGGGAAAAAAATGGCAGAGAGAGGGAAAGCTCTAGATAAATAGATCAAAGAGGACTATCTACATCATACATTACAACACTTCCCACCCATAGCAGTTAAACACCGCACAGGAAAACCAATCTTCGGCAGCCATGTAGAAATCTGCAATCAGAAAGAGCCATCAGAGAGCTAGGAGAGAGCGAGAGATACGCAGGGCTCCGGTAAGTCTGAGCGGAGCGATGATAGAGCTCATTTAGCGTCCATCTACTGTCTGAGCTCGGCCGGGATAAACTCTATTAGCTATTCGGTATAAGAGAGTAAAACACGGCCTGCTTGACTGAGCCGTCAGGAAGTGGAAGTGGAAGAGGAAGGAAGTGAAATGATCAATCGGCGATCGGACTCTAATAGAGGAAGTCGATTTGGGGGGTGTGACTGAAACCCCCCACCCCCACCCACCTTCATTTAAAGATTGTGATTCCTCATTATTAAATTAATGAAAGGATGAAAAGTCTTTCACAATGGGGTTTTATATGGATGACAGAATTTATGAATTAAACATCTAAAGTTCCTTGCGGGAAACATCTAAGTGACTAGCATGACAGATTCTCCCTCCGAGGGATTGGAGCGCTTTTGGAAAACTTGTTGGGATTGTGGTTCGGACAGGAAATGGGCGGGCCCCGGGACCGGTAATGATCCGAAACACAGACGAAGGGGGTCAGATCGCTCCCTGCCGCCACCACCACCACATGTAGATTATTTGTTTTTCAAAAGAGCGTGGGAACAAATGTCGTTCCGACAGCGCGACATTTGCATGCGCGTTCGAGGGTTAATTGTATGTTTGTGCGTGTGTCAGTGGGATAAGAGCGCGTGCTTGTGCGTTTCAGGCGTCTGATGGCTGTGTAATTTGCTCGTCGCATTGCCGCTGACCCCTGCAGACGTCGAGCCTCTTTATCAATGGAATTAGCAGCACCCCGAGATGGCTCGGTTTCATCTTTGGGCTGTGATTCATAGATTTGCTCAAGAGACTCTCCTTCTCTTGTACTTTTTCTCTTTTTCTCTTCCTGTAACCCACCCCCTCCTTTCTCGGCACGTCAGGAAGTTTGCCAGCGAGCGTCTTTGTTTACCATGCCAGGGGAAATTGTCTGAGCTGGTAAAAATTTTCCTCAAATTTTTTTCATCTTCCTAATCTAACAGTTTACTGAACTTGATAAGTGTCCTATCAACATGTTAATCAAATTACTTCTGAACAAAAATTGACAGTTTTCATTAATTATACAAGATTATTCTAATTGCAATTCAAATTTATTCATTTAGAGCAGAAGGTATTCAGTAATATTTTACAAAATTTGCATATTAAATGGAGGGAGTTGTACATTATGCATGATAATGTATGCACATTTTCTTATTTTGAAGTTCAGAGCCATATGTGGCGGTGAGCTCAGAGCAGGTGAGGAGTCTGGGACGCTTTAATTTGCTTGACAAACATTAGGCTGGAGTCTGTCAGCTGGAGTATAGTGACTGCCAATCTTTATTTACCCTTTATTGATTACCCCAAACTCTAAACATCTGCATACCTTGTATAAATTTTCACTTATGGGCCGGTCTTGATGAATGGCGGCTCTCCTCAGCTTCCCTGGGATCTCTGGCTTTCAGCTGAGAATCACAATCAATTATTGTCATAGCGCCATTGAGATCTGCAGAGAGAGAGAGAGAGAGAGAGAGAGAGAGAGAGAGAGAGAGGGAGGAGGAGGGAATGTAACACTGGTTTGACACAGTATGGCTGCACTAATAAGAAGATGTGTTAGATTTTCTGCCGACTCTTCCTTTTCGATTTGTGGAACCTCTATATTTGAAGTTGAAACAAAAACATCAAACAGAGATCCAAAAATATTTCGACTGATGTCTTGATCATCTAATTGATTAGTGTTACGTAACGCATTCGTCTTTATTACTATTCGCACAATGTTTGCTTTGTCATTCTGTTCAGCAGATAACCGCTTTAATGCTATCTGATTATCCTCGTGAATTTGTCCTACTGCATTTTGATTGCTCTATAATCAGATCGCTGTAACAGATTAACCTGAGATCTCTCATTGCCCTGTGTGTGTGTGTGTGTGTGTGCATTCAGAAGTACAGGAGCCGTTTGACCTCGCAGTGTTTGCTGCTTTGGGAGAAAGTGATGGGAGAGGAGTAATTAAGCATTAAACGGTCTTGACCCTGTCCATTAAAGCCCCCCCCCCCCCCACTCACTAACACACACACACACACACACACACGCACACAAGGCTATAATGGGAGTGTACAGGTTCAAAGCCAATTGGTGTATTTTACCTACTGTGCTATTTCATCATCATAATTCCTATTAACAAATATATTTACTTTTGTAATTTATTTTGCGCAATCTCATTTAATTTAAGAATTCCCTCTTTTTAATTGAATTGGCCACACCCCATAGGAAATTTAATTGTAATCTGTGTCAGAATGACAGAATGTGGAATATGAAAGCCCCATAAACACTTTTTATTCAAGTTTACATTTTATAGTAAAAAACAAAACAAAAAAAACATATAATATGGTTTATTTGAATTCTACTGCCTTGCATTCATATTCCTACCTCAATCAATATTCAAATATTGAATTTTAAACCACTTTTCTCCTGCGTTGCACACAACCTTGCTTGCGTACACGCACTTATGTTCAGAACTGTTCGTTTCAGACCTTCTTGTCTGGCCAGTGATAAATAGACCAGGGTTATCATCTCTTACTCTCCCTCTCTCTTTTTCTCCGCCTCTGTCAGTCTTATGAAATAAGTGTTTTGTGGTGGCACCGAGCAGCCCTGGGTCAGGGTGTACTTGACTGAGAGACGGATGCGTATTAAGATAAATCACTCCGCGGAACAGCTGCAGAGGCCGAAGGTCACACATCAGACTCACCCTGCGCCGACTTCCTGCTTTACCACTGTCAAAGGCCAAAGTCTGGGCCCCATATATCTGTACCATCACCACATCAGCCAGTCTAGCGCCTCTACGTCTATATCCACTCGCTCCAGTGCAGTCTAGATCTGCAGTGGGGTGCAACATTGAAATGTTTTTATTTTGCCTTATTGACAGCACGCATTTTCAGGCATGTTTTCCATGCACTTAAAATCCACTTTGCTTCTATTTTGCAAAATTTGATTACGTCTACCAGCTTAAAAACACCTTTTCTTTGGTTCAAACGGCGCTTTGTCCCACCTGATTCCCTTGCTATAGATTCCCATAGATCTTAAATCTCAAGCCAGGCCTGGATGACTTTTAGACTGCGCCGTAGACCGCTTCTCGCGTAAACGTTCCCGTCCGCTAAATGTCACCTAGCGTTTGGGGAAATATACCTGCGCTCTCATTCATAACACCTGTTTTGTATTTCACTTCCGAAAGCGGCACCATCATCACCCTAATTTCTTTAAGAGGGGATTCACGCTACATTGCACTAAGTGTTTTAGAAAGCATAATTGCCATGCAAATTCCAATCAGCGAGATTTATTATATTTATTTATTTATTTTTAAAGAGGAAATGTTGTTTTCTGTCGAGTTACGCAAGCATTCATGGATTTAGCCGACAGCTGTTTAGCAGCGTATTATTTTCTCACCGCGAAGGTGTAGAGAAAGTGAGAGAGCGAGAACGAGAAGAAGAAAGACAAATCTTTTGCAAGGCATAAATGCATGACGGAGGACACGTATTGTGTTTACTTGAGAGAAAATGAGGGGAGGCAGGTGAAAAATATGTGTCTGTACTTGTTCAGATTTAAGACCTGCAAATTTGCACCCTATTTCAATTTGCCTGGGTGAGGCAGCAAGTGCAAATAGCTTATTGAGGGTGAGATTAAAGCAGAAACGGAGGAGAGGGGCATAAATCTGACAGGGCTGACTTGTACCGTCATGTAAGCGTAATGACTATCACACTGAATCAACTGCCGGAGCTCGCGGCAGCTTAACACGGGGAAAATTTGCCTGATGTGTGTGTGCGTGTGCGTGCGCTAAACCCTCGGCAGTAATACAGCCGTACCGTGTGACTAAATTTTATAGTTCATGAAGCATATTAGCGGCGGGCTGTATCCGCACCCCATTCAAAAGGTGATTTCAATTTCAGATGCTCATTTTTCATGAAGATAAATACGCCACGTGTCGCAATTCCCCTGAAGTAAATATTGCAGCAATAGAAGGGGTATTGTGATGCCGGGACGGAGGTGGGGACACAAGTCTGACGTGCATTTTTTTTTTCATTTGTATGGTAAGTGGCGGGACTCGTGGCCTATCAGGGAACAAATTGAATGTTTAATCTGTGAGCATGCAGATGGGACCCGTCGTCGTAGTCTGAGACCTGTCTCGGGGTAAATTGAGAGTTCTCCTGAGCGCAAGAGAAAAGCTGATGTTGGGTCTGTTGGGGCTGTCGTTGAAGCTTTGTGAAATCAATGAGCGCTGTGTCGTTCGGCGAAGAAAGTGGCCAATTTGAACACATTTCCAGATAACCGCCCAAGCCGCTGTGTGCTAAGTACATGCGAGAGCATTCAGATAGACGCGCTCACTGGAACGGTCCAATTGTTAAATGAAAAGTTGAGGAGAGACTTCGACAGTCCCCCAGGCGTTGCTTCCATGGCGCGTCCCTTGTAGCATTATTGCATTTCATAGCAGAGCTCTTGTTTATCAAACGTGGGTTTTATTCGTGTGATGCAGCCGTGTCAGCAGCCGAGGGAAGTTAGATAGTCTACTTTGGTTCGTAGCGCATCGCCGTACGCTAGTTGTGTTCCCTGAGGTCATTAAAAGTGTGAATATCTGCATTACTCCGTGGTGTTTTGCTGAAACTGTTGTTTCTCAGAGGGCGAGTTTGCTAATATCCGCCTGGGACAGACACAGGAAGCATTACATCAACAAATCCACACCATAAACACAGCGAAAAATTGCCCAATAATTGGATTTTTTTTCTTGTTGTTTTAAAGTTAATAAGTGAAAAGATATTCAATTGTGAAGCCCGACTGCGAGCTTGTTAGAGTTTTTTATTTATTTTCTGTTTGTTCCTCTCAGTGGTGATTTTGACACTTTCCTTGACTCCTTCTTTCTTCCATCCCTTCATCTAAGCTGGGGTTGGGAATCGCGTGTCAAAAGAGGCAATGTTAATTTTGCCAAAGGTTCTGTTGTATATTAATTTAAGTCGCGAGCGCTGCCGGTAGATGACACCGACAGCATTTTGATTAAGAATTTTATACATGAAGAAATTTTCATTATCGCTTCTCCTTGGTGATTTCCATGGGACGGTTTGGGATCGTGACCCGGCTCCGTGACAGCAGGTTCGAGGATAAACGGCTCTGTATTGAATCCCACCCTGTGCTGGATCCACACTTACAGCGGCAATTAATGGGGCCGTTTCCTCCAGGGAGGCCCCAGCCTTCCCAGGCCTGAGCGCCGCTATTGTACATGGGTAACAAGATTTAGCTTTTTTTTTTTCTTCTGATAGATGTGAGGGAGTCGTTCTGTGTGATTAGGGTTTCTGATTGACTTCAGATAATCAGGCTAGCAGGGTGTAATGTCTGCAAATAGATCTTAAAATGAGAAGAGAAAGGCAAGGTTTAAATCAACCGTGCCCTTTGACCTCAACATGTACGTGGGCTGTTTATGATAACCGTTATTGCACCACCTATAAGAGCTCATCAAAACATTTTAATCTCATGAGCAACAGTACTTTCATATTTAAGTATCTGGAATAGTGAGAATAACTAGAATACATAATAATTATCATCATATAGTAATATTTCACACACACACATTGGTGCATCTGTCATTATAAGGACATTCCACAGGTGTAATTTTTTTATACAGTACAAATTGTATATTACACTAACCCTACCCCTAAACCTATCACTGAAAACTTTATGAATTTTAACATTTGTAATAAAACATTGTATAGTATGTGGACTCAAGAAATGTCCTTATAAACCACATTTACATTACAATACCCATATCATAACACAAATTTTTGTCCTCATGCATCATATAAAAAAGTACACACACACACACACATAGATTTGTTTCAGATAAATATGCGCAAATATGTAGTGATCTTTATTTTTGTTAATCGAGGAACTTAAATATTTTAAAAAGTAAATGTACCTAATAATTTTCTCTGTTTACAGTTTTCATGCAAGCAATCCTAAAATTATTAATAAATAAGTTATAAATATTATTTGAGCATCATTCAAAGTCACTGTGACCCCATGTGACCACACTGCATGCAGAGTACACTACAGTAAATAATATAAATGGCATGTAAATCCCTTGACACATTTGAACCATTCCTCCTTTTATCATTAAAAAATGATGTGATCTGTTTGTGTTCGTCTCCTGAAAGCCCCCTAGTGGCATGCAGCAGTTTAGAAAGCACTTCTCCCTGTGGCTTGTCATTCTAATACAGCTGAAAGAGCTATGAGATCCTTTAATAACCCTCCAGCTCATCGCCCCCAAACCCCAGCGTGCGTGTGGCGGCCCCTGAAGGAGCCGCATCTCCATGTATGCTGACACATTTGTGTACCTGCGACAGGAAAGACAGAGGCCAACGCTGTGGGCTCTTGCCTCAACTACTGCTCTACAAAATCAACCTGACAACTCGCTGTTTTCTCCATGGAGAGAAGCTTTCCCCCCACACCCACCCGTCTTGTTTTTTTTCCTGTTGTAAAGGATGCTTGCATGTCAGTCCTGTAAGCGAGAGCATCCTTATTATTTGCCTATAACCCTGTTTGAAAGCCCATGTGTCCCGCACAGACAGGCAAAAGCAGCGGTGTCAGTTATCTGGGTAACAGCCATCAGAGGGACAGCAGCTTTGGAATGCATGTCTCCTTCTCCGCTTCCTTTCCTGTCTATATTTCACTCCTCTTCAGACCATTTATCCCGCTGTGCTGCGAGCACTTTGTCATTCCCTCTCCCTCCCGTTCACTTTTAATGCGTGCGAGTCGGTTTCTGTCATCTCGCCGCTTCGCCGCAGAACTCGTACTTCATCTGTTGCTGCTTAAAGATCACTGTGTTTGAACGTGGTGGGTCACGCTCTTTAATGTCTTGATTATTTCTCCCAGACAGAAGTGAGATTAAACGGAGAGCAAATGGAGACTTTTGTGAAGAGTGTTTCGGGCCGTGTTCTAATTCATGTCATCTATTTTATTAGGAGACGATGCAAAAGATTTGTATCCTGAGAAATAGTCAAGCAAGAGATCTCAGCAATGTCTCAAAACCGTCATTTTCTTCACATCCTTCCGTAATTGTTTATTCCTCATGGATGGTGAGGCATAATTGATATTTAATGGGGTTCCCAGTTGTTTCATCCAAGTCTCATGAGTGATAACAGTTCAATTCAATTTGAATTTGTATCACCTGTGAAAATAGCACAAAATAAATCAAGTTAATATATCATTGTTTCTCCTAGATGCTAGTGAGATTTAATCAGCTTCAGGAGAGATCTCAGTAATGTCTCAAATTGTGCTCCTGTTTTCACTTTAACTCAAGCATTTCATATTACATTGTTCCACAAATTATTCATTTCTCATGAAAAAAAAGGAAAAAAAAGAATTGAATTGAAATGAAAAAATGATTTTTTTTTTTCCAAATCTTTCCATAATTGTTTATTCCTCAATGAGGTGATGCATAATTTCTATTTAATGGAGTGCCCAGTTATGTTTCATTTCATGAGTTTCAAGACTCATGAGTGATAAAAGTTCAATACAATTTGAATTTGTGTCACCTGTGAAAAAAGCACAAAATAAATCCCTTTAATATATCATTGTATGATAGTGAGATTTGATCAGCTTCACGAGAGATCTCAGTAATGTCTCAAATTGTGCTCCAGTTTTTCCAATTATTCATTTCTCATGGAATTTCAGAAGTTGATACTTTACAAAGTTCTCAGTTGTGTTTCATTCAAATCTCCTGAGCTATAAAAGAGCAACCTTTAAGCAACACGATAAGCATTTGTGTCGGATGGGAAAGGGGGGAAAAGCACAAATGAAATCTCTTTAATATATCAATTGTTTCTCCTAGATAATAATGAGATCACAGAAGAAATGCATATCGATTCCCCAAGGAAAAACGTTCTCAGCGATGCCTCAAATCGTGCTTAGGTTTGCATTCCAAAAAACTCTTTCACATTACATTCTTCCACAGCGATTTATTTATCAGGGCAGAGAAAGTTGATCCTTGTCTCCTGAGCTATAACAGATCAACCTCTGAGCATTAAAATGCTGCATTTGAGTGTGATTTGAAAATGAAAGCACCCACATGTGTTGTCCTCTCTGTGTGTGTCCCCCATCATCATGAATGTGTGTGCGCGTGTGTGTTTGTGAGAGAGTGCTCAGATAAAAAAAGCTTTCTCTTGACGTATTTTCCCACCATGCTGAGCTCCTGCTGGAGCGGGCCGCACAGAGGCCTGCTTGTGTCGCGCTGATGTCATAGGCCTGACCTGCCTCTGCTGTACAAAGGCTTTAGGTATCACTGCCTCTGTTCACACAATACCCATTCAAGCAGGTTGCTTTGCTCCTGCAAGCCTAAAGAACAATGTTATTTTTTGTTTCAGCATTATAAAGCTGGACTTTGCAGGAAACTCAACAGACAAAACCTTTATCAGACGATGCTTCGGGTAGGCTGGCAGTATAATCCGCCTCCATTAGCCTTTCAGTGTGTTTCTCTCTGTCTTATTTTTTTTAACCTTTCTTGCTCACTTGCTCTCTTTCTAGTTGGCAAGAGACGAAGAGTACATTCACAGGGGTCAAAACAAGACAGAGTTTCCCTGCATTGATAAACAACGTTTTATAAAACAGTGCAAACATTAAAATACATCAGCATGGAATCGAGTGTATTTGTTTTCTTAATACACATTTGCATTCCTATGTTGCAAGGTTCATCAGTGCACGTTATTTAAAACTTCCATCAAAATGTGAACGACTTTCGTTTTGGGCTGATAAATCTGCACTTTTCACTGTCCAATCAGCTTCTGATTGATGAAATCAAGTGTTTGAGATTATTTGAATAATGCTCTGCTTTGATTTTAAACGCTGCTTTAATCACCGTGTATTAAATTGAAGGAAGGGACATTCCCTTTTGCAAATTTCCGAGTTTCCTAGTAGGAATCCCTTTTTCCTGGGATCTGTCCACAGGCACGGCCGGCAAAACGGTGACAATGTAAACCTCTAATATATTTGCTTATTAGAATTCTCTGGATTTCAGTCAACAATATGAAAGCACCAAAGGCCTCTGGTCCTGCCATGTAAAAAAACACACTCTCTCTCTCTGTGTGTGTGTGTGTCTATGATTCATTCCGGTGCAGTTTTAGTCCTTATAAAATATTCATTTTGGTTGTGCAGGGTTCTGTAATTGCCATCTCTCAGACTGAATAATTTATACCACGCGCAGACTGACAAAGCTACGCCATACGGCCGTAGATGAATCAGGAACAAGGATCCATGCTGCCAGCCGCATTATTGTTTCACAAATATGGCACTCACGTCATTTCTGGACAGCACGGCACCTAATCCGGCTTCTCTTCATTTGTCGTTTCATTTCACCCGCTCTGTTGTTTTAGTTCTTGCGTTTGCCCTACTGTCTCTTAATGACTGACCCCTTGCTCGGCGGGTAGTACTGATGCCTTTACCTTTACCCTCTTTTTGCATCCTTCCTTTTTCTCGTCTTTTGTGGTAACAACAGTACCTCAAACGCTTGATCATTTTGTAAACACACATGCACATTGCTCGGAAAAACCCCTCAATTCACTTTGCTGAATTTTCATTATTTTTCATTAGAAGTTGCTCTTTTCGAGGAAAAAGACCCTTTTAATCTCACATATGTAGAGATTCACTCACCAATGTCTCAAACTGTACTCATTTCTCCCAACCGCTTTAATTGAAACTCAACTAAGATAGAGCATCCAGTGAACAATAAAGCTTTCCTTTGGCTTGTTAATTTAGTAAATATGAGATCATTATGCGTCTGAGTGTTGAGATTCAAAACTGTAGAGGACTCAATTGAGATCTTTAGGGTCTTTTAAGGAGGAGATTTAAATTTCATAAATCTCAATTTGCTGTATTGCATTAATCGAGATATTAAAGACGTCTCGTTTCTGAAGTTGCTGTTAGTTGCTAAGCCCCTCCAAACTTTGTGTCCCACCTCTGTGTTATTTTAGTGACAGTCCCGCTCTCATCAGTTTCCAGGCTTCTGCAAAGTGACCTGCGCTTCCTCCTTTCATGTCCATTATGGAAATCTATTAGCACGATCACCCGCCGCCTGTCTGGGGGCCCGTAACAGCACCTCTGCTCTCTCAGCGTCTCTGATTGAGCTACGGCGGACTGATGGATGACTTGAAAACGCTCTGATGTAACGGCCTGTCCTCTCTCTCTCTGTGTGTGGTTGTTGACATGCAGGAATAATGACATGGACGAAGGGTCCACATGTGCCCGTGTCATTAGGCTGCATTACCTGTGTTAAAACCAATAACTGTCACTCAGAACTGGATCCACATTAATCATTTATAATGTTTTAATACGTTTTTAATCAGCATCGCTGAGACCACAGCCTTCAGACATCAGGCAAGCCGTGTACGTGTGTGTGTGTGTGTGTGTGCGTGTGTGTGTTCCTTCATGGCCTGATTTGAAATGTGCTTTTTTCACTCTCTCCTTCCTGTTTTTAATTAATAATTAAAATCGGCAAAGATGACAGTTCCTAATTAGGGCTGTCTTGAAAGAATGTGGGAATGTATGAATTTTAGATGGGGAAGGAGAGAGAGAGAGTCGAGAAAGGGTAATGAACACACAAGGAGATGTCTGGAGTAGAATGGAGACACCACAAACAAAGAAACAAACAAAATAGCGATCACATATCCATCAGCAAGTGAGGATTAGGTCAGGTAAAGACAACAGCATCCTTGGCCTTGTGTGGTCAGTCTTTCAGCCAATCAGAAGGAGGATTGAATCCCACCACTGACACCCCCAAACCCCCTCCCCACTCCTTTTCCGCCCCTCACCTCCTCCCGGGGAAACTTGAGCCTGCATTCCCAACATCAAAGACCTGAGCGTGGCGATGGAAAGAGCAAGAGAGGTAAAACATGCATAGCCTACTACCCCTTTTCCACAGAAATGGTGCTGGTTCTCGGGCCGGGGGATTTGCGGAGCTGTTTCAGAACAGGCCTACATTTTCAATCACTCAAGTGCAGAACAATTCTGACGTAATTGACTATTTTACTACATAATCAACTGGCATTTTTTGGTTTATGTATAATTTTTTTTAACATGTTTCACATTTATTTCAAGAACTTAATTCACCGCCTTCATCACAAACAGCCTTTAGTTTAAATATTTAATTAATAAAAGTCATAGAAATAATTTCACAAATAATAAAATATTTATATATATATATATATATATATGCATCATTTTCTATTAATATTATTGTTAAATTATGAATTACAAATGTTTAGCAATAGCTAAAAAACAGCTGCACAGACGTTTTATTTATTGCAGAAAATGTGTTTTGAATTTATTTTTATATTTTTATATTTAGTCAAATTAATATATAAATCATTTAATATGTGATACAAACATTTTATTTTGCATTTTAAAATATTAAATAAAAATATCACAAATAATAATACTTATATTAATAGTATTAATTTAATATTATTATTAATATAATTTAAATAAATTACTATTAAATCAATTATTAAATACAAATATATATATCTAAAAATGAAGTTTTATTTGAACAGTTTTGTTAGTTGTCTAATTCATTTTATTATGTTTTTGTCTTTTTACAAATGATCACCATTACATGATGATGTGGTAAAGAGGCCTAACAAGATCCTTTACTACACCTAAACTAGAATATATAAAAAAAAAAAAAAAAACAAAGTGGTTGAAGGGGGGAACGAGAGGGAATGGTAAAAGAGGGTAGATAGAGGAGCGAGAGAGAGAGAGAGAGAGAGAGAGAGAGTGAGAGAGAGAGTGTTTAATGAGGTCCCAGTCTAAGACAAAATGCTGTGATTGACAGAATCAGTGATCTGTTGAGGAAGTAATGTCAGAGGCATGTTACACATTAGGAAAAACTATGGAGGAGAGGACGAATAGAGAGTGCTAGATAGAAAAGAGGAGAGGATGTGCACACCAGTCTGGGTCTGGTACAGCAGCCTGCCTGAGGGAGAAAACACACACACACGACAAGAACACATGTCTAAAACACTTCTGGCATAAATATGTTTAGGCAGATGCTCAGATATGTTCAAACATACAAAATTATGTATTTTTTCAACAATTGCACGTTCAGGTCACTTCGTGATCAGACAATTAAGGAAGTACAGTTATTGGTGCTTGATTCCTGATTTGAACATGTTTAAACCTTCAAAAAATATCCAAAAATGGAGTTTGACATTTCTTTTTGTAAACTTATATTTTTGTATTTATTAAATCGATTTTAATAGTTTTTGTATGTGGCGGTGGTTGCTGATTGGTTAAAAGAGGCTTCAAGCCTTCATGATATTTTGGGCTTTAAGTATAAGTCTGTTAGTGCTTTTATGCCTGTTTTTATTTGTTTCTTTGTTGTTTTCCGTCTGGCAGGTGTAAAATGTAATTTGAAATGCATAGAAAAGAAATAGCTCAGCAGAAATACTGTAGATGAGTTACTCACCAAAATTCAATACTTGGTGTTATGGGTTTTGAAAGACGTCTCTCTGTCAAATGAGATGCAAGTGCCTCTAAGAACCAATCAGATGCAATCAGACCAGTCAGCCAATCAGAAGCAGGAGCAGACACAGGGAGCTTGTGCATTTTGGAAATGTGATCTGTATTGACCTGTGTACCGTCTCAGCTTCTGGACCTGAAATCAGCAGAATGTACTTGTGTAAGTGTGTGTGTGTGTGCGTGTCTGTGTTCTGTATTGTCTGGCTGGCTGGGGTCTGATCAGCTAAAGTTGCTTGGTGATCAATACTCAGCAGAGTCACACAGCTGTGCCCTAACCATTAACGCCTGAGCAGCAATTAGTGTCCACACTGACCGCTCACACACACACACCCATCTGCCATTGTATTTCTTTACCTTCTCTTTACATCTACTCATCTGTCTTGGGTCGACAGGATGAAAAGCAGTTGCAGATTCACCCCCCCCCCCCATCCTTTTGTCTTAAAACGACAACATTAGACAACAGAACAACCACAATACGATCATTTATGGAGCTGCCAAATATTTCGACATTTGGGAAACGCTATATATCATGATTGCTTTGTAACTGTGCGATTTTGTGAGATTTCATTTTTGGCCCATGTTTGGATATCTTTAATATCTCCGATGTTTCCCCCAGACAGCACTGAGGTTAAATGAAGAGCAAATACAGTTTTTCTACTTTCAATGTGTTGCAAGTTGTACATTTTCTAGCAGTTTGCAAGTGAAAATTGTTGCAAAGCAAATCCACTATCCTCAACAATGTCTCGTTTTTTGTTTCTCCGGTAATTTTAGGAGACACTACTGAGACAAAATTTATACAACAGCTGATCGTTTTTTTTTTCGAAAGAGCTTTTTAAATCGATGGAACAGGTTGATTTTTGCAATAGCTGTCATCTGCAGTTTACCCACCACCGCTTTTACCAATGCAAAGCGCACTGAATTTGAGAGATCAAGACGATCGCGGCTCAGCAAAAGTAACCTTACCGGCAATTATGATGGGACAGAATCATCGCCCCCTGCATTTATTTGTTTTTACGTCTTTTGTGCTGAATGAAGTGGGATTAGTGTGAAGGAGAGGACGGGAGGGGGGCTTCTCCTTTGAATGAGGGCAGGAAAACGATCCAATGATGGTTTGGGTTAAGATAAGAGCTAAGGGCTGTTATTGAGCTGATGTGCTTGAAACGTACCCCTTTTTTCCTCTCAATTACCTCAGCCTGTGAAGCCAAAGTCCTTTCAAACGACAAGCCCCTCGTCTTCTCTCTCATGCTCTCGTCCGCCACCATCATAAGGATTCGGCCCCTCTGGTCAGAAAGAGCGGTGAAGGACAGGTTGTATTAATTACTCCACGCTGGCCGGCCAGATCATTTTATCACAGATTTGTCGACAAGTTGCAGTGGAAGCTAGAAGTTGAACGCCTCCGGTGAAGAACAAAAGCGAGGGAAGAAGGGTCTCTGATGTGAAATTAAACACGTCTGCTTTGCTTTTTTTCCTCTTTGACAAACCAAATTCGTGTCTTGTGTAATTGATAACTGCCTTGGCCAATTATTTTGCCGGTTACAATACACAGAGGCCCCCTTTCGCTGCTACAGCTCTTCCATAATTAGCTATGCTAATATCCCTTTATTGGCCTTAATATTGCTCAACATCTCCATGGCATCCACAGGCCACCAGAGTCCTGTGTCCTGTCACAAATGCTGATTATTGAGAAGGATAGCTTTAATCAAACATAATTGCAGATCATTTTTTTCTCCTCTTCCTTGCTCTCCATTGCCAGCATCTAATGCTGCGTTCTCCTCGATATTCCATTAAATGACTATTTAACTGCCTTCTTTATTTCCGGCGGTCGCGAACATCACCGCAAAGTTCTGGAACCGTTTAGAGAGAGCAAAAAGGGAGCGAGAACCGTGTGGCCGTAATTGCTTGCCTTTTCACAAAGGACTAATTTACTCAATCCCCATGCAGAAGTGAAACAGCTCTAATTCAGACGAAATTACGGTGCTGTTGTGGACAGCAGCTGAATATCATTGTGTTCAGAAAGCTGTGGAAATTCACTTAATCAAACTCAGAGGTAAACAGACCCCGAGCGAACATGCACAGCTACTGAACAGGGTCTTAATGAGAGAGTGTGTGTGTTTTTCAACACTTTTACGCATTAGCCTGTTGGTGATAATACCCTGCCATTTCATTCATAATTCATTTAATGATTTTCTTTGACATTAATTGTAAATGTGTTTGGTTATAGTAGTGCAATTCTATCGCGATATATTGTTGGAAGTCTGATCCTACATGGCTTATATGAACACCACATCTGAGGATATAAAAACATTATTTTTGTACTATTTTTGTCTGTGTATATTTGTTTTTTTCTGCGAAAACAGACAATAATAGTAAATAAATGCACCTTCAGCTGTGGTGTTCATGTAAGCCATGCAGGTTTGAGTCCAGCATTAGACCTCCAGCATATATATTTAATGAAATATCACACCTCCAATATTATAAGTGTACTTGAAATACCTTCCAGATTTTATAGTTTTCATGTTTTTGCTGTATCTATTGAAATTGATGCAGTCCATCTTACTTTCAAACCTCTGAATGGGTGCTTTGCAATAATCTTTGAGTTAGCACAAGTGTGTCCACCTGTGTACGTGTGTGAAGCCATTTGTTTGCGGCTATAGAGTAGGGAAAAACAAGTGAGAGAGAGAGATAGTAAGTGAGAGAGGTAAATAAAGGCTATATTTCAGGCTTGATTTACTCCGATACCTGCTGTGAAACATTACAGCTCTGTAGGGAAATAAAGACAGGGGCCGCGAATTACAGCTCGTAATACTCATTCTGATAATGGCCTGTCCAACAACTACCATACACACACTGTACACAATTAAAGCTAATGCTCTAATGTTTTTGGCCTCTTCTGGCTGTTATGACTGCCATCTTTCTTTATGCCCACCCCAGCGATGTTGAAATTCGCTTTTTATTGACGCCAGTCGCTAAACATTTTCTGAAACTACCAAGGCCACCTTCGGGGCCCTTGCCTCGCCTTTCTCCTACTTTTCCTCAATCTGTCTCAATCCTAAACATTCCCTCTCTGTCGGGAGGAAAGGGTGACTGTATATAAATGAGAATTGGAAGTGGAGGGTGTTCAGGGTTGCAGATGTCATTTCACACAGTGATATATTGCTTGGCTCGTGGTCCCATCGGAGAGTCAGAATGAGAGACTTCATCCTGCATACACACACTGTTTACCTAGTGAAATACATGTGTTAACTCAACACTGAACACAATCTGCAATGCATGACATCGTAACGTGCACGAAAGCGTGAGAACGAGGGACCTTTACGCCGTACGTCCAGCCTCTCAAGGGTTGGAAGGCTGAGGTAAATATTGGTGGACATGGACATCCATATACAAAGACAAATTTCCCACTTGCTGGATATTTCTGGAGAAGCCACAGTTCCCATTTTTACGTTAAGTCGGCTCACGCAATAGGTCAGATAAAACCCATCCATCGACTTTTTGCAATTTATCCATATATTTTTCTGTCGCAAGATGTCTTCCTCCTAAACGAATCACTTCCTGTGATGGGAGAAGTGTGGCACCAGCTGTACGAGCCTTCATCTTCCTCTTCCCTTAAGCCCCTCTCATCCGTCTTCCTTCTCAACACCTCTCTTGAAGGACTCATGAAGGGTCTCTTTACCTCTAAAAACCACCAGGTTTTAGTTCTGGAGGTTTGTGTGTGCGAGGGGCCCGTCCGATGGGACCTTCTTCGACTCTCGCACATGACATTTGCCGAACAGATTATGCAGTTAGTAATTTGCGCAATAATTACCGGGTGCTGTTGTCCCGGTGGCGGGGTGTGTCTAATTGTCTAACAGGACTGTAAGTTTGCCGGCCGCTCTCACCTCGTTAGGTCTCCTACCCCGTTCGCTGGTCCTCGTCTGTGATGAGCAGGGCTCAGGTGTGCTGGTTTACCTCCCCATTGAGCACGTTAAGCCTTAATTACAGGGTAGAGCAGGGGAGGAAAGAGGGGGGCGGAATATTAACCGACTTCCTGTCAGTGACGGGCAGATGGGTTCTGTGGGGAACTGTGGGATTTGGATGCGTCAGCCACACGGACAGACTGAAAAACAGATAAACAGAGAGACAGGGAGGTCGTGGGAGGGTGAGGAACAAAACACTAATGATCATTACTCTGAGGGGAATTATCTAGAAACAAGGTGAATCCAGCTGTCGGTTTGATCGCAGTTTTTGTGTTTTGCGTGGACGTCCTGTACTCGTTCTGCTCTGCGGTTGTGTTTTGTGCTATCGATTTGTGCCGGATTGATTGTCTAACGTGGAGTTTTCCCTCTCTTTGTCTTCTCTTGCAGGTTCTTTTTGAAATTCTTCCTCAAGTGTAATCAGAACTGCCTGAAGAATGCAGGAAACCCACGAGACATGCGCAGATTCCAGGTAATGTTTTCTTTTTTTCGCCTCACACACACTCTAATGTGAAAAACAGGCCACTCGCTGGGGTAGCTGTATGGTGTATTACTTTGTGGATATATTTAAACGGGCTGTCTTGACCCGGTCGAAGGCCAGAGCCGTCTCCTCCAGAGATGCTTAGATTCTGCAATTTTGCTCAAGCACATTCCAAATGTTACACACACTAATAAACCCCCAGGATCTGTTGTTCTATCTACTGTTCCTCTGTACATACACACACATATACATATGATATGATATACACGTATACATACATAAACAGTAATACCTCGGTTTACGAGTAAATACAAGCAAATCGGTGTACGAGCATGGAAAGTCAAATTGGTGTATGAGCATTGTATCGGTGTGTGAGAAAAATATTCCATCGCCCACACGCATTTTTGTGTGGAAAAGTCCTAACGCTTAGCATCTTTGCGTGCATTTTTACTGGAAATATCCTAAATACAGCCTCTCATAAAACAGTCATGCGGTTCCAACCCCTTTATCACCCCTTAACTCATTCATTCTCTCAACGTCGCTCGGTTTGGTTGCATCATTCACCGCAGTGCATACTTTATAAGTGATTTACAGCGGTTTTACCTCGTGTTGTTAACATTAATTGTGATCGCTATTGTTCACATAATGAAATATATACGTACAGTACAGCATATAGAAAGAAGCTACGAAATCCCCCCTCTAAGCCGTAACACCCCGCCCTCCTCCCCCCTCCTCTCGTCTCCATCACGCCAGCAGACTCAAAGGTAAAGTGCGCATTACAGTAAATTGTCAAGTATTTTTACAGTTTAATTGTCCATTATTAATTAGTATTTATATGAGATCTTAATGGTTATAATTTTAACTGTAATTAATAGGGTAAAACCAAAAAAATATTTAAAATGGGCATTTATGGTCATGTAGAACGAATCGAGTGATTTCTAATGCATTCTTTTGGGGAAAATTGTTTTAGTGTACGAGCATTTTGGGTTACGAGCTCTTGGTACGAATTAAACTCGTAAACCGAGGTATTACTGTATATGCATTCCACAAATACAGGCTCTGTACTCCACAAATGTATCTACACCACTTTCATTCATTTATGTGCCTCTGGATCTAGGTTGTACCATCAAATCACAGACATTATTAGATACAGTACATAGAAAGGCCGCAGCCTTGGACTTCATTACGTGTGTGTGTGTGTGTGACACCTCCGCTTAACCCATTGCTGTGAGGATGTGTGTTTATATACTTGTGGTTATAGAGATGTATTGTTGAGCAGGCAGCAGTGGTGCAGCCGCTTGCACAACTTTCATTTTTCATGCTTTGGAACGTCAAGTGTCTTCACTGATATTGATCCAATGCGTCCAGAGCAGAAGGTCAGAGCCGGTCGTGAGAGGAAGTGTCCTTTCTGTCTGCACGGCGAGTAAAAGAAACATCCGTCACTGCGGATGTGCCTCCTCACAATAAAGTCACTGGACCTCTCTTTCTCGCGCTGTAACAACATGTCTGGGTTTTCAACCTATTTACACTTTCTCTGCCTCAGCACCTTGTGTGTGTGTGTGTGTGTGTGTGTAGCCATACCATTGCTGCTCTATTGGAGTATGCTTTTCTGTCCGTTCATCATTCTCTTTTCTTCATTAGTGGTTGCCTGTGGAATCTGTACATATCAACTCAAATATTCCTTTAAGGAAACATCACCCTTCACAACCAAATCCTTCCCTTGTACAATCCACATTCTGGTGTTTTTATTCTAAATAATTTAAACAGCCCTGCAGTGACAGCTTATGACAGAATCAGTGAAGAAAAAAAAATCTTAATCAACAAACAATTCCAACCAAAAGCAGCCTGCAAGACAAATGACCCAAAACTGTGATGCCTGTCAGTCTGTGAGTGGAGTCCATTAGCAAGACACCTCTCCTCCAGCGCTAACCCTTAAACTCTGCTCTGCTAAGCTAAATGCCACCTCCAGAATAAATTTCACTCATGTTCCTTTCTCCATGATCTCATGGCAAGGTCATGCTTTTGGGGTCCCTGTCTTCCCCCATTTGCCATTCCATTTTCCTTCTTATTTTTCCCGTCTTTTCCTCTCTTATGTCTCAATTTTTAAGAGAGCAGAATATCGTCTAGAGGCCTATTCACACCATTTTTTTTCCTTTTTTAAGGGGACAGGGCAGTCATCTAGAATTATATTTTAATGTGAAAAGGAAACTAATTTGAAGTATATTAAAAATATGAAGTCTTCAGGATTTGATTTTTTTTTAAATATTAAATATATAATTTTTTATGTATTTTTAATTATATTTTCAATTTTAAATGTACATTTTTATTTATCTTTTTTCCCATTATTAAATAAAAGAATTTATTAATTTAATATATTTTTTGTATGATTTTTTATTTGTCTTAAAACCGTTTTGATGCTGATTTGCCATTTCCAAAATGTTTTTTGTTCAATTTCTAGTTCTCCTTTTTATTTATTTATTTTAAGTATTTTTATTATTGATTTTCATTACACAGTCATATTTAATTTATAATGATCATTATATGTATTATTAAATTATTTATGTTATTTCTTATTCAGTTTTTTTATTGGTTTGATGCTTAGTAACTAATTTCAGGATCTAAAACAGTATCCTTCACACACAAAAATATTCCAAAAATGTGTATTTATTATACGTTCATATTTTATTTACTAAATCTTATTTCTTATTCAGTTTTTAATTAATTGTTTTGATGCTTAATAATTAATTTCAATATCCAACCATTTTTATCTAAGAGTAAAGATTAATTTGTTGTAGCAGAAGTTTTTGAGCCGTCTTATTTGTTGTGAACAGGCCTCAAGTGTCGTCCTCATTGTGATTCTTGACTGTGAACGTGACAGAGGGAATATTCCCGGTTGTAACTGCTCCACTTCCACCTCAGACCCCCTACAACACCGCAGCCCACCCCTAAAACCCCTTTCCTCATTCAGATGCTAAACGACCCTCATTCTCTCAATGCAACTGTATGGGCAGCCCTCTTTAGTAAACAGATCAACAAAAACAAAGAAAACCCCCTTCATTGCTACCAGAGGGCTCCTCTCAAATTCTCTTTTTGTATTTTGAGGGTATGCCCCCCTTCTCCATCACGGCCCGCACTCAAGCTGTGACTAATAAGATAAAACAGCTAATCAATAAATCTATAGATCAATGTAATAGGGTGAGCTAGCGATCTGTGGGCTGTTTGAGTGGCTGCTAATGGATGATGGAGCAGATGATAGACTCTCCACTTCTTTCTGTTCACCTTAAGTGGCAGATTAAACACTAATTGTAGCTTTTTGTAAAAAAAAAAAAAAAAAAAAAAAGCGAGAGCGCTTCAAAATGGAGGCCTCTCTTTGATTGACAAGGGCTTGGCTGGTTCTTCCCAGACAAGCCCCTCGTCCTTTATCTAACACACGCACTCTTGTAACCGCCCAAGTGTCTCCTTTAAATAGGAAAAAAAGAAGCTCTCCTTCTTACAAAGGTTAATTATATTCTTCAAACGAGAAATTAAACGCGCTTTATATAGAGTCGATTCTGCACGGCGGTTCATTTGGAGAAAGAAATACGAGACCTACTGCAGTCAAGGACTAGAATAAGACAATGTTAAACATTGTTCACCTTCATTAAGCCAATGTGATTTCGCATTTGACACCCAGAATTAGTCTACTCCATTTTTAGAGAAGGATAAAACGTTTCAGAATAGGACTTGAGAAATGTCAAGACCCATTTGGACACATGTCAAATGCGTGTGCATTTTATTCTCTTATTATTTTAAGTGAATCTGTTTATGTGGAGCTTTCTGAGCAGAAGTGTTTGGATTCAGGCTGGGTCATTAACAGTCAGACGGCGTTCCAGCTTACACAAAGCGTATCGAACTGCACAAGTCATCTTTAGTTGCTTAAGGTGTGAAAACAGACTCTTTTTTTTTTCAGAATGCAGTGATATAACTTATTGTTTTAATAATGTAAAGCCCACGGGGAGTTGTTCCACCAAACCCTGTAAGACTGCAAAAACGAGCAACTTTTCCCTTGTTTCGCTCCCTCCTGCTTGGCTTGGAAAACAAACAATGGGCACAGGTTCAAGCTCCAGCGCTTAGCGAGGCAAATGTGTTTTTGGTTATTGTTTCGATGGTGTGGAGTGGTCGCACGGTTGTCAGCATTCAGAATAAAGCCTGGCTGGTGTAGAGGAGAGAAGTCAACAAACAAAGCCGTGAATGCGGTGTGTGCGGCGCGTGCGTCCGTGTCCAAAGGACCCAACTGATCAGAGGCGCGCCGGGTTCATCCGCTAACTGTACTGAGACCTGCTCTCATGTTGAGTCGACACCACAGGCCAAAAAGGCTTTTTGTGTTCATTTTCTCGCAAATAAGATCCACAAGAAAGAACAGAAACCTTCAGAAGCGTCCTTCTTGTTTCTCTGGCCTTTAAGTGCTTAAAAAAGCCTCTGGTCAAAACCAGGCTTGATATCTTTTTCGATTCATTTAGCAGAAAGTCGATTAGAGTTTATACCGAGTTCATGTTTTTGGCAAGAAATTTGAAACAATATCAAACGTAACTTTTTCACACCAAGAAAAAAATATTATAAAGCTGTGCATATTTTAATTGATTTTCTTTTTGAACATTTAGGAAAGTTTATTTATTTGATTAGTTCAATTAGTTCATTATCTTAGGCATGGAATACAGCAAAGCTATTATTTCATTATCTGGAGCAATGAGCAAGTTTATGATATTTAATATATTCAATATTATTTGGATGGTGAACAATTCATTTAGTTTCAAGGCAAAACACCCCATGTGAATTGGGTAAAAAAAAAGAGATCTCAACATACTTCCCAAGTTCATTGAAAACTTTTTTGTGACATGTTGCATTTGAGGCATTAAATATGCACTAATTTGCAGACAATTCTAAACATTTTTTTTTTTTTTTTTACAGATTAGAGTCAAAGTGTTTGGAGGGATTTTGAACATCTCCTTTTATCCCATCCATAAATCATAAAATACAGTCAATAGACAAATGTTTGTCTGCAGTGTCTCGCTGTAAAGGCCTGTTCATACCAAGACAGGGAAGATGTGAAGCAGCACATCTCTATGAACTTCTTGCCACAGGCCCAATGTAGAGATTAAACACTCTTTGTTTTCTTCGCAGGTCGTTGTATCGACAACGGTTAATGTGGACGGTCACGTGTTGGCCGTGTCGGACAACATGTTCGTCCACAACAACTCAAAACATGGCAGAAGAGCCCGCCGCCTAGATCCCTCAGAAGGTACGGCCACTCCTTATCTGGAGAATGGTAGGCACATTTCCCATAACACTATTATTTGCTGAGCTTCTCTCACTTTCTTCTCCTGTTTTCCTGCCTTTCCTTTTCCCCCTTTTTTAATTTTCAGCTCACAATCTTTTAGTCACTCCCATCACTTCTTCTCGCTCATCCACGAAACATGGTAGTGAAACTTTAGAGGAAACATGGCTAGTTCATCTTTTAGAGAATATTCATGCTTTCTCTGTTTCCTCAGAATTTAGAAGTTTAGATTTTATTATGTTTTTAAATGCTTAATTCATCACTAATTTTATTGTTAATATTATTTCTGATGTTATTGCAGTCAATTTTAAAGAAATACAGTTTTTGCAAAGTTTTATGAATGATTTTGGGCCACATTTTTCAGTTTTCTTGTCGCATTTATGCTTTTTTTGTAATTCAGAAAATTGTGCGTGTTGACATATTTTTTAGAACAGAAACCAAAATCTGTGCATACATTTTAATATTAAATATTTTTGCAACTTTCATTATACCTTCAGCTACCAATACATTTTATCGTACACACTCCTCTAAAATCAGTGCAGAAAATGAACTGATTTCATCCAGACTTGGTTTTAATTAACAATGTATTATCTATCTCTCTCTCTCTTTCTCTCTCTCTCTCTATATATATATATATATATATATATATATATATAAAGCAAGTCCTTGGATGGATAAAATGCAGGTTTTGCTGCTTTGTTAGACTGAGCTGGTTTTGATCACTCTACTTTAGTACTCAAATCTCTGGGCTGAGCATTAAAACAGAACATAATCTTTGCTCATTAAAAAACATAACATTAGTATTTTCTTTGTCTTAATCAGTCCGTAATTACCATATCAACCAAAGCTCCAGTAATATTTAATGATGCAAGAGAAATCGCATCAAATCCCGACTCGTGTGAGACAAAAACCCCAGCAAAAATATTTGTTTTCTATTTCTCGGCTTCTCGCATTAACGTCGGTGAAAAGCAGTACAGAAGTAGCGTAATTGAACGTTTGTGCCCTGAGCGCTCGAGTGTTTGGTATGCTGACGTATTGTTTGTCTCTCTGCTGTAGTCGCTTGATAGTAGGTGTGTTTTCCTTAGCAACCGCCTTTAATTAGGAGAGCAATTAAGAAGGTTGAGGCCTCTCCCCTCGTCTGCCTCGGTCCCATGAGACCAAGAGGGAGAAAGACGGAAAAAAACACGGCCCAACCCAAACACTGCCGAGACTATCCTTCTTCAAAAAGCCTGGTTGGCTGAGTCCTTTTGATTGTAAATCTTTTTCTAAGCTTCCATTACTGTGTTTACAACCATCACATAGTTCATCTGCGGTCGGATTTCAGCGGGTTTTATAGTTAGAAGAGGATGTGCATGGAGAAAGTATGTTTCAGATCGCTCATAATTTGTGATTTTATGGTTTCCATCAAAAACGTTCTTTCGTATCCATTAGGCCTTACGTATGATAGTCACGCTCAAATTTAAATGAATCAATTCCCTCTCGCGGTGAATTCTGACAGCACTGTAACAAGTGGTGGCGATATCCCTGACAACTCTTTTAAATTTCCGACTGTTTTAAAAGCTCACCTCCTCCTTAAACACCCGCCGGCCTTGCAGACACATTCTCTCCCCACTTAGTTACCTGCTGTTTCACCTGCCCCTGATGGCAAATTTGGGCTGCAGTGAATATTACAGCTACCTATCTAATATCTGGCCCTTTAAGGGCGACCGGGGGGCCGTTAAAACAGAAAGAAAGAGTTTCAGTGCGTCTGACAGTTGCTGAACTTGCCGTTTAATCACTTCTTTAAACTCCAGAGAATGTTTAAGACTTATCATTTGGCTGAGAAGGAAACGAGAGAAGGGTTCAACCTGTCATCTCTTTCCATTCCGATGGAGAAGAGCTTCTAGCACACATGTACAGGATATATAGTCGTAAAATATAAATTCTTCCATATTTACGGTCAAGTCCAGGTCTGCGGTGCAGATCCAGGGTGGTTCAGATTAGAAACACATTCTTGAAAGTGATAAATGCAAGCCGAGAGAGCACAAAAGCGACCACAGGGAGGTCCTACCGTTTCTCCTGTCCTCTCACACTTTTATCTAATCATCTAATTCAGGCGAATTTTCCCGGACAGTGAATTTACTCTGCCTTCTGATCTTCAACTTAAAGTAATTCCCTCCGCATGGCCCAGCGGACCCTCACCGTTGCTGGGCTCTCCGAGCACATGAGCCCCTTTCATTATTTACAGCTGGAGAATGAAACCTGGGGGAGGAGAAAGAGGCGAGCACACACTATAGGAGGGTTTCTTTTGCATTAGCGCCATTTAGATACGCCATGCAGAAACATATGTACAAATTCACACCGCCGCGAACATGCGCACACACACACTCGGATCCAAAGGCCCCATCTGCACATAGCCAGACACAACATACACAATCGACCCCCCTGCCCCCACCCCCACCCACCTTCCTCTTCCTCCTCCCCGGTGCAAATGCACACATTCACGATTTGGAAAACATTCCGTGTTAATTCTGCCAACGCAAAGAAATGTAGTGATGCACAAGACCAAAAAGAGGAGGAAGACATTTAGAGCAAGAAAAAGAAAGTCTCTCTTGCGGCACACGCACCCCCTCCGGTCTGGGCCTACAGCTCTGGGTTGATTTGCATACCAAGTGGCGGTAATGTTGTTAGGTTTATGCAATAAAGACGAGCGGTCGGCGTCTGTGAGGCCGTAGCCAGTTAGAGAGGACAGATGGGCCGACGTGAGGTAAGAGCTCTAATCCCATCAGCGCCGGGATCAGCCTGCCATCTGGACATCCCCTGCACAATTACAAGACATTTTACGCGCTGGAACAAAGGAAGGTTGCAGCAGGCAGGATGGGACCTGTTAGAGTGCCTCAATATTGGGGAGTGCAGCGAAGAAGGTGACAAACACGCCGGCCGCCATGTTGCCATAGAAGACGACTCAAGTCTGATTAAAGCTTCACTCCGAGACGCCATGGTGCTCTGTAAACAATACACACGGGAAAACACACACACACACAATCTTGCTTGTTGACCGTCCACTTCAGCCAGAGGAAGCCCGATGAAACAAAGCCAGCGATTTCTCTGAGCATGAACAATTACCGCAACATTATTCAGTACATGTACACATGCATGCAGATCCTTTTTGTTAGACTAATGTAATAATTTAGCATTCGTTTTTATTCGTTTACAAATGTTACCACACTTTTATAGTCTTGATACTATTTTTCTTAAACATCTTTTTAGACTAGGGATTGAAATGAGTAGCACCAGTAATCATCTTGTACTTTTTTAAACATTAATTTAATAATTTATATCATTTTAGTTGTTTGGCTGCAACAACTAATATCCTAATTTTAAATATGATATTAAATAACATTTTTTTTATTTTTTTGAAATTATTTGTTGTAACCAAAAGATATAAATGCCCAGTGGCAAACATACCAGGTTTTTCATATTTTCCATACATACAGAAAATGTGCATATTTTCATAGACTGCAGAAGTAGCCCAGGTAATATGTCAGTATGCTATTCTGAACATAACCCGAGCTCCATCCCCTGCTAAATTGTTCTCCCCTGTTAAAACACGTTCCTGCCCGTCACTTCCTAGTGGAGTGTTGAACTTGGCCTCTCCGGGCCGCCATAGACCATGTCTGCTTTCTCCAATTTCCATCATCCGCTTGAGTGCATTTCGCACGTATATCATTAGCTGACGAACACAGGCTGTGTAATTCACTCCTTTATGCTTCCCATTCAACACATGTTCCCTCTCTATATTCAAGCAGAATGTATGCAAATGCTCCGCAGCGGAGAGGGGATTGGTCTGGCAGCCCTTTCTCTAGGATGGCGGGGGGGAGCGTTGCGAATTCCGAGGCAATGCGTGGTGATCTCAGGCCACAGCTGCCAGACTGCCCCTCTTGTGGGCCCGTTCTTGTCTCGCACACGCGCAGACACGCTCACGTGCACGCATCCCCTTCCTTCTGCTCACCTACACAAAGTAAATTTGTTTACTGTAATTTTTGGTGAATGATTTGCTATAATTGGTTGCGCTGATGAAGGTCAGTCCCTATGAGGAGTCGTGTCTGTCTTTGGAGACTTGATCCTCTTTCAAACGCTCTGCCTGCAATTAAGAAAAGCAAATGTCATTCCCAAGCCTCAGAAATGAAAATTTGTATGAACTTATTAGCATGAAGTCAACAGCTCTAGTTAAGGGCAAGCTCCCAGTGTGTGTGTGTGTGTGAGTGTGTGAGAGAGAGAGCAGGCTCAGGGCTTCTGGTGCTCTGGGAGATGAGAGGAATGAGTAAATATAACCTCCACTAGTCCAACATTAAGGCAAACAAAGAGAGCTGGCTTGTCTGGGCTGTTCTACACAACAATACCTAATGTTGATTAACTAGGGCCGCTAGAACAGCAGAGAGACATGAGAGAGAAACACCTGCACACACAAGGGCTTAACCCCATAGGTTTACCTCATGTAACGGTCATAAATATATCATTTATTGCAGTATTGGTGGAGCTTAATAAGTACTTGAACAAACTCCTAACCCTAAGCATTACATTTGAGCATGTGACATGTCCCATCCAACTTCTGTTATTCACCTTGTAGTCAGTACAAGAGCCATTATATATATATATATATATATATATATACATAAGAGAGAGAGAGAGAGAGAGGGAGAGAGAGAGAGAGAAATAGAGACTAGACAGACTCTCTTCAACAGCCCAGCCCCATTGCCAATTATTCAACAGTTTCTGATTGATATAAATTGATATTATGTATGTAAAATGTATTATTAGTTATTTATTCAAGCATATAAGGTAATGGAGTTTTGCTATTTAAATCCTGAACAAAAAAACGTGAGCAGCTTTAGTGCTGGCATAAGAGGCGTATTGACTATTTTTTGGTTATAAAATGATGTCAGAGTCTGTGGGCTGATGAAAATGATGTCAGACACTTTTAATGGAGGGGATAGATTTTAAGCTGAGAGGGTTTCCAAAGAGGCCAACCATCTACCGTGCATTATTAATAACCTCTCTGAGACCTTAAAATCTAAAAGCACAATGCCATTGTTTTTCCCTGGAAAAGATACAAAAGGAGTGGGGCTGTAAATAAAATGAAAACAGCTGAAGGTGAAGGGCTACTGTTGCGGTTGGCTTGTTGGACAGTATTAGTAGTGTGTTGTCATATTCGCACTCGGGAGTTTGTATTCAAAAGGTGCTTTGGAGGGGTGGCAGAAAAGAGTCAACAGAGTGAAGAGGAAAAGCTGATCAAAGCACACAGTGCTAGGATGTTAACGGGGGGCTGAGTCGCCCTGGGCCTCCGACCGCTTACAACTGTGGTAGTAGCACCCTTCGACTTCACAGGGGTGGAGGGGGCTGTGCAATAATGTGTGCTAATGAGCCATTGGCTAACTGTAGAACAAAGGCGGGGTCAGAGCCATGACCTCATTCTCTCATTTAAGAACATGTGAACGTCACCATTACATTGATAGCTTAAACTCACAAATCCAATCTCATCGCCTCTAAAATTTTACAGACCGCAAAAAGTACTCATTACCAAAAGATAAGAAACAGGAGGAGAAAAAGGGTTGGAAGAGAGCAGAAAGTTGGAAATTTGTAAACCAAAAGGCAAGGTTTGCGGATAAAAAGGCTCGACCCAATTAGCGGGTGCATGAAAAATCGAAGACCCGGTTTTTTTTGCCATCCCGCCGCCTGTGCTTTGCTCTGTGACCTTTTGATTGACTGATCTCAGATCTGTGAACACCAGGCAGATAAATCAACGGTCCTAGCGTGCACAGTGCTTAATCATCAGCAACGGCCAAACGTAACTGTACAACAGACACTGGCCGCACCAGTCGATGTTTTCTTTTCCCTCTCATTGTGTTCGTGAACAGTTTAATGGCAGATTTCTACGCAGAAGTGATGGACAACGCAGGCCTTTTGTTTTCACGTGGCCCAAATCATTCATGCTTTGTTGAGTTTTTCATTATCCTCAGCGTGAGAAAGATCTGCATGTGGCTAGCGTGTGTCTTTACATAAATGGGATCCTGAGAGTTGTGCTTTTTGTCCTGTTATAAGCAGCTACCCCGTGCATAAAGGCCATTAGCCCGAGTGAAGGCTGGACCACTGGAGGAGCCACGGTTATCATCATCGGCGATAACTTCTTCGATGGACTGCAGGTCGTGTTTGGCACCATGCTAGTATGGAGTGAGGTAAGATTTTGGCTTAAAACTTGATAATTCATTTTACTGTGCATGAGATATTTGCCCAGCCATTTTTTTCTGTAACAGCCTTCTAATGAACTTCATTAGATTCCATAAAAAGTGATTACGTGAAAACTGTGATTATGCACAGTTTATGAAGCCCTGCTTCTACCGGTTTAATGCAATTATGCTGCCGTCCGTTTATTGTCTCTGTACATTTACTTTTTGTTCATTTCACGCCACATAAACATATAAATAAGAGTGAACTAAAGGGATGCCAAAGCTGTGTCGTAATTAGTTCGGAGCTAATAAAGACTTCAGGTTAGTGTGTTCCTTTATGAGTTGATAAAGCTGTCTGGCATATATTTGTCGGTTGGTGCCTCAACGAGCCAATCAGCATTTGTTTATTCGATTTTATTTTATTATTTTTCTTTTCCTAGTTTAATCACAAGAGCAGATAAGGAGTTAGATAAACAAACTGCATGCTAAACAGCCCCACAATAAGTCCACAGAGGCCTCCGCCTCGTTCCTTGCCGAACCGTGAGGTCTTGCAAAACAATTGAACAATTAGGGGTGAAATATCTCAGAGGGGGAAAAACGAGTGAGAGAAAGCAGTGAGGGAAAGACATATGGAGGTGATTTTAGCAGGACTCCTGCCCCTTGGCCTTTCCTGGGCTCAGTGTAATCCAAGGACTATTTGCTGACGTTAGCTCTAAAGCGAGGAGAGAAAACGTCTTTTTTTGGGGGGGGTCAGTTTCGAATGGCTTCTAACCACTCAAGCGTTCAAATCTATGCAACAATTAGTCAACCGAGTCAAAAGAACATGGGAACAGTGTGGGCCAGATTCACTTCGGAAGGGTCGGGGCTTAGTATCTACTTGACAATTAGTTAAGCACTGGAGCTCATTGGTTAAATGTTTAAAACTATGCAACAATTGGTGTAGTTGCATGGTCCTAATCAAGTTACCCATTGTCTCTTGAAGCTCATCACGCCCCATGCCATCCGAGTGCAGACCCCTCCAAGACACATCCCGGGCGTCGTAGAAGTCACCCTGTCCTACAAGTCAAAGCAGTTCTGCAAAGGTGCGCCGGGACGATTCGTGTATACAGGTGAGTTGCGGTCATATCAATTGGTTTGTGTGTAGGTTCCCTCCATTCATTCCTGTCTTTGGCTTTATCCTTAAGTGCTGAAGCCCAACCGGTGTGAGATACATGCCTCTGTAACCCTATATCATAACGCAGGGCAATGGAGTTGGGGGCAGCTGCCAACTCCAGTTAATCTCAAACCCTGAAAACACATCTCTATCCTCTTTCTCCTGCACCCCGTCCTCTACTTGGACAAAACACTAGTGTTTCTTGGTGCCCAGGTTACTCATGTGTGCATACGTATGTGTGGTCAGCTCACAAGGTTGTGCTTTGTGAGTCCGGGTGGATTTTGGGCCGATGGTGTTTTTTATGTGATCTTAGATGAGCGTAATCTCTCCCTCGATACAGCTGATGCTGGAGGTTACATGGTCACACCGTGTTTGACCTGGAAGCTGTGTGTCTGATCCCAAATTGAGTAGGACAATGAGATAATCATCAGGAATTACTCTCACACTCAGGAATGTCAAGGAGAGAGAGGGAGAGGGAGAGGGAGAAAATGACAGAGAGAGAGAGAGAGAGAGGTGAGGAAGGGGCCCCGGTCCCCCCAGGCAGCTGTTCCCCATCTCAACCCCACAGAGGCTGTGGGCCGATTCTCCCTCCCACATTTAACCCTCTCAGCAGGGGCAGGGCAGAGGGCAACGAGCCCCTGCGATAATGAAACCTGAGAACACAGGACTGGCTAATACTAGACCTGCTCAGACATTAATGTCTGCCATCGTTAAAGCTGCAGAGACTCGCCACTACACATGTGCTAATGCTAATAAGCCAGAAACAGGGAGTCCGTGTCAAATTCAGCACACATTATAGTTTTGACAAACATTTTTTCTGACCTTTTTCTGTTTCCAAAACTAAAACAGCTATTTTGCTGCTTAGTCAGACAGTTACTTCACAAGTTATTTTACATTATTTCTTAAATGAAGGAAATAGAGGTTATCGCAAATCAGGATTTGGCTGCTTTTATCAAGAATTTGGATTCAAAGTCTGCCTTCATCTCTGCTTTTGATTTTGAATCTTACTTGACTCAGATTTGATATCTATCTATCTATCTATCTATCTATCTATCTATCTATCTATCTATCTATCTATCTATCTATCTATCTATCTATCTATTGCTCTGTCCATCTATCTATCTATTAATCTATCTCTCTCTCTATCTATCTATCCATCTATCTATCTATCCGTCTATCTGTTTATCTATCTATCTATATCTATTAATCTATCTCTCTATCCGTCTATCTATCCGTCTATCCATCTATATCTATTAATCTATCTCTCTATCTGTCTATCCGTCCGTCCGTCTGTCTGTCTATCTATCTATCTATCTATCCGTCTATCCATCCATGCATCTATCTATATCTATTAATGTATCTCTCTATCCGTCCATCTATCTGTCTATCTATCTATCCATCTATCCATCTATCCGTCTATCCGTCTATCCATCTATCCATCCATATCTATCCATCTATCCGTCTATCCATCCATAGCTATTAATCCATCTCTCTATCTGTCTATCCGTCCATCTGTCTGTCTATCTATCCATCCATCCATCCGTCTCTCCGTCTATCTATTCATCTATCTATCTTTAAATATTGATTATATGAACAGTGTATAGATGTTTATACTGTATAATTATATTGCCTACTCAGAGTTTACTGGAGGCCGTTATAAAAGACAATCCAGCGTCTGTCACCCCCGCCAACCCCTGTCTTCATGAAATGTTTGTTTATTTTCCCTCACTGATCCTTGTTCCTGCTCATCAGTGAGAAGATATAATTACTGGTGGAGATTTTGAGGACTTAGTTAATTATCCCCTCGAATTAAAGAAGAGAAGTCACAGACTACACGCCCCGTCCCTCTCATCTTCTGAACTCCAATCCCCATAATGCCTTACCTCCCTCTCTGAGGTCACAAATGACAGGCAAATCAACACACACACACACACACACACACACACACACACACACACACACACGCACGCTAGACTGGATTCATTTCATGCTGTTATAAGGCGTTATCAAACTGGTTGACATTTCAAGTCAATTAAATTCCTCTTCAAAGCATATTTATTAATGAATGTTCTTAAATAAGAGACTATATCAAAAACAATACTTGTAGTTATTGTAATTTTTGGATTGTTTTGTTTTGGCGAAGCTCAGAGGTGCATTTTTCTTATGTTTTGTTCATTCTAAATTAAAAAATGTTCCCTCTCTTCTCCCTTATGTTCAGTTCTTAAACTCTTATAAGTGATATTGATCGAAACAAATTGCTCGCATTTATGTCGGTAATTAGTTCATAAACAGCTGCTTTGAACTGGAAATGCTAAAAGCGTTCGCCAGTTATGTCTCTCTCTCTCTTTCTCTCTTTCTTTCAAAATGTGTGTTTGTTTGAGAGTATTTGCAAAATTGTGTAAGCACTGAATATTTTACAAGATCATTTTTAAATAGTTATAAACTATGTTTTTGTTGGGCGTCACTGCTTTTCATGCTGACCACACCCTTGCTCTCATCTGATACATCACGGGCAATTTAATACAGTGGCCTTTTGCAGGGTCGAGTACACTCAGATATGGGCTTGATCATTTCTAGCATATGTCTACCTGCTTGAGTGATGTATGCTGTGATTTACCATTTACTGTGTCTGCAATTACTTTTTCAATGCATATATATATATATATATATATATATATATATATATATATATATATATATATATATATAGTCAAGACAATCAAGTACATTATGACTTTTCAGCATTGTTTATAGAATACAGTTACCTTAATTTGAAAATAATGTTACAAATCATAATAGTCCTAAATATAGCCTTCATTGCTATTTAAAGCAAATATAATGTTTTTTGGAGTGATATATTTCTGATAGGTGTGGTGAGATTCACCCAAAACATTTCATAGCTCTGCGGTGGAGTCAATGTTGTAAAAGTCCTTCGTGTTCGCTCAGATGTGGTGGCAATCGCCTGTCAGAGTGCCGTGCTACTTTAAGAGTCGATAATTCTCCTCAATCACGGCCAACACAAGCCGCCTGTCTCAGAGGTCAATGCTCTTTAAACAAATTACTCTGCTCAGACTCTGAAAGCGGCTCCTAATGTCCTCCGGTACTCTCCAACGCCTCTTGCTTTGACACAGCTAAACAGCAGTGAAATTAAACACGCCACAGAGATCCACCAAGACCCGGGGACATTAAAAAGGGCCTGTGATGGGATGTCGGCATCCCGTAAGGTTACGCAAACACGCAAGAGGGTCTTGGTAGTTTATGAGCTGCCAGAACTGGGCCTAAAACAATGTGTTATTCAATAGCCGTCCATTAACACTCTGATCTACGGCGTGTTTGTGTGCGTGTTATTCGGGCTATTTACAGCTCCGGGCTCTTAGTGTCTTCATTTAAAAGGAAACACTGCAGCGGTTTATTGAGTCTGCATGCCTTTGTATCCTTCAAAGAACTGCATGTTCTGTTCGTTTTTTCATCTTTAACCTTGTATGTTTGTACGATCGTGTCTTTTGTTAACACAAGGCCACCGCTGCGCCATCTGATACCTGTATTGGTTATCCATTGATCAGGTCTGGCATGGAACAGCTTGTCAGAAGGGTCCATAAAAAAGAGAGGAAAAAAATCAAAGAGGACGGCTGTGTTTGTCCCTTTGCCAATAGCTCTCAACTCACAAATGCTCTCTTTAGCTGATCTGGCTATTTTAAAAAGCCCATCCAGATGTTCCCTTTAAATTCCTCATGAAATGGCTTGATGGGTGTATTTTTTTCTCGTGTTGATGTATTTCCGAAAGAAATTAGAGTTTGGGGTGGAACAGATATTTTATATAATACTGTGTACCACTATATTTGAATACAGTAATATGTATAATATTACGGTGTGTGTGTGTGTGTGTGTGTGTGTGTGTGTGTGTGTGTGTGTGTATTGTGGTGCTTGCAACGCTAAGGTCATGGGTTCGATTCCAAGGGAAAGTAAGAACTTATTATAAGTCAGTGTGTTCCTTGAATACAATGCAAGTCACTTTGATAAAAGCATCTGCCAACTGCTTAAATGTAAATATATGAACAATATATAGTATGTATTCTTGTTTTAATTGGGCAATACAGTTTGGATTTTTACTTTAAGCTGCGACCAACACTTTTATGAACCTTTTTTTGGGAGACTCGGTTTCAAAGTACCTTAAATGATAAGCAGGAACATCCCTATAAACAAATTGGAATGACAGAGGGTGCGTGGGAATACATTCCCTCCGTCTCTATGACCTAAATTTGGAGGCAGCAATGATCTGCTTTGGCTCCTAACAAGGGGAAAGTGAGAGATATAAATTAAGATATATATGTATGTGAGCACTCTGGCTCTAATAGACACTTTAAAGGAGGCAGGCCTCCCGAGCGCTTTTACAAACGATTCCCGAACAATGACACCAGCCATAAATAAAGCTCAACGTCGAACTCTAATTGCATCAAAGCTATTGCTTTCTATTTAGGCATGGTCACTGGTGACCACGGCCTTAACGCTCCACTGGAGGCCAGGGAGAGCAGGAGAAAGAAGAATAGAGACGTACGGCAGGAGCTATCAGCCTTCAAGACTATTTGTCCTAATCAGTGACACCCATTTACCAGAATTGGCAAAAATGAACTATACTTCATACAGAAATCGTACATTTACCGGCCTTCATTTGTCACGGCACATTCGAGGGCCAGTAAACTTTTCCTTTCCTCCGATGGGATTGTAGACATGCATCAAAATGTTAAAAAATGATTTGCGAGGGAGCCCCGTCAGACATTTATCAGAACTCGGGAACATTATTTGCTAATTTCAAGAGCTGCTGCGTGACAGGGTGCTTCGTCTTTTAACCCGCCGTGACCGATCTGGACTCTTTCTGTTATTAGTACGAGTCAAGCGTTTTTTCTTCTACTTCCTATTTCTTGCTCCTTCTCCATCTCAAGACCTCTCTCCGCTTTTTTTTGGCCACTTCTAACGAGACTCATTTGTCTATCACGTCAGTGACAACGTCGCCCCATTCGGCTCCCTAGACTTTGACCACAGCGTGCTCTCGTGCTCTCCAAGGGCTCCCAGCTCCCAGCCTGTTGATTGGCCGGCAGCCCTGATAAATCACAAAGTTTCCTTGTCAAGGTGAAGGTATCGACTCAACTGCTCTGAAACTGACAAAACGCACAGAGGAGGAGACGGTCGTTTATCATAGCACAAAAGGACAAAGGGGTCATCTCGCCCCTTCACTCACTCGGCCCGCTGTCGTGTTAAAGATGCCCATCTAGATCCTGGCACGCATGCACACGAGCACGCTGGAACCCAACGCAGGTCTTCATTAGACTAATTACTGACATTTAGAGGCAATTAACCTCTGACGCAAGTGTTTCAAATGGTAAAGAGTGAATTTTTTTTCCCCATTTCACCTCCCTTCTGTAGTTCGTCCACTTCAAAAGGCTAGTCCTCTTTTCAAGAACGTCTTCTGGTGGGGTCTTTGTAAGTGGATTGGGAGGGGACAGTTGGAAACAGGAAATATGGTAAACAAATCTAAACGGTGGCACATGAAACGGCATATCAGCAGATTATCAGCCAGCCGTTTGCACTGGGCTATCTGTCCATCAGACACTCGTCCCCACCCACTGCCTTTGGCCTCGCTGAGCACGAGCTGCATCTGATAGGACCGCAGACACACACACACACACATATGCAAACACACACACACACACACACACACTCACTCAGAACTACCAGAAGTAATCAGTAGCAGGGAGGAAATGTAAACAGAGGTGTTTGAACGCAGTCCAGGAGTTGTTTTCCTCTCCGTCTCCATCATGTTCACTTCCACACTTAAAAGAGTGCATAAACAAACTCTAAATAGACAAAATCCATTCTTTTGTCTCTATAATGTTTTGTAACATTTACATTTAGCAGTAGAGATGAGTGCCATTTAGAATTGAATTAAATTTGAAATCGACTTAATTATTTGACAGTAAAAAAAAAAAAACATTTTGTCCAGACAAACTTCGGGAACACTTTATTTTACTGTGTCCTTGTTACACTTGTTACATGTAGGTTCTGTATAATAACTATAAATTATGCATAATTATATGCAAGTCACCCTAAGCAAAACCCCTAAGTACATGTAGTTCAAGTATAATTACACAGCACTTAAATGCATAAATACTAAAACACAGACCGCTTAAAATAAGATGTAACCAAACTTTGACTTCTTTGAAAGCTTTGATGAGTTTAAAAAGCCTTAAAGTTTAAAGGAGGATAGATGCAATAATTGTTTAGAAATGACAACAAATATGATTATTTGTAATGAATTAATGACGTTAATTCAGATATACATTTTGAAGATTCTGATTGAAAATGATTCAAATCCTGAATGAATCAAATTGTGCATCTGAATTCTGAACTGAATTTTAATTCAAATTTCAAGCTTATGGATTAAAAGAGAGCAAAGGCTACTACTACTAATATTTTTATTATTAATAATTAGTATTAGTATTATTTTGCACAGTTTAGAATACACTAATTAATACTAATCAAATGTTTTGCATATATATATACATATACATATTATATTAAATAAAATATAAACTTTTACATTTCATTATTTCATCTATTTCTACCATTTCATTATTTACATTTTTATTATTCTTCATTTGAATTTTAAATCAAATTTCAAGCTCATGGAATAAAAGAGAGCAAAGGCTACTACTACTACTACTAATATTTTTATTATTATTTATTAGTATTAGTAATATTTTGCACAGTTTAGAATTCACTAATTGATACACTAATTAACACTAATCCAAGATTTTACATATATATATATATATATATATATATATATGATAAAAACATAATAATAATATAAATTATATATTATATTAAATACTATATGACATAAAAATATATTACATTAAAAAAGTAATAAAAATTATATTTTTATTTTAAACTTTTTTAATGTAACATAAATTATTATTTTTTTTAATCATAATTTATGCTTTTTTTTCTAAAATGGAGATGTCTATAGAGAAAATGAATGGAGAAAAACATTTGGACACTCTCTCTTGCGCTCTTGCCTTATGATACAAGTGTACTAATAACTAAAACCAAGAACCGAGTCCTTCTCAGCAGATGAGAATTTTTCTTCTCAGACAGTTGTTTGAGAAATATTATTACTTCAGAGAGGAGCGCGCCATTATTGTGAGCAATGTCACACCATTGGGGATTGTGGTGATATTTTAACGCAATATTGTGACAAGCTACAACTCTATAATAAGCAGCGGTCCAAAAAAGATTCAGTCAACCTCTGCATGTGCTGGAAGGGTCGAATGAACCCTCTCTCCTTAAAGAGAGTTGCACTGGAGTGATTTGGGTATAATTGGCCCTGCTGGTTGCTATTTTGGCTCGGTCCATTTTTTTTTTTTATACCTCTGGCAGCTTTAAATAGGTTTGTCCTCACTAAGTCAGAGAAATTAGTCATGCTCCAGTGGCCAGCACTCTGATGGATGGGGCGCTCTCTCGTTCCCAAACATCTTCCTGTTTGCATCCCTCTGACCCGGGCCTAACCCGTGTGCGCCACATTCTTGCCAAATTTATTTATAGATTAATGAGAGAAGCCACAAAATATTGACCGGCGGAGGAAAACACAACTCATCTCGAATGAGGACGAAATGCAGCAATAATTTAGAGGCCATCGACCCCCCCCCTCCAACCCTCCCAGCCCCCACTTCATCCATGTATCGATCTTCATTTTACAATATTCATTTGCGTCTGTGATCAGCGAAGGCAGAGCCCGATTCGATTTGATATCGGCAAGTCATTTGAGTCAGATCTGCCGTAGGTGAGTCACATGGATGGAGAATGCTGACAAAAGGAGGAGGAAAAGAGAAATGGAAGAGGTGGAGGTCTTTTTTAACCTTCCTTGTTACAGAAATAGACTTGAAATGTAATTTCTGTCAGGGAAATAAAATATGAACGGCCCTGATCGTGAGAGTGGGCTTCTGTTGTCCTGTCGACACTTTATCGGTGGCTCGAGCGGCCCCCTCTCTCTCTCTTTCTCATCATCATGCCTGTATCGGTTCAAAGTTCATGAAATTTCTATGAGCATTGATCTGCCTCCATTGATTTTTTTTCTCCCACACTCTTTTTTTTTTCTCTCTTTTTTTTTTTTTCACGCCGCAGATCTTTGAAATTTTAATTTCCGGAGTATCTGAATTTCTCGGAGATGAAATAGCTTCCTCGGAGACAGCTGGCAATAAAATGAAGAAGTTAGCGCCACGTCGAAGAGCTCCAGCTCTCTCTGTTCTCTGAAAACCCCACTCCTGCCCCCCCACCTCTTCTTCCCTATATTGCTCTTTTTCTAGCTCAAATCAGGCTTGAAATTCAAAGCACTGTAATAGTAAAAAACTAGTCAGCCATCAGCTAATTTCTCCCTTTTTAGTTGTGTATCTCTCGTTCTTTTCCACTTTAATCCCCAAAATCGCTTTTCATGTGATTTATCACCTATAGTCTGCTTTATGTAGTTGCTTAATGTTAGTCTTTTAACCAAAGTGTTTTATACACTGAAATTCAAATGTTATAGTGACAAAAAATGCTAAACATATAAAAATATATTTTAAAATTAAGTATAAGTACATATCAACAAAGTGATCAATCACATCTAACATAAAGGTTTATATATATATATATATATATATATACACACACACACACACACACACACACACACACATATATATATATTATTTTTTGTGTATGTACGGTATATATATAAAAATGTGTATATACTGTATATAACGTGTATATATATATATATATATATATATATATATATATATATATATATATATATATATACACACACACTGTATGTATACAGTGTAAATAATGTGTGTGAATGTTAATATGTGTAACACATTTGTGTTGTAACTTTTTTTTTTTTAAATATTACAAGAGAAAAGTCCTGTTGTGAAACACATCTGTGGGTCTTAATGGCAGCTGCTAGCATGTTAACTGGAAAAAGAAAGACTCTTAGTTCTTCTCTCAGATTATATTTCAGGTCAAAGAAGCTGTAATTATGAAGGTGGTCTGTTTTTGGTAAAGTAACTGAATTATTACAGCATCTCTTGGTCCGGCAGTTACAGGAAGATGATCATAATTGGAATGAAAATTGACCTCATTTAGAGTGAAATCCAGCAGCTGTGCTGGAACAAATGAATGTTTTCCTGTTTTTATTATGCAGCATTAAACTCAGAAACTCTTTTTGTCCTTTGATGCCTTTCCTCTTTCATTTTTTTTCTTCTGTTTCTTGCACGTCTCTGTAGCTTAGCTGTGGAACAATGGGCAATCGGTGTTAAAAGACATTTCCTTTCCACATTTTAGTTTTTTTGCAGAGCGTGTTGACAAAATTCTCATTTAAAATCTCTTGTGTTTCCCCTTTCTGATTTGTGTTTGTAGAAGTAAAAAAAGTGGTTCTTGATGGTGGAGGTGGGGCGGAGATAAGCTCGCAGCAGTTAAGGATAATTAGACAAAGTAATAGAGAGCAACAGCCAGAAAGCCATTCATTATCAGAGCCAAAGATACACACTTATCATCATCATGGGATGTAATGGACGTCTGGAATGCAAGCACAGCTTTTTTTTTTTTTTTACCAAACGAAATTGAATAGAATTGAATGCAGAATTTAAGTGTTGACATTGAAATTCCTAACTGTTCCATTTTCCTAGTTGGATTACCCATAAACACTTTCAAACAACATATGGGGTACGCATTTCATTATATTTAATGAGTTAACTTTCATCTTATGGACCATCGTGGGAAAAAAACACTTCATTAACCAGAAAGCTTTACACACAAGTCTTCAAAATAAACTTTTTTACACAACCTTATCATCAATTTTGCTAACACTTTATTTTAAGGTGACGTAGTTACCTACACATTACTATAGAAGTGACAGTAAATGATGCATAATTGCAGAAGCTGACCCTAAACCAAATCCTAACCCAGACCAGTGAGAAATTTCCCTATTTTTGGCTAATTTGAGCATTTCAGAATTTAGATTTACCTTTATGCATTTGGCATTGCATTCAAGGAACACATTGAAATCAGGTCTTGCTTTCCCTGGGATCGAACCCATGACCTTGGAATTACACCATATTCAAATCCAGATTTTTCTACAGAAAATGACCGATACAGATTTTGGACAGTATATTTAGTGCGTCAAGCAAGTCTTCTCCATCTCGTAACTTTGCGAATCCACGCAGCTGCATTTTATTGTGATTGATTGCGATCGTGTCACTTCCCTGTGATGTTACTATAGGACGCTTCTCTTATTGCTAAATAAAAACGTGTCACAGTTTAGTATCTGCCGCACTCTAGCGTGTCAGCTTTGAAGAATGACAATATATACAGTCTGCGAGAACAAGGTCAAAACACTCAATCTTGAAATATGTGGACGCACACACAGCAGGCGACATGTAGACACACACATATACTCTCTCTGGATGTGAAATCGGAGGCTGTTTTATGTTAAATCCCTGGCAGATTGTGCTTAACATTCTCTTTTACAAATGAGGGGTGAAAAAAACAACTAAACATGATGACCAGCCCAAGGAGCTTTAGATTTGTCATCCATCAAGCGCAAACCCTTCTGTTCATTCACTCCGCTCTCGTTCGTCGGAGGCGAGGCGGCCCGAAAAGCATGCTAGCTCATTAGCAAGCGCATTTCCCTTTTATACAGGCGGCTCCATAATTCATAACGGTCCCGTACGAGACGTGAGCCTGATTTGATTTAACGTGCTCAGTTATGCTTGAGTGCTAAACGGCATTCAGCCCCCCCTCTCCATTCCGGATGGATAGAACAAACAAACCGAAAATGGATGACAAATGAAGACGTAAGCAAAACACTCTGCCACTGACATACGCCAGGCTTCCAGACACTCTCACACACACATGCTGTGAAAAGCAGTGGTTTGTACGGCCATATCCAGCACTTACTCTCTCTCTCTCTCTCTCTCTCTCATTATCCATGAGGTCAGTAAGCAGAATTGGGAAGAAACGGAGAGATCAATACAAATTATCCCTGAGCAAACCAGTGCTGACAGCCTGAATTGCAGCATATGTTTACCCAAAATCGGGCAATTTATCTTAATATCAGCAAAGTAATGCGGAACAGGTGAAAGGTCACCTACTCTCCCCACCTCATAATTACCCAGCTCTAAAACAGGAAAGTGCTATTGATTGGCCGAGCCTAGGGCTGGGGGGCTGGCTCAAAGGCCAGTGGGAGGGGCTTAGCCTCAGGCCTGGGCTGAAAGAGAAGGAGATAGAGAGTGTGTACGCTGTGAACGTTTAATAGTTCAAATAGTGAGAGTGAAGGAGAAAGCAAGATGTTTGCAGGAGTCTGTCTGGATTTAAACTGTTATTGCGCAATCTGTTCTCCATATTTCCCAGCTGGCCCAGTAGCAGTGATACAACCCCCCCTCACACACACACTCACCAAAACCACATCTGTTTCTCTTTCCATTCACTTTTGTCATTTTTATCAATTTTATGTGTTCGTAATTGCAACAGTACTCCCTTATGCATTTTTTTTTTTTACCTTGGTACCCATAGTTTCCACTAAAATATCATGGGTATTAGAGTTATTAGTAGTGTTTTCTAAGACACTTGAAGGACCTGGCGTCTCATTTATAAAACTGTGCGTAGGATCACTACTAAAAGTTTATGTGCGCCCAAAAGCCAAAAATGCCATACGGCAAAAAATATTCAGATTTATAAAACCGTGTGTATGCACACCTGTCAGGAACATTCCCTTTATAAATCGCAAATGTCACGGGTCAAAGTTTGCTTAATTGTGCACACATTCTCCCATCAAGTTGTTTTTTATAGATCACAACCTTTGCGTGGAAACTGGCCTACGTACGTTTCCAGTCCCGTTTTGTGCGTACGCACGCTTTATAAATGAGACCCCAGAACCATATCTAGATGCCATAATTATTGGGATCCGCAAGTAACTACCTTGCCAACCACCCACCTGTGTGTTGTGTGCATTATTATTATTATTATAATGACTAAGTTTATGGCAAATGCACTAATGTTACGACATGACTAATATCACAGTTACCTTTTATTTTTATCCCCAATACGAAACATTTGTATTGTAGTTATGTTGTGGCATTTTGCATGAAACTATGATCACAATGTCTTTATTTTTATCTTTTTTCCCTATGATTTTCACACAGCTGTAGTTAATAATTCCTGGTGTGTTTGAGATGGAGGATCTCTGAGGTGAGGGACTGTCTTGCGCTAATGAAGGTCTCACTGACCTCCTTTACTGCATTAGCATCAGATCAATAACTGAAGAGCGTTTAGCGCCCACTGTTCCGATACATTTATCAAACGCACACATTCCTTCATCAGCAAAGCCTCAATGTCAGAGCACAGAACAACATGTTGCTGCTCGGGGCTGCGCTGTGTGAAAGTGCCATCAGAACGGCTGTAAATCTGCCCGCTTTTGGGCCATATTTAATGTCACCGAGTGCTTTTATTATCCGTCCCAAGGCAAATACACATCCTGAAGGGCCAGTGTCAAAGACCATGATCCATTTATGTAGTCCCAGACCCCAGACATACAAAACAAGCCAAAATGATGGATTTCCTCATATGGGCAAATTCAGGCATAATGAAGTGCTATAATACAAACATTTACATCAGTCTACGACAGACGAGGGGAAACGCAAAGGGGGAGGTGAAGGTGTGCGTGAGAGAGTTACATCCTTGTGAAAGCCACGTCATGTAAAATCAATACGCCCGATCAATGCTTTATTAACAAGCCGACATCTTACTTCAGATTCCTGCACGCTACTTTGTCTTCAGCCGTGCAAGATGGCATGTCAAATAGCATCACCGCTGTCACACGATGACATGCATGTGTGTGCGCCAAAACACAACCGGCGTCTTGATATTGATCAGATCGGATTGATTGGATTGCCGCCCCTTACTACACTTAGATGTAATTGTAGCACTTCATCATAAAGTCACCCAATTATTTCCAGGAAGTTCCTGTCTAATATGCTCATCCTCTCCTCTCAGGCTGTCATCTCTCATTCTCTGCTTTGGTTCTTTCTCGCGTTTCTCCTCGCTTCCATCAGAGCAGAGTTCAGCAGCATATAGTGTGCTGAGTAAGGGGAACAGACAGATTTGATCTCTTAAAAGAAAAAGCGCATTGATTCTTATGGCGTCATCGCTGACAGCGACATCTACATTCATGTCTGATTATACTTTTGTGCTGATGTTCTACTGGCTTTTTCTGCTTTCTCTCTGTATGATTTCATCCTTCTTAAAGCTGAAGTCTTTTTTATGCTGATTTATATAGGGTCTGTGGGTGGGGCTGTCTGAACAGCTGGCCAATTGCAGATCGTGTTCAGGACACCTGTTTGGAATCAGTCATTATTAATTTGTGCAATTCTGTTTATTGGTGCCAGTGACACTAGATTTGGAGAGCATATTTCCTAAACACCCTAGCAGTTTCAAAGCACCGACTTTGTGACTTACATTCAAGTGTGTAAGGTGTAAGGCGTTTTCACTGGAAGGTATAAAAACAAAACATTAAAATGTCAAAACGTTTAAAAATCACAACCGGATCTAGAACATGCATTTAGAAAGCAGATAGTGGACCAACTTTAAAAAAGCAGCTGTCTAGGAAATCTAATCTTAGCACTAGTGATGAATTTTGCATGGGTCACTACCAGTCACATTGAAAATATTTCCACCATTGAGTGTGACATCATATCCTGCTGTCCATATATGTTGAAAATACGTTCACATACGTTCACACTTATAGTGTGCTGCGAACATAATAGACCTCCATGCGCTCTTCTAAAGCTTGTTAAACACAATGCATGCGGTATCAGGAAGTTGAGATTATGATTCATGCACTTGTATACAGAGCAGCTCTGTCTGATTTATAACCGGAGCACTTCATACTCAAAATTCCAATTTGAGAGGGAGAGAACATGTGTGTGTGTGCGGCGTGTGTGTGTGTGTGAAAGAAAAGATTAATTACTATTTGTGGCCAGCAATTTCATGAGGCCAGCCCCGGCACAGCTGTGAAATGATAGCGCCCTACATCAGTTTGTAGTCAACCATTCACAGATTATTAAAGCTCCATAAGATGAAGTGTTCCTCCTGCCTGCTTTGCTTTAGCGCACTATGGTGGAGATATTGCGAGAAAGAGGGATAAATCTGAAAGGGTGCAATAGCCAGACATATGTCATCATCGCCCGTTGCCCATAAATCCAACGGGTGCTTCAGGAAGTGGGACTGATACAGACTTCACTGAGTTGACAGTCGAGTGTGTGTGTGTGTGTGTGTGTGTGTGTGTGTTTGTATTAGTCTGCCTGTTTCATTCATAACGTCTCTAACTCCTTTAAATTTATCTGATCAATTATAGGCCTTGTTCTTCCAAATAGTAGATAGTGATAGATGTGGCTCTGTGTTGCATGACAGAATGTTTCACATCACGTTATTACCTTTTATTCAAATGTTCAGACCTATCTGGAATAAAATGCATGATGGGTGCATATGTTCTCAAGAGCGAATGTAATAACGTTTATGATGTTGGGTGCATAATCTGTTCATTTGTTTTGCCTGCGTGGGATGCTAACGGATGGCGTTTCTTGTTTTGCGGTTTAGCTTTGAACGAACCAACTATTGACTACGGCTTCCAGAGACTGCAGAAGGTCATTCCCAGACATCCAGGTGATCCGGAGAGGTTGCCCAAGGTCAGTGATTCTGTGTGTGTATGTGTGCGAAAGAGCTATTTATCATAGACATGTCAAAATGGGAAACAGTTCACTGGCTAGATGAGCAAGCACATGCAATCGCTTTTGGCAAGTCATCACTATGCAACCCGGCGTGTTTGGATTCCGCCGGAATCGCACAAACTTTCGGCGCGTCGAAATGGTTCAATTAAGTATTTTTCCACCCCAGTAGGCAGTGGCGATTGTAATCTAAGCAGAGGCCTTTTTCAGATGGGTGATTATTTTGGTCTTGTTTTCCTTTCATTTTCCAAAGCCAGATCCAGTTTAATCTTTTGTTTACAGAGCTTTCCGTTAAAAGTCCTTGTCTTAGCAGGTTAATAAATGAGTTTTGCACGCGTTAATATGGGCAAGCCCTCTCTCTGGGCTTTTTAGCTTCATTTATTTATTTTTTCCCCACTTAAATTCCACAAACCATGCAGTTTGCCTGCGGTTCCCATGTGGTCGGCACGTATCAGCGTTCTGTTGTTTTGATGTGTGACATGAAAGACGAAGCGTGTCAGTTGGACCTTTTCTATTTCCTATTCTTTGATTCGTCCCTCTTTTTTTTTGCTCATTTAGCTTTGATAGGATCTATGACTTGTGCCCGGCTAATAGAAAACGTGCTAATTTCCCATCTGAGAGCGGCACGGCACGGCGCCGAGGGCTTTTCTTAATAATATGTTAAGAGATTATTTTGTACTCTGTTCATGGGTGCTCGGCGCGAGCTGACCACCATGGAGGCCTAATAACAGATATCATACAAATATCTATTAAAGCCCAGCATGGGAGCAGCAGCTATCATTAACTTCCGCTGAACAGCTCTGGAGCGGCGTGGTTTGCTGCGTCCTGCGGACATGCACCAAACTAAGAATCCATAAGACTCTGGCCCGCGCCACTTGAAGTGTTTCAATTACACTTGGTTCTCTGTCTCTGCGGACGCCAATATCTGGACAGGAAATCTCATTGCAGTAAATGTTTAAAGTATCCATTATCACAAAAAAGCCACCCTCCTTGAGCTTTTCTGAAGCTGAAAAAAAAGCTTTTTATAATTTTATGAACACAATTTCTATATTTTATTAAATTAAAATAAGAAAAATAAAACCTCATATAAATAACACATATATGATGCACTTTCTTTAGTGCATTCTCATCTCAAATTCAGGTAAGCCCTCAGCACAGGGCCATCAAACCAGACCAATTCCAATAAACAACATAAATATTTGATTTTGGCTTCTAATGGACCCAAATGTGAGTTCAGCAGCATGTAAATGAAAGTGCCAAGTGATTCATCATAGTTACCGCAGCCGTCTGCACCTCTATCGCATTCGAGGGTCACAGCCAGCTCCACGCAAAGCAGCAATTGACCCTTACACATATTCTCAATAAGAGGCAGAGTGTCTGGGAGGAGCGGCTGCATTAGATGTTACAGGCGGGAGACAGAATGCTGTAATAAGAGGTTTCGGGGGAGGGATGTACACAGTGTGTTAGCAATAAGGTAAAGCCATCACACTTGTGCTCGCCCGCTCGACTCAGCTGTAGAGTTGATAATACGCCCCTGATATCGATTCCTGGATTGTTTTTTTCCCCCCTTTTCCTTCCTTCTTCTCAGTCAGGGATCTACAATGCACAAGCTCTGATGGGGGATTGTACCAGGACAGAAAGCCAATATGGCGTGCATGTATTGCTTTGGACATTAGTTTAATAATGCAACTGCTAAAAATGAACTCAAAGTATTTCTCAATTAATTTACTTTTTTGAAATCACTAACATATTCATACTATTAGTTGCTCAGAATTGCAGTTGACTTCCATAATTTTAGATCAATTCAGAATTTGCTGCTCGATCCGAGGGGAGGGGTGTTCATTGGACATATTTATATATGAAGGTGGCGAGAGAGAGTAAAAAGCAATATGTGAAGTCACTCATGTGATGAGGCAGGAGATTGCTAAAGGGACCTTCCAATCCTCTTTCTTTTAAGTCCTTGTTTGAAATCAGTGTCATCCATGTGTCTCGATATAAAGCGGGACAAACACTGGAATGAAAATCTGATCAGGCCCTATACGTTCACTTATGTGCCATCAAATAATCTTTAATGCGAATCATACAGTGATAACCTGTCGGCCGTGTTCTCACATTCCCGTTTCAGCTCGCAATCACCAATCTATTCCGCTTCCTGTTCAATCTAATATACAAGAAAAATTATTAGAAATGCATTCATGTTGAGCAATTACCCATGCATTAAAATTCATCTTCTCTCTCTCAGCTTTGCAAGGTAGCTACACGTATTGGCCCCGCACTTCTCAATGTATTCATCACCTCAGGCAAGAACTAACAGAATAATTGCTTTACACTTTTATAATGACATTAGCACCTCCAGCCCCTCACCTCACTTGGCTTCTTTAACAGTGGTGATATATACCACTCACGATATTCAAGAATGATAATAACAAGTTTTCCATTTAAACGATTCTCGTCCACCGGCGGAACAATGAGCTCTTGTAATAAAAAGCCCTCGCGTTTGTCACGAAACAAGCCCTGGGATCGTTTCGGGCTTAAATAGTTCTCAGTCTAACCTGGAGTCTCGTGTCGATGCAGAAAAGGAAGGGGAGTCAATTACACTTAACACCGCCACTCTGAAATTTACATGGAAATGCTTTTCGAACACCGCTCACCGCTAATCATATTCTCAGCGTGAGGCCGTGAGGATGAGAGGGGCATGCTGGAACAAAACAAACTCATTCACAGCCTTCTCCACTGATTGGCCAACACGCTCGATGCATATAGACTCCCACTTCACAACCGCCGCTAAATCCGGTTCATTAGCAAACGCACCTCATGGCAAATGACAGATTAGAGATGAAAAGAGGTGGCGTTTTCTTAAACTATATCTCCCTCCTCTCGGCCACCATATGGACAAGAAGTTCAAGTAGGTGTCCACCGGGGTGAGGTCTCAGTGACGTTAATTGTGATAATCGTCGGGTGAAATTGGGAGGCATGTAAGATGTCTTGCGATATGATGACTGAGATGATGAGTAATTATTAGCAGCTCAGAAAAACACTTAATCTTGCTTAGAGAGAGCCGAGAGCTGGACTAGGACAGCTGGGCCTTTCATTGACACTACCTGCTGAATGACAAGTGTAATTCTTTATTTGTATGCAAACTAGATGCTTGCAACATGAAACAGAGCCCCCGATTTCAGAGGTAAATGCCCATTTGAAGAAGCAGTCATCCGCTTAGGCTCAGGTTTGGAGTGCGTCTCTATAAAATACACGGGCCTGTGATTAATCTTGATGAATACAGATCCAACATGGCGCTTATGCATGGGAATGAAATAGCTATCGAGCCATGATGAAGGCGCTCCGCACTACGCACTCGCAAGGACATTGCCGTGAATGTGGTTACACTCAAACTGCAAATCGATAAGTCAGCAAAATCGAGACATGCTAAAATAAACTACAATATAACGTAATAATTCCCCAAAAAGCAGCTCTTGTGTACCCGTTGGAAGAAAACAAGCGGGCAGCCAATGCAAAATGCTTTCGAGACACGCTTGTTGGCAGCTTAGGTGTGATTTTTGAAGGGAAAAAATAAGCAGAAGGTTAATCCTTGTTGTGTTATAAGTGGGGGGAGAGCTTGCAGACGGGGATAAGCGAGAGTTCCCGGCGTCCGTGTCCCAGGGCACAGCCTCTCAGCCTGCTTTGGAGAGGAAGTCGTTTATGAAGTCCTTTACAACAGCCAGAGAAAGAGGGTTAATTGAAAAATTTCCTAATGTCATTATGAAAGAACTAGATTAACCCGAGCTAATTCACTTTATTGTCCTGAAGAAAGAGGAATGGGCATTGAACTCTTCTGCAAATTTGGGGCTTGAATTAGGGGTGAGATGTTGTCTTTGAGGACTCTGCCAGTTTAATTAAGATATGGAAAATGACTCATTGTTCTTCTGAGCTAAAGTGCGTGGAATTAGCAGCCGAACGCTGCGTCTGTGTTTGACTCTGTGTGGCGAGCTAGTGTTTGTTTGTTTAATACCCACAAGGCCACTTCGTTGAGACGCAAGTCCTTATGTTGACTCATTTAGCTTAAGTTACACACCACTTCACTAGCCTAACTAAGTCAAATTAAATGTGACTAAGAAATAAAAGAATGCATTTGATAATGTATAATTAAAAACACTTTTTCCCACTCAGCTTGTGTATTTTTCCCAACCAGAGATAAAAGGCTTCAAAAGTGTATAATTTACTCAGACCAACATGGACGCTTATTGTTCATGTGCAGTGCACTGGCTGATGGTGTTTATATGTCTTTATGACTGATTATGTTGCATTCTTGGTGTATATTGCAGGAGGTGTTGCTAAAGAGAGCCGCTGACCTTGTGGAAGCACTGTACGGGATGCCACACAACAACCAGGTACAAACTCATGCTAATGAAGCACCTTTTCTCTCCCTTTGCACGGTGGCTGTAATTAAATCAGCATTTCCCTCCTTTTGCTACATTCCTGTATGTTTCAAAGCTTGCTGGGGGCCTTTGTACTGGCGCCGGGTGAAACCTTGTTTTCTTCTGCTACTACTGTTTTTTGCAATTTAATTCATGGCTGCTGCTCTTGGTGCAAAGTGACGAGTTAATCACCCAAAACACATGCACACAGACATATACAGGCTTATTTAAATGGGAGGATAACCTTGAACTTGGCCCTAAAAGGTGCACTTCTGGAATATATTCTACAGAGCAGTCCAGCTATGCATGAGAGGTCTAATACATATTCAGAAGAAATGATCCATTACATTATTTTCCTCCAGCCTAGTAGCACAGAGGTGAAGACATTGCAATCCAACTACTGCGAAACAGATGCAAACGTGGTATCATTTATGTTTACCTACAGATAGAATAATACATATTTATATCAGTGTGTGTGCGTGTTGTTCAGGTATACCCTACGTTATGGGGACACAATGTCCACATAAAGATGGCACAATTCAAAATCTTTGTCCTCGTGGGGACTTTTTTTGGGGGAAAACAGCTTATAAATCATAATAAGTAATGTTTACTAAGTATTCAGTGATGGGTAGGTTTAGGGAAAGGGTTAGTGTAAGGGAATAGAATATCCAATGATACACATCCTAATATCTATGGAATGTCCCATTAATCATGGAAACCCAATGTGTGAGTGTGTGTGTGATTCACTCTGTATTTTGATTAATTTGAGTAACTTTTTAAAATCATTTTTATTTTTAAGTTGACTTACGTTTCATGAATGCGGCCTAGTGATTTCAGATTCTCTCGTAAATGCTGACAACTCTCTTTTTGTTTCTCTGTGGTAGGAGATCATTCTGAAGAGGGCCGCAGATATCGCAGAGGCTCTGTATAGCGTCCCACGTAACCACAACCAGATCCCATCCCTCGCCAACACGGCCTCTCACGGCGGAATGATGGGAGTCAACTCTTTTGGCAGTCAGCTCGCCGTCAATGTCTCAGAGACTTCACAAGGTATGTGGCAACAAATGAAGATTACAATGTAGATTGCAATGAACCTTGTGGATAAATCTTAAACCAGCCTAAGGTGGTTAAGTTGACCTAACAGGTGTTTAGCTGGTGAATTAGCTGATCTTGCTGACTAACATGTACCAAAAAACCCTCAGAAACTATCAAAACAGACAGCTTAACCAGCATAGCCATGCTAGAGAACCCGCTTACCACTTTTGTTATTCATCTGTGAGTATCAAAATGAGTCATATACGTATCTAGAAAAATGCATGCAACGATTAGCGAACATTAGCGAGCTGCTAGCAGCATGAATCATGGCACAGCCCGGTTGCAGCTTTATCTTTCCTGGCTGTGTATAGCATAGATCCCAGGAGGTGTGTGACCCTGTCCCCATCTCTCCGCTGCCAGCCTGCCAGAACATGCAGTGCTATCTCACACACTGCATTTACACCTGTTCCATTGTTGCCTCTTCTCAGGTCAGGACAGGGAAAAATCACACTGGAATACACACTAGAATGCTGAATAACCTCCTTACGTACATGGAGGTGAATTTAACGCACAAATGCGTGGAACAGGAAAGATTAACACATTAGGCCTTACTCATGAAACACAAGCAGAACACATATTGATATAATTACAACTTTGGTGATGGCATTTACCTGAAAAATGAAAATGTCCATACCGCTCATTTTGGCAGTTTGTAACCTATGTCTTTCGGTCCGCAGTGGGCTACAGTCGCAACACGAGCAGCGTGTCGCCTCGTGGTTACGTGCCCAGCAGCACCCCGCAGCAATCCAACTACAACACCGTCAGCAACAGCATGAATGGCTACGGAAACACGGGAATGCCCAACCTGGGTGTGCCCAGTTCACCGGGCTTCTTGAACGGCTCCTCTGCAAATTCTCCCTACGGCAGTAAGTATCAAGGTAATGACGAGCCCCCCGCTCTCTCTGTTCCCACCTGTGCTTCCTTTTTCTTTTGACACTCCTTTGTTGTGGTTTTGTTGGTTGTTTGTTGGTTTGTTTTGTTATCTTTTGGGAATGTGTGCTACTGGATAAAAGGAGGGGTGACTCTGGAGGCTGAACAACCGAGACATTTAGCAAATCCGACCAATCATTGCAGCCGATTGAAAAGAAAAACAAATTGCAATTATAAAGCACGCCGCCAAAACAACTCTAAATCTAAAAACAAAAGAAAAAAAAGTTAAAAAACAACCCAAATGTTTTCGGCAAAATGACCCAGTCAGAGTCGATAAGAACGCCTATTATCCAGAAAGTGGCCAAGGCAGGACATCCCATTCCAAATCCATTTACCTGATGATTTGCTCGTTTGTTTTCGTCCCCCCAAAAAAGATCCACAACCCAAATTTCCCCCCCATATCCTCATAACCATTTCTCCCTGATTTGTTTTCATTCCATGAATATGATTTGAAAAAGAGGCGAGGCCCGGCTCTCTGACTCTTCGTCTGTAAGAAGTGAACTCTCTCTGAGTGGTGACTATGTCTGCTTTGTTGCAGTAGTTCCGTCGAGCCCTACCATGGCAGCCTCTTCGGTCAGCCTCTCTTCAAACTGTAGCAGTACACACGGCATTTTCTCATTCTCACCTGCCAATGTCATCTCTGCAGTGAAACAAAAAAGCGCCTTTGCTCCAGTTGTCAGGCCCCAAGCATCTCCACCTCCTTCTTGCACCAGTGCAAATGGCAATGGACTTCAAGGTGAGAGCCGACTCCCTGCTTTTAGAACGCCCCGCAGTTGCCTCACCTGTTGGGTCGCATTATTGCACTCTGGTACCCAGAGACGCCACCCATCCGCCATCCTTGCCGCTTAACGAACATGGCCTCCCGCTCGCATCAATTATGCATTTGTACGTGGATGGGCGGATGGATGGACGGATGAGTGGTCGAATAAGTGCAAGAACGCATTATGCATGCGGGCATGTAGAATGCATGTGCATGTGTGGGTGTGTTTATTGATTTATTTATCTTTCATTAATGATTAAGCAAAGTTAAGTGTCTCGGGAGATTTCGTACTCGAGTGGCTGGGATCGCTATAATTCGGAAGCAACTTGCGCAAATAAAATTGATGTAACTTCTCCATTATTCACAGGCCTCTTTCACATTAAAACTGAACATATGTAATATTCTCTTTACCTTAGCTGTACACGCTGCCCCCCCTCATCATCAGAACACTGATGTCAGTCAAGAGCAGTCAGTACTGCAACCGAGGGACCCAAAACATGCTAAGGTAGCGCCGTGCTCGCTAACCCCAAATCGAATAACATTGCTGAAGAGGAACTTAACAGAAGAAGAACCGATTATAACCCAGGTTGAATGTGATTATGAGAAGAAAGAGTGAGAGGGAAAGAGCATGCGTTATTCTCGGCAGGGCGGCGTCGTTCAGCAAATTAAAGACTTACTCTGGCTGTTTAGTGTGCTCGTATTTGCTCTCCGTCAAGGCCCAGTTGGTTGCTTTGAAAACATGTTTTAGCCATAGCGTGTGCAAGCGAGATTAATAATGTTAGACCTAATGAACTGAGAAATTAAAGTTCATGCCGCTACATGCATCTACTTATTAATATGTGGTTTGCAGAAATTAATGAGGAATGCCACAACATTAGATGCCTTGGCAAACTTAAAAGCACTCCAAGCATGACTCTACAAATAAGTTGAAAGCGGCAAAAGAGCTTTCTTCCCGTTTTCCCTCCCCTGGCACTTCACTAGACACCTAATTGCGGAAATGAGCGGAGCGAGTGAGTACATCAATCTTCGTGTTCGGGCGGGCCGAGAGGTGGGCGTTCGACGACCTAGCACAGCTTTCTTTAGATGTCACGATAAGGAGAGATAGGGGGAAATATACAGGCTGACAGAAGAATGCAAATGGTTTTCCAGCATCCACTCGGCTCTGGTAATGGCAGGAGGGAGTGAGCGAAGATTTCAATTTGGGCAAAGCCGAGGGGTGTCTGGTTGCTGACTGAGGAGGGGAGACCGTGGGTCTACGTGACGTTAGCAGAAGTGACCGTGTTGTTTCTCGGCTGTCAGCAGGGACCCTCTCCTGGGAGTCTGGCCCACTGTTTGCCATTAACAAAACGCTAAGAGAAATATCACACATGTGGGAGCCAGGATGCTTTCTCCTGAAAATGTCAGAAAGCTCCTCTTTCAAAAAGTGAAGTCTTTCCAGCACGTCTTGTTGGTGAAGCACATTTCACTCAATCACTCCCAACCCTCCCCCGTTGGCCCCCGACAGCAACAGCCTCCATTTTACAAACATCCCCAGTGCCTTTCGAGTCGAGTATTTTGTGAAATGCGAGTGACATACTTACTGCTCTGTTCTCTTTTGTCTTCCGTGCAGCGTCTCGGGATCTCCCGGGCTAAAATTGTTTCTCTTTCTCTTTCAGCTATGTCCGGGCTGGTGGTCCCCCCCATGTAAATTGCACTCCTGTCCCTTGTAAAGCAGCCGTCTCCTCGCTGGGGGCCGAAGCGTAGTACGCTATACTGAGGATCCTCCTCGAAGCCGTCATTCGTCATGAAGTTAATCAGCAGCTAATTCTGTTATTCAGAGGAAAAAGACACTTTGTTTCAAAGAGTTTATTCGAAATTGACATGCAAATGAACAATTTCATTTTATTGACTGAATCTCTTGTCATATTTTCACGATCTTGAAGGGGGAAAAAAGAACAAAACGCACCTATTTTGTATAAACATTTCTGGTTTAATCTTGGCTATGTCTAGTTCTTGCTATGTGTGGGAAGAAACATTGTGGATATGCCATTTGATGAAAACACTGATAAAAAAAATGTGTAAGAATGTTTCTCTTTCACCGATGTGCTGCCGCTGCACATCTTCATAATGTGAATTCATTTTCCTTTTTTATTATTGTTTTTTTTTTGTTTCGCCATTTTTTTTCGATTGTGGTAATAAAAAGGGGGCCAATATATACAGAGCCAATAAACTGGAAATAATATAAGATATATGATTTATAAATCAAAAAGAAAGGCAAGGAAGAGCGAACGGTGCGAGAGGAGATCTTATCGTTCGGTTCGTTCGGCGGAAATGAACGAACTTTGTAACTTATTGTAGGTAGAAGTTGTAACTTTGATATTGCAAAAACTCTTCTCTTGCCTTCAACAAGCACACTAACAGAGACGAAGCGCTACTGTCTGTTGGTTAAAAAAAGATGAAAAAAGAAAGAAAAAAAAGAAAATATTTCCACTGCTAAAGCTTCCTGTAAAGCAAGTGTGATCTGCAATGTTTTTCAACTTTTTGCTAGCACTGTATACTATTGCATTCTTAGGCTACTGTGAAGTCTGTTTCTTGTACCAGAAAGTTGTCCTTATACCTCTAGCTCCTTACTCCCTAATGTGTTTTGTATGTGGTTATACAATTGTAGACTTTTGTGATTTTGCCAAAGTTGTAGCTAAATATTTATACACTTGTCTTGAATTTTCCAGATTCACTTAAATATTTAGTACAGAGTTTTATTCCTACAGTTAGGAGTAAAATTGTCTTATACATTGCAACACTTTCACACAAACACTTGCGGTCACTAAGGGAATTTTTTGTAACATATCAATTATAAATATTGTATTTATCTTTGAAATTTTGTATATTGCTTTCCATCGTTTTCTTTAACCATCGTTTCCACGGCCGAAATTACGATGAACGTTTAGCCAAGAATCATTGCCTACATTCGATGTTTTGTACGGATAGATTGTAATCGTCTACGCATTTCATTTGTAAATCAGATTTCTTTTCTTTTTTTATGGCATCAGACCTTCCGTCCATTTTTTTATTTTTTTGGTTTGTTTATTTGCTATTTCGAGGAGCAGTCAAATCCATTGTTTATTTTTATATTAATTTTTAAGTTATCAAAAAAAGTACTTTTTTGAAAGAAAACTGTTTGTTGTATAGTCAAATAAATTGTTTGTGTCACCTGGCTGTAATAATATTAGTAGATAAAGTGCATGTCAAGTCGCCCTGGGGGGGGAAATCCAATTGTGGTTGTAAATTTTGTTTTTGTAGAATGTAAAAAGTCATTTTTACCTGCCACCATGACTTTGCCACATAACTCAACCATGTTTACAGGGATCAAGAAGGAAAAAAAGAAAAGAAAAAAAAAATCTGCAATGGAAATATACATCAGTTACTAATGTTTATTAAAATACGTCAGAAAAAAAAGCTCTGTCAAAGGCTTTCCAGTGAATCTCCTGAGAGGAACCTTTCTGCTGTTTTAATGACAAACGTACACCACAGTGAATCTCATTATTCCATTCAGATCAATGGTGTAAAAAGCACAAACATTTTTTACTAAAATAAAAAATAATTATTGTGACCCCTCATCTTTTTGGACTATTTTGTCAGTTTGTCTTTTTTAACATTAATTTTACCCTATTCCCTAAAGTAAAACAGCATTCAAAGGGAATGAAAACAAATGAAAGTTAGTTTTTGTATAATATATGGATAACAAAGATGATGTTCTATATTGTAAATGTCATTTTGTAAGTAACTCATGACACCGTAGCATAGCTGAACTCATATCACCTGCTTACACTTTTCTCTCTCTCTCAATAACGTTGGTTTTCCGAGTCGTGCCAAAATCCGCAATTTATTTTATTTTTTTATATAAATATATATAATGCAAGGCTTTCATTTTGACCTCTTTTCCTTTGCACTTCAGGCTTTGTAAATGTTGTAATGTTCAGCAGTGTGCTACTCTTTCTTTTTCAAACCAAAAGCGGATGTTTCCTCTTGGCAATCGGCACACAAGTTTCCTTTAGCTGCAGGAAGCAAAGGCAGCTGTAGAAGGAAAGAAATGATGAATGTACAATGTATTTGCTTTGTGATGGCTCAACAAACCTCGGCCAAGTGGAGGAGCCGGTGAGGTCACCCTGAAAGTAAGAAAAACCCAAGGTTACGTGAAGTGCATTTGTGGATTTCATCATTTCTGCAATCTGCTTTGTCTTTTAGTCTAATTACGTCCCCAAACTCGGAAGATTTCACTAAACACAAGCTCTGTAAGAACAAATGCCTTTTTTTTCTGGCTCATGTATGGTTTTATTTGAGTTGTTTTATGGCCACATTTCTACATTTTGTTGTACAAAATTGTTCATTTTACATAATATTTAATTAAAGTATTTCTTGTCTGTGACCAGTTTCTCTCTGCAATCTTATTTTGGTATTTTCTCACTCTAAAAAGAGTCGTGCATTCAAAGGTATGATAAAAATCGAATTACAAAATTGACACAATAAAAGCGATTATCATCATCTACCTTCTACATCTATAAAAGATGCATATGAACTGAAAATATATGAATTGTGCAGCATAAGTATATTTTTGCCTTGGATGCTGATTAGTCAAAATAGTGATCCAGTCACACTAAAATCCAGTTATGACGAACAACATCTATGAATATCACTGCTCAATACTCGTGTAAATGAATAACTGACCTTACGGATGTCATGCATGGCGTCGTCTAGCAGAAAGATGGACTTCATGTATCTACTAAGCAAAAATATTAAATATTTGAATATATTGAAAAAATATCAACAGCTTTTAGTGCAATCTCCGACCTAATAGTTTTAACAAATGTACATTTTCAGCAAGTACTACTACAATATATATGCCAGGACAAGGACAGAGACAAAATGCAAACAATCAACAAGAAAAAAAGTCAACCTGTAGGCCTGTCACATCTGATCGGTATAAATGCGTGTAGTAATGAAGCGAAGCCAGGCTAAGATGTCGGCTCTGTCTCTCTCTCGCTCTGTCTCTCTCTCTGGCCTTGGCCTTGGTGTGGCATTGGCTGAGACTCTTACGGCCGGGTGTTTTTGGGTGAGCCAATGACACGAGGCTTTCATCTTCCACTTCTGTGAATTCCTAGAAGAAATGACAGTCTCCAGGGGAGGGAGGCCCTCCTGGTCAACGCATTGATCCCTGAAGAACAACTGCCATTTCGCGCCGGACACTCCACGCGTGCTGTTTTGGCCTCGCTCGATAGGGAGCCGGGAGATATTTCTCTGCAATTCATCCAGACTTGTGACAACGGCAAAATGGGAAAAAAGTCTCGGTTCCATCAACATTAACAAGACATCATTAGCGGAGTAGGTGCACCTCTTCATCAACACATGATGTGAATTACAACCTGCAGAACCACATGGGGTTTGTCAGTCATGCATGCATCATTAGACGTAGTGCTCGCGGAGGGTGAACGCAGAGGACAGTGCCGGTGCTAACCTTGTTGAAGGTCATTAGTGAGCTGACTGTAGAATTGAGCTTCACTGTCTCTGTCTCATCAGGAAGCTGCTCCATAACTGATTCAACTGGATGCCTCGTTGAGCCCAGTGTTTGAAATGTAAGTTGAGCAATTACAGGCTAAAGGAGCTCAGGCAGATCTGATACCTACTGCAGCTGGAGCTGGGATTCATGGCTTCCTTTAAACAGGCTGAATTTAACAGTCAAACAGGCCTTTTCAACCCCTTCTGGAGGAGTTTGAAATCAATAGACTTTTAGTAAAATAGTGGATGTCACTTCATATGCCCATTTACCTCCATAATCATGCATATTTACCAGTGAAAAGGGATATTCAACGAGAGGACTGGATTTTATCCATCAGATTGTGAAAAGAGGCCTAAAACTTTAAAGAAAGATTATGAAGGCAAACGTTGTTATTACAAATGTAATTATTCACTATAAGGAACATTTAACTTCCTGTTAACTTTAATTTCATTGGATCTTTCATGATTTTAATCCTTTTATAATTGTATTTGCACCGTGGTAAAATCAATGCGTTCAAATCGATGCGTAGAAGTCAGAATCCTTTTCAAATTATGACTTGAATTTTTCCCACATTAAAGAAAGATGAATCTTACAAATCAATCTGTTTGTCTGTCTTTCCGTCTGTACTTATTTGAAATACATTTACGCATTAGGTAGACGCTTTTATCCAAAGAAACTTACATTGCATTCAAGAAACACATTGAATCAGTTCTTTCCCTGGGATCGAACCCATGACCTTGGCGTTGTAAACACCAATGTTGTAAAGCCCCATTCAAATTGCCACCAAAATACATCCTCAATTCAGCTCTGAATGGCACAAAGCCCTGGCAAAATAACATTATTCCCAAATCGTACTGAAGCGTTAACTAGAAACCTGTATGAAAATAAAGTTTTGCTTGCAAAGCACAGGCTAATGTGTCATTACTCCGTGCCCTGAAACCCGTCGCAGGGTGCCTGTCGACTAAAAAGTCGATGCATTCAACAACCAAGGTTATCACTTTTCTAAAAGAGGTGTTGGAACCCTTCATAGTTCATAGTCATGGTCTTCAATCCATACTCATCTGCAGAGTCCTAGAAGAATAACCTCTCTGCTTCAAAACAACCACGTATCTTATCTGTCTTTCTGAGTGCCTCCGGATAGCAGGTCAAAAAATGTCAATTTCTCATCAAGACAATGGCGCTCGCCGCGTGTTTTCTTACTCACAATGTGAACAATTAAGGGGAGGCAGAGTCTTTGCATAACTGATTCACAGGTTATTATGTGGCCACCCGCTGGCATAGATCAGGGCTTCAGTCAGATAACAGGCCCGGCTGATAGCCGCAGTGTCAATATGCCAAAGAACAGCATTTGAATGTGATCTGTTGTGCCTATTTGCCTGGACGGGGTGATCTGTAGCCTGATAACTCGAGCGTCTACCTGCTGAGGACACTGCACGGGGCCTATCGGTGTCTCCTACAATTAGCACAATGAACAAACTGGACAATAGTCTTTATACGGGCCCGGAGAATGAAATCGCCTGTTCTACCCTTAAATAGCTTCTTTTATCCAGCGAAGAAATTGCTTCAGAGAAAATCTAAATTCTATCAGAGGTAATAAAACATTCCCCAATCAGATTAGGGATCGATTTTTGGTCGCCTGCCATTCGGGCAAACGTCCGCTGGTGGAGACGGCTGCTGCTACGCTGTACGTGAGCATCTGTTTCTTCACAAGTATATCAATCTTGTATAACCAAATAAAGCAACGAAAAAAGACAAACAGTTACATTATAAATGCATGAAGGAGCATTTATCATCCTCCAAAGCAACTGATGGCCATTGAAAGGACCACAAACGCAGATCATACGGGACGCGCCGTGGGAATACGCTAATGTCCGATGTTTTGCTTCGACCACAGTGCAGAACGATGCAACTCTGAGCTTTATGGAGTTATAAATAATTATTCTGTGCTCTATCACCAGTCATAAAGACATGAACTCAGGTCCGCTGAACCAATTACAGCGGGCAGCTGCCAAGTTCAAGCGCGACGCTGCCGTACCATCCAGTCCTGCCGCATGTTTTTCCAGTATTAAATAAATGCAAGGACAGAACCTTCCACCGTGTTCTGTTGCGTCTTCATCAAAGAGTGGCCCCTGATCGGCCCCTGCTTTGCCCTCACCTCACTCAATCACACAGAAAGCCTCTTTATTACGGAGGCCTAATGGTCGTCCTCTGCCATAGTTTTTAATGTGAGCATTAAATATTTATAAAACCTGAGTCAATAATCCTTCATAACCTCAGTCTGGTGGAGACGGCCACTCATTCATTTACTGTGGCCCATGAGCTCTCAAATAAAGGCAAAGGTCACGAGGTCATGCAATCAAAACTAGGCAAGGCAGGAAGGGAGCAGGCATCTGTTGTCATTATTATTAGGACAATTAGTTTTGCAGTCACAGCGATTTTGATCAAAGCATGGCAATTTTGACATGAAATTGTGCTTTAAAAAAATGGTTGAAAAACATCGAAAAAGAGGCTGTCCTTTGTGGAGTCCACTAAAATATTGAAACAAATGCTGAAAACACAATCCAATCATGTCATCAGTTGCAATCAGTTGATTTTAATCTTTGAAGGAAGAAAAATCCTTATCTTGTATTCTTTCAAAATGACTAAAACACAACTCTGAGTAAAACCACACATCAAGAACTTTAACTTTAATTTAATTTCAATAATTTAACATGTATGATCAGTTTCTGTTTTACACTAAAAAAAGTCAGATTTTAATCAGATATTAAACCACCTACATTTTGTTTTCAGACTATTGAAAAAAAAAGATCTGATTTGGATATTTAAGATCATAGAGGCCCTTCAGACAGCATGGACATGTTGATATATATTAAATTAATCACAGTTAGTCTAAATAACACATTACATACCACATCACATAATTTTAACTTTAATCCTTAAAGTTGTGCAAAATTGAACTTAAATAAACCATTATTCACAAAAAAAAAACACCACTTTTCATTCTCATTTTCATTTTACACACACTTAAAGGTGCTGAATGTGATTTTTTGACTGTAATAAAGCATAGAAATACCACATACTCTGAGAAAAGCAGTGCTCCAGCCAGTTCTTTTACTTTGAAATGTGCGTTCCGTGTCGGATTGTCTGTTTTTGTTTTAAACTGTGTGATTCCACCCACTGCCAATTTACTCAATAGTATTTCGACAGCTCTGGTTGCCAGTTGGCGGAAAACATGGTGTATTTCAGCTAGGAAGCCAACAAATGAACTGGGTCAGCGATCACAGATTCCATCCGACCTTGCAATCCATCTAAAAATCTTAGGAATGGGAGCATATTAAAACGCGGATAAATCAATTCATCATCTTGCAGTTTGAAAGTCTCCTCGCCTTCCATTGTCTATTTGGTTCACTCTTGTTGCGCATCCTCAATCTCACAACTCACCTGAGCATCAGTCTGAGGAGGAAAGGAAGGGTGAAACAACTCTCTTCAGTATTTTGAATTAAGCCTCCAGTTCCCATTTCAACCGTTAGCTTTCAATTTTACATACCTCACCTTTAAATATAGCACTTTTGACATCAAAGATCTTGACTTTTGCGTCATAGAAAAAAAACAGCCAGGACCTTTCACCTAACACCTCGTTTTGTTTTCAATGAATGAAAGTGCTGAACTACTCCTGTTTGAAAGGGTTTGTATAGCCAGTTAAATTTTTTTTTTTTCTAAAATTGGCCATTGCATAAAGACTTTACAGATTTTAAACACACAAGTCTGGAGATAAGTATTTGAAAACTGCAGCCACAACTAGACAACTTGATGATGAAAAGCCCTTGACCTCTGGTAATCGTGTGTCATGGACCGTTCCCTGTTAGCGAACCCCAGTCAGCTTGTAAATTCCTGTCCTCTCAGCTCTGTCTGCAACTAATGTCTTATGAGTAACACCATGACACAAAGCCAACTGCAGCAACACAACAGACCTTCATCTCGTCTATTCCTTTCTTCTTCCCTCCTTTCTCTCAGACAGTGATATCGGCCCCCTCACATTCCAGCTGCATGGCGTAATCTTTGTTTATACAGGCCCAATCGCCGGTACCATGGTGATCTTCATGCCCATCGAAGGCAACTCTCTCCCGGACACCAAATACCAGCTGTTCCTTTCCTACAGCCCACTGTAGACACAACTCTCAGAGCTCCAAACTGACCACACTAAGATGCAGAAATCACTCATAATGAAAATACTGATCGACTGACACCTAAAAAAGAACATAAGCAGGTGGAACACTGGCAAATTAATATTTTATAAACATTTCTGCACTGGCACATGATTCACTAAAAGGGACAGTTCACCAAACAATTTAAATGTTCTGTCATCTCTTACCCTCGTGTCATGTCAAGTGAAATCATACAGTGACAAGGAGCTTTCAAATTCCAAAACCGACAAATTGGCAAAATGTGTAAAGATTTCTAACTTCTTTCACTAACCATTCTGTGATGAAATGAGTCGCTGTTTAATGAAAATATTAGGTTATACTTTATTTTGGTGGCCCATTTTAGACATAAACAATAATTTGCAACTACATTGGAGTATTAGACTATTGTAGACTGTTCGGTTAGAGGGTTTGGGCTAGTAGAATAAGTTGACATATAGTTGCAAAGTTACTTACAGTCAGAAGAATCCTTGAATACTTGAATCACTAATGTCTATATATATAGAAAAATTAAATTAATTAAAATAACTAAATTCTACAAAAGTGCAGAATTTGGTTTATTTAATTAATTGATATAATCTCGATATTTGTGATGGAAAAGAGCCCAACAGGATGAGATGTTAAAAATTCTCCAGGTTTTTTATTGGATCTTTGCATATGGAACGATAGTTTGTCAGCTGCGTTTCACCAGATCTGGTCTTGTTAACTAGAGAGCTGCACACCTTCAAACGCTCTTGTCCTTCACAGCTGCAGGTGATTGATCTTCAGTGCTCTATAGTTGAGCAGGTCTTGTGGATAATTGGATGGATGATATGATTCATTAGGTTAATCAATTGAGCAATCGTTCTGTAAATCACTGGGGCTCGTGACTCATTGCAATCGATTCCTTGACAAACACAAGCTTTGATAGATAAAAAAAAATAAATAAAAGACACCTTTTCACACCCCTCACATACTCCTTTAATCAAAAACACACACACCAAATATATATTATATATATGTATACATACACAGTATGTAAACATTATGACTGTGGTCAAAAAGGCATGGACATAGTCAGCAACAGAACTCAGGTAGGCAGTGGGGATTAATTATTGGTTCTAAGTGTCCCAAAGAGTGCCAAAAAAAGCCTGAACAGTTGACACAAGGGAGGATAGATCAATGCATTCATTCAAAATCTGAATGTCGCAGCAGAAATCGAAACTCATCAGACTAATGCTTTTTCTGTTCTTTTGTGCTCAGAGATGCTCTTCTGCAGACCTTGGTTGTAACAAGTGCTTATTTGAGTTACTGTTGCCTTTATATCAGCCAGAACCAGTCTGACCATTCTCCTCTGACTTCTGGTAATGACAGTAAATAATCGGAAACTGCTAGTCAGATCTACCTGTTATTGAGAACCCACCCCTCACATCTTAAGCATTCAGTCCAGACTGCATCTAGACCAGCCTGAAATCAGTGACACCTGATCTGTACTTCTCTTTTTTCAACAACACTGTGAGAAAGAGGCTTATCCAACTCTCTCCCTCTCTCTTACTGAATAAATATCTGTGTCTCTCCCTCACTGGGGCTGAAGGGACATTTAGAAAACTTACCGGCTTAGACTCTGACTCTCTCCCTCTCTCTCTCTGATTCATTGAGTCGAGTTCAGATAGTAAGTCATAGTGCAGATAACCATGGGGGCTTAAAGACCTGAAAAAGAGGGAATCCTGAGATGCTTAGCCGAATATAAATGCTAAAGTGACAATGAATCACAATGGGGAGATTAACCTTTAAGACCGGATCTCGTCTCAGAGTGCAGTGTAGTGGCTTACTGTACTGAAAGCTGGCAAGATTCCCGCTGTACTTAGATAACTGCGCTAGGCTATGCTACACCGCCTCTAGGCTATTGTCTGAGTTCAAACAGCCAAATGTTTGGGTCAAACTTGGTTTTTCTACTTATTTAAAGGGTGAGTTGACACAATTTTAAATGTCCTGTCAAGATAGGATGAAAGCAATACTTTTGATGAACAATGATCTGTTTCTTGCGCAAACCACTTAATAGCTTTAAAAAACCTCTAAAGAATCACATGGAGAACTGTTATAGTACTTTTTTGACAACAAACGCTCACCGTTTAGCTTTGTTATCTTAAAGTGCAGATAAGAGTATAGTAACCATAAAAACAGCAAGTCATTCTAAAAGTTACACAGCCACAAAAACAACCATTTTAAGACCAAGCAGAAGTGGCAACCCTGAACCCGCAAGTGGTAAACAATCATTCCATTAGTCATCTTTCAGAAAACCTGTTCATGACTCAATCTAGAGGGAACTTCCTAAAGCGAGAAGACACAGAATCATAAAATGAAAGGCATAAAATTGCATTATTTTCATATAATAATAAAAAACATTATTGATTTAATGTTAGAAAATAACATTTACTACTGTTCAAAGGTTTTGTTTGCGGTCAGTACATATACAATGATACAATAGATTTCTATTTTCAATAAAGGCTGCTGTTTTCACCGTTCAATTCATCAAATAATCCTGGAAAAAAAAATGCATTTATGCATCAATGCATCAATAAATGCAACATACAAATGCAAAATTTCTGGGTGTGCATATCACAGAAGACCTCTCCTGGACCATCAACACCACAGCACTGACCAAGAAAGCACAGCAGCGACTCTACTTTCTCCGCAGGCTGAGAAGAGCCGGAGTCCCAGCCCCCATCATGCACACCTTCTACAGAGGCACCATCGAGAGCATTCTGACCAGCTGCATCACTGTGTGGTACGGCGCCTGCAACGCATCCTGCCGAAAAGCACTTCAGCGCATAGTGAGAGCAGCTGAGAAGATCGTTGGTGTCTCTCTCCCACCCCTCCAGGATATTTATAACTCCCGCCTCTCCCGCAAAGCCCTCATCATTGCGAGAGACCCCTCCCACCCATCCCAGAGCCTCTTCAGTCTGCTGCCATCAGGGAGGAGACTACGCAGTCTCCAGGCAAGGACCAGCCGACTGAAGAACAGCTTCATTCCCCAAGCTGTCAGGGCATTGAACTCCCACCCGTCTCTGCCCCTTTTCCTCTCTTTTGCCCCATGCACCTGACCCCCCCCCCCCCCCCCCCCTTTACCATCGCGACTTTCTCTTTATTTCCTTAATCTATTTTATTTTATTTTATCTATTATTATTTATTTATTTTTATATATATATATATATTTTGTTGCTGTTGTTACTGTTAATGTAACCTGGTTGCACCTTGGGTCTGAGAGTTACAGAATTTCAATTCTCTTTATGTATGTGCTGTATATATTGCAGAATTGACAATAAAGCTGACTTTGACTTTTTTTTTGACTTTGACATCAGAGTCTTCTTTGAAAATTGTACATTACATTTTATATTTATTTCTATAATAATGTTTTCTATATAGTTGTTGCAACAAAGTTTTAGGCCAATTGATTAAGCTTTAAAAAAGGCCATTAACGTTTCTCAAAACATTTATTTTAAATGGTATCACATAAAAGAATGTCTTTAGCAACTTTGCATCTACACCAATTTCATACTTGTAAAGAAAGGATGATATTTATACTGTTGTTTCAGTTTGATGTGATAGGAAACTATTTGATGGACTAAAACGAGTAATGGGGGGAGAGAGACATTCAGCATGTCATTGGTGCGAGTAAAAGTTGACAGCGTTTAGATTTTTGGGTGAACCCTCTTTTCGTCTTGTTGTTTAGCACAAAGACATGCTGAGCCAGACAGCCTGTGATCGCTCTGTTGATGTTCGTAACATCATAGGACACACACTTGTCTTTTCTTTTTTTTATCTTTGCACAGTTGTGCTATGGTTGTGATTTCTCCCCATCGAAACAGGTGTGGATTGTTTGACTACAGTTTACGACTAATCTCTATCTTGCTGACTGCGCGTAATCTCTGGTCCAGATCACCACCCAAGCACGGCGAGACTGCGGAGCGGTAACTGCTCGCGTTTACACCGCTTGACGCTCGTCTGGTCAGGATACCACCCTGCGGAGCTTTCCCCCTGTGCTGCCACGCTACCGTAAGAGCCTCGTGTTCAGCTGTCTGCCGAGACTGGGAGACTGCGGGTGACTTTGTAGTCGAGGACAGATGGTGAATGAGCTCTTGTGTTGGAGCAATACAACTTGTTTGTGCTGAGTCTGTGAAAAACATGACACCAAGGCCTGTCTCTCTTTACCTAAGCTTGTAGTGATGAATAATGTGAAAGCATGCAGGGAGAGAAGTTTAATGTCATCCTGAGGCCGGGTTTAAGTTTTTGTGTTCTAGCAAGCAAACAGGAATCGAATACATGTGCTCATACATGCATTAGCTGTGGCACTGGAAGTGATTATGACATCCTGAAAGCGGTTATACAGGTATTTCTATGAATATGTGAGTATGAGTGCTTTCTGACAAATTGCACAGAGTGCAGTGCCATTGTTCTTATCCCACCTTAAACTGAAATAAAGAAATATATTAAGACCTACTCACAATAAAGAGTAGTTAAAAAAGGGATCTTAATACCATTGGTAAACTGGGACTCATTGTCTGTTGAACCTTTTGCACAGCTCTTTCCAAACCCCAATCTCCAAACTCCATACTAAGGTGCCTCTCAGTCCTCCAGTTGGGAAGTTGTGTTTACAGCCATTTAATATTATGCCATATCACTGTGTAGCCCAAGACTAGTTGCCCACTGAAGCTAAGCAGGGTTAAGTCTAGTCAGTACCTGGATGAGAGACCTACTGGGAAAACTAATTTGATTTTGGAAGAAGCATCAGTGAGGCCAGAAGGGGGAATCACCCTGTGGTCTGTGTGGGCGTTAACACTCCAGTATAGTGATGGGGAAACTATACTGTCAAAAAGCACAGTCGGTCTGATAGATTAAACAGATGTCCTGACTCTCTTAAGTAATTTAAATCTCAGGATGTCCTTTGTAAAGTGTACAGGTTTAACCCCGGCATCCAGGCCAGATTTGCCCATTGCTCCTAATCATCCCCATATACACTCACCTAAAGGAATATTAGGAACACCTGTTTAATTTCTCATTAATGTAATTATCTAATCAACCAATCACATGGCAGTTGCTTCAATGCATTTAGGGGTTGGTCTTGGCCAAGACAATCTCCTGAACCCCAAACTGAATGTCAGAATAGGAAAGAAAGGTGATTTAAGCAGTTTTGAGCGTGGCATGGTTGTTGGTGCCAGACGAGCCGGTCTGAGTATTTCACAATCTGCTCAGTTACTGGGATTTTCACGCACAGCCATTTCTATGGTTTACAAAGAATGCTGTGAAAAGGGAAAAACATCCAGTATGCGGCAGTCCTGTGGGAGAAAATGCCTTGTTGATGCTAGAGGTCAGAGGTCATGGGCCGACTGATTCAAGCTGATAGAAGAGCAACTTTGACTGAAATAACCACTCGTTACAACTGAGGTTTGCAGCAAAGCATTTGTGAAGCCACAACACGCACAACCGGAGGCGGATGGTCTACAACAGCAGAAGACCCCACCGGGTACCGCTCATCTCCAATACAAATAGGAAAAAGAGGCTACAATTTGCATGAGCTCATCAAAATTGGACAGTTGAAGACTGGAAAAATGTTGCCTGGTCTGATGAGTCTCGATTTCTGTTGAGACATTCAGATGGTAGAGTCAGAATTTGGCGTAAACAGAATGAGAACATGGATCCATCATGCCTTGTTACCACTGTGCAGGCTGGTGGTGGTGGTGTAATGGTGTGAGGGATGTTTTCTTGGCACACTTTAGGCCCCTTAGTGCCACTTGGGCATCGTTTAAATGCCACGGCCTACCTGAGCATTGTTTCTGACCATGTCCATCCCTTCATGACCACCATGAACCCATCCTCTGAATATGCACCATGTCATAAAGCTCGAATCATTTCAAATTTGGTTTCTTGAACATGACAATGAGTTCACAGTACTAAAATGGCCCCCACAGTCACCAGATCTCAACCCAATAGAGCATATGTGGGATGTGGTGGAACGGGAGCTTCGTGCCCTGGATGTGTATCCCACAAATCTCCATCAACTACAAGATGCTCCTATCAATATGGGCTAACATTTCTAAAGAATGCTTTCAGCACCTTGTTGAATCAATGCCATGTAGAATTAAGGCAGTTCTGAAGGCAAAAAGGGGGTCAAACACAGTATTAGTGTGCTGTTCCTAATAATCCTTTAGGTGAGTGTATACTGACTGACTTCATCACTCTGTCTTCTCTCCAACGATAAGCTGGCATGTATGGCTGCCGTCACATCATCCAGGTGAATGCTGCATATTGTTAGTGGTGGAAGATATCCACTCTTATTAAATAGTTATTAACAATAATTATCATTACAATGTCAGGTGTGTTCATCACGTTTTTTCTGAGCAAGATGGTGGTGTACCAAGGTTCTTAAAATCTACTTCTAGAAAATTGTCTGCATCAGGTGTGTGTTTTAATATGTTTTAATTAATCTATGAAGCCACTGCAAACTTTAGCACTGCATATTATATAATAATGCTATTATATTTTGTTGCGGCAATTAGCTTATTTTCTTGTAAATAAAAAAAAAAAAAATCTGAACAATGTTAGTGCTAAACCGGCTACAGATAAGTATTGTTTCTCACTGACACAGCCCAAACTCGTAAACTCAGGGTTTAAAGAAAATCCCAAGCTTCGAACTCTTCCCAATCTTTATAGTCACGTTCTCGTAAATAAGATATTTCTGACATGAATTGAATGAACCACGAAATATAGTGACCATGGCTGTCAAGTTATAAAAACTAGAACTAAAGCACCATAAAATTAGTCTATGCGCTATATTTCAAATTTTCATAAGTCATGTTAGAGCTTTGTTGAAGAAAATGCTGAATGTAAGTCGTTCAGTGAGAAGGCATTAAATGTATTGAAAGTGATAAATTGATAATATTAAAATATTGTCAACACTATGAAGCAGCACAACTGTTTTCAAGATTGATAATAATAAGAAAAGTTTCTTGAGCAGCATATCAGTCATACCATCATATCAGTATGATTTCTGAAGGATCATGTGACACTGAAGACTGGAGTAATGATGCTGAAAATTCTAAATTTTAACTTTAGATGTATTTTAAAATAGAAAACAGTTATTTGAAATAGCAATTATAGTTCACAATATAACTGTTTCAGCAAATAAACACAGCTTTGATGAGCATAAAATACCTAAAACATAAAGATTTTTTTAACTGTCTCCAAACTTTTGAACCTGCTTCCCAAGTCATGTGGTGCTCACTGCAGAGCCAAATGACATCCAGTTCCCTTTCTCTGGATGTAATTGGTGGAGCTTGACCTAGTTATGTTGAGGAATAGGGTTGGGGGTAGGGATAGTGTGTGGTTGGACCTTCAAGCAGCAGCAATTATGTCCAGAGAAGAGGAGTTGGACGTCAAACTCCACCCATCGGATCTGCAGTGAACAGCATTTCCCCCAAGTTGACTTCCTTAAAACATAACACAGTCGTTGTTCATAGCTTCAAATGAAGTGTATTGAACTCTGAATTGGACCTGTCAGTGAGGCGACGTCCATTAAAACATGTAAACAAACTACAAAACATCACCAAGGACGGCAACTTCGCAAAGTCCCACCGAGGTCCTGATGATTTGACAGAATCAAGGACAGCTGCCCGACAGCAATGTCGAATACACTATGATTGGCACAAAGATTTTATGACACACGCCGTGAATTCAAAGCCGTCATGGGAACAAAGGCAGCAGAACACCTTTGTGTTAATGTATCAACATCATACCTGTCATTGCCTATGATATGATTTAGCCATGAAAGCGGCACAACTTGATTGACTTACATGAGGACATTGTTTTTGTACGGAAAAGAAAAACAGGGTTAACCGACTATTATGAATAACCAGTATTCAGATCTGTCACCGTCGCCGGATAAATGAACACTGATTATCTCATACGAGAACGGAAAACTGTTTTCTTGCTGTTCTTTTATGATGATTTTTATTGATCCATCTGCTGTGACAGCCAGCGCAGGCATCTAGCATTTCTTGTAAAATACATATGTTGTGAATTTCCATGTAAAATACATTGTTTATTTTGTTAATATATCAAAGAAACAGAACGCCACAGGCTGTGAGTTAGTTTTAATGAAATATAATCTATAAATAGCTCCATTTTGTGGCAAAGGTGCTTTTATCAGACATGTTCAGCTACTATTGTTGACGAAAGAATTATTTAGTTTGTCATTATTCATGTGACTATAAACGTTGCATTGAGTTCAGAGGTGGCCTGTCAGAACTGTACATCTGTCATTTATAAAACTGGTGAAAATATCTATATATATAATTGGCAATGACGCACATTCTTTTGTCTTTCTATCAAACAGATCCCTGTTTTTTCCAGATCCAGGAAAAAGTGATTGAGAGAGAAAAGAGAAAGAGAGAGAGTGAGAGAGAGAGGGAGCCTTTTTCCTCATCTCTACAGGGAGTGGAGAGAAATACTGGATCTACAGTGTTTGGGTCAGTAGATCTGCCTGAAGTCACAGTGATGGAAAAATGACCTTCTGACCTTCACACACACACACAAACAAAAACCATAAATTCAGCCAGCGTTGCAGTTTACCAAGTATATTTATATTATAGTAATGCACCTGAATTTATTCTTTACACAATTGTTAAAATGTATGTATGCATGTATGTGTATGCAAGTTTGTGTTTGTATATTTGCATGTGTGAATGTATGTTTTAAATATGTATATATTGTATATATTATATATATATGACTATTTATTAATTTTATTTCAGTTTATCAATTTAAACTATATTAAAATGAGAAATCAACAGTATACTGTATATAATTATGAATAGTGTGTATGTATACATACACAATTCACATTTATTTGTATATTGATACATTACATGCATATATAGATGTATAAAAAAAAAACTGAATTAATGTATGCATAAACAGTTCGGCCTAACATTATAAATTCATAATTACATATGGAAACTATTAAAAGAGCAGAAAAAAATATATATATATTTTATCATAACTCAGCAACACTGATGTGGAGAAGATATTCAGAAGGTTCCAGAAAAAAGAAGTTTCCCTTTCTTTTGCAAAAAAAACAAACCCAGTCTTTGTGAAACAAAGCATTAAAGCAAGGCATGGCATGGCGACCCATTACAGATCCGACCTGCAGCTTCCCAACTGGAGGGTCTGCCACCTCTCTGCCGCCCATCCTGTATTCCCCCTTTAATTGTGCCACTTGAGAAATTTACGTGCCTGTGAATATGGCATGAATCTCACGCTTATTGCAGTATCATTAGCAGGCACATTTAAGCAACATCTGTGTGCTATAGAGCTAATTGAAGTACCACAGCGTCAGCTGTAAATTCACGGGAAGATGGCAGATCGAGCTCGGCACTGCTGAGCTAGCCGCTAACAGTCAGCCTGTTCCTGCAATCTGCCACGTACCAGCCTGGCACACACACACATGCACAAGCTAAAACACACACGCAGACACTTGTGCAACGTCCAAAACATACAGCAACAGGGGTTAATGATCCTATTAGACACCTTGTTGCACCAATTTAGTCGATTCAACTGCCTCGATCTGTTATCTTTATGTTGGTAGAAGTATATACAGATTGTACATACATAGAAATATCTATGTAGAAATGCAATTTATTTATGCCTGATGCAATAACAAAAGCAACTATTTTCAACATTGATAAAAATAAGAAATGTTTCTTGAGCAGCAAATCAGCATGTTAGAATAATTTATGAAGGATCATATGATACTGAGTACTGGAGTGATGATGCTGCAAATTCACATATACATACATACGTGTGTGTGTGTGTGTGTGTGTGTGTTTGTCAATATTAATATTATATATTGTTATTTAGCTGATTCAAGTAAGGAATGTTCCTTATAAATAAAATAATAATAATAATATATAATTATATAGTGCTTTTTTGGTTCTCCAAGCGCTTTACATGGAAGGGTGGATCTTTTCGACCACCTGGATGATGTGACGGCTGCCATATTGCCTCAGAACGCTCACCACACACCAGTGCAAATCAATAGGAAAATATTCATTAGCTTAAGTCTAATTCCTTTTCCTCGTTTATTATGCTTTTTGGTGCCTAACCCTTTAAGAATAAATGGGTGTATTTGCAAACAAACCATAAGATGTGTGTTGAAGAGGAGGAGTGTTTATATATATATATATATATATATAGAGAGAGAGAGAGAGAGAGAGAGAGAGAGAGATAGAGAGAGAGAGATTTCTGGACTTCATTATGGAGTTGGCTTTACTTTGCCTCCTTGTTAAAGGTAAAATAAATACTCCAGCTCCCCACCTCAAACTACCAAAACCACCAATTAGTAAGAACAGGGTTTGTGCAGCGGGAGGGGGTGTTTCGCTGCAGTCTACTCGCTGGGTGGTATGGATCTTTCAGCTATTGAAAATCAATAGTCATATGACAGGCATGGGGTCAGAGGTCAGGTAAATTAAGCACTTTAAGCTCTTGGCCTGCAGTAGCCTGACTCTCTGCTGAAATGATTGCCATCAGCCTGATGTCTAACAGCTTCTTTCACACTGGCTTTCTGATGAAACCCGATCCGAGGAGCATATGGACTCTGCTCACTCAGACTGAGATGGACAGACATTTTCAGAGGCTGTTTCATGTTTCATAAAAGCATCTTGCAGCCTTTTATTATATGTGGCTCATTCCTGTTATGCAGTAGTATTTTAATTCCCAAAAAACTGAATATCCTTTCTATAAAAAGCAGCATTTCTATATGTGCTCTGGTCAAGCTCAGGCACTAAAGCTCATTCATTACAACCTGATTATTTGCATTGCGTCAAGAACATTCACAGGATGCCTAACAGGACAGAAATAATGAGTTCGCATCCACGAGGGTGTTAGCTTGAAGAAAATACTGCAGTTTTAACCAAAGTGTTGATATCGCTATACATATTTTCTGTATATTTTTATGATCATATCAGAATGACTTTGAGAAACACAAACCAACATATAATATAAAACATCACACAATTCATCATATCCATTGCAATTACTTACTGATTATGTGCAGTTGATTTCCCTCCAAAATGATGTCACTTCCTTAAGAAGCTGAATTGTTTTAATTTCAAATATATGCATGATAGATATATATATAATTTTTTTTTTTTTTTTTTTTTTTTTTTTTTTTTATGATTATGATAATGTCATATAAACACATATATAATTTGTTTGTTTGTTTGTTTGTTTGTTTGTTTGTTTCACAAGGACATTTACTTTTATCATTTAGAACAGCTACAGTTAATAGAAAATACCTTGTTTAGATATGAAACTAAATAGTTTTACAAGTAGACCACCACCCTAACAGAGTAAACACCACCTCCGTCTGGATGTGCCAACAGCAGGTAATTGCTGTCTGGCTGATAGCTTTCTGAAATATGTCACTTATTGGAGCATGTGAATTTACAGGGCCGTGTTTAATAATCACCGGCAGCCGGTTTCTTCATTGGTGATAGTGAGTGATAACCAGCCCGCGGGCTCTGGAGAGTTGGCAAGCCAAAAGTCTGAGCTCTCCGGAGGAAAGCAAGCTCGGTAAAGAACAATAAAGTGCATTTGTGAAGACAACTGAAAATGCACATTTCGCATGAAATACCCCCTGGGTCGCAAATGTTTCTGATTAGCAGGGAACACGCAGGAAACACAAATACAAAAATAAAATAAAAACACATGCAAATAGTGTCATTTGGTTTGCTGCCAAAAGGTCTGGAGAGGTGGAAATCAACACAAGCTCTTACCTGAGTCAACACAGGGTTCAGAGTTCACTCCTCCCTGTACACAAAACTTAGATTTTAATTACAAGGTGCAGTGCACGTTCACACAGTGCAGTGCAAACGTGGAATAGCGGCAGAATGGGAAACATCTGGTCTCCCGAACATTGACCGGAGATGGAGAGGGAGTTATTCACTTCTAACGAAAGCCTGGTGAAATCACATACATTTTGAATAATGCTGAATCTCTTGGGCAGCTTATCGGGTGCTGAGTACATGTATTAGGGCTTAAGCAATATTACTTTATTAGAGCTTAGCTTGGCTAATATCTCTGCTCAATACAGATTTATATGGCTTGAGTGGTCAACAGTGGTTCAGCGTGCTCAGTAGGGATGCTCTTTAAAATTAATATTATAGATCAACCAAATTACGCCCAGAGCAGAGCGGCCCACTGCGTCCCAACAGTTTTAATATACGCGCCGTTGCTCGGGATTGAAACTCTCTTCCCTTTCCTACTTGAAGAGTTGTGGAAGCACAACAAAAACCTCAGGTCTGAATGGCAAAGTTTCCGTGGCGCTCTCTCGAATTGTGTCACCAATCAGAGATACAAAGAATGCGGTGCAACCCAATTCCCTGCTGGCGTTAATTGAACTGCGCGTCATGTGCGCGTTTTCAAACAAGTTTGGGAGTGAAGACTCACAGAGAGCTGCCATATTGTTGTGAAATCTAGGCCACAGCATGTTCACGCTGCTGTGTTGACTGTATGTATGCCACTGAGAACGCACACCAAAGATCTCTCTGTATCTGCGCCAGGACGCATTCTGCCTTTCTACCCACAATGCAATGCTGCCACTAAAAATAACAAGGGAGACACTGCAGGAAGGGTCCCGGAGAGGAGCGAAGCTGGGTATGACCCAAAAGCTGCATGTCAGTTTTCCAGAGCACCGCTCAGGGAAAGTATGAAATATAGAGTGATCCGATTGCTCTCAAAAGAGCAGGGAGCGACCCAGACCAGCCACAGACATTAGCCTGTGGGCATAACAAAGATACGCTGGATTTCAGCGATCCAAGTGCCTTGCTTTCTATACTGAGACAGAGGACAGTGAGATTGCAGAGCATGAGGCGTAATGTACTGCTAACCATGAGGAAAAAAAAAAAAAAACTTTCATTCTGCACCACCTAAATATCGCCTATGGGAGCTCAACTCATCAAGCCAAAACACGGATGAGAATTCAACTCAACTCAAAAATATCAATTATACGAACTTAAAAAAGGGAAAAAATAAAGAATCAGCTAAAACATATAATCAATAATTACAAATATATATTTTTATAGAAATATATTCACTTTTTTTGCATAAATTGATAAAAAAGTAAACTAAACTGAAGTAAAAAAGTAACTGAAGTAAAAATCAACTTCACAGCAATAAACAGTTCAACATGCAAATAAATAGACAGTGAGGCTAATTGAATTAGAAAAGCGCTAAAAAGTTCTGTAAATGTAATTGCTCTCATTTGACATCACTGGCTTGTTTGAATGAATGCAAATGTGGTTTAATAGCTTTTATAATACAATACAATGAAACACAAAAAAAGGCTGTCCTGTAGCTCAAACAGTAGAGTGTGGCGCTTTCAACTCCAAGGTCATGGGTTCGATTCCCAGGAAAGCAAGAACTGATTAGAATGTCAATATGCATCTTGACATTAGCGTCTGCCAAATGCATAACAGTAAATAAATAAAATGTAAGATATAAACAGGGTTTCAAATGACAGTTGGATAAGTAAATGATGACAGTATTTTTACTTTAACCCAAGAAGTTTAATTTTGGTTAAAGCAGTCGATTTCGACGCGATTCAGTGATATTTGAATACGACACAAGTGCTGCGTTTCAGCGGTACAAGATAAAAGTCGCTCAAGTGACGTAGCCTATCTTGCTGGTACTCAAACAAGCTTTTGACTGTTGTCTTTCCTGAACGAGCAACGGGAGATCGCTTTTAATTGTCACGCATCATGGAAATTATGCAAGCCTCTTCAAAATAGTAATCGTTTTGACACCTTTTCAAGACACAACACTCGACTGAGCAAATGGGTTTGTGGATGTACTACACGGGCTAATTTCTGATTTAGTTCATTTGGAATGCATGCGCTCACTCCATGTTGTGTTCCGTCTCTGTTTTTCAGCAGAAATAATTAGCCTCCTGAGAAATAAAGGTGTGTTCGCTTCACGCAGCCTGATTCTCCATCCTGGCGATAACTCACTCACACCTGACCACACTGTCTGTCTGTTTGTGCGTGCATGTGTGTATGTGTGTGAGGATCGGACTTTTCAGAGCCATAAGAGCAGCGCTGAAAACTTTTTAAAGCATATCTGTCAGTAGCCAGGCGTCATCAATCAAACACGCTGTCAAAGCAACACGTTCCTTTCAATTTTCAGCCCTCTGCTCAGCCAGAGAGCCAGGCCTCCCCCTGCGCTCCTCCAGCCCAGATTGAAGTTCTCCGTCTGGGGTGAGTCGGCGCTGATAGAGCCCAGACTCTCCGGCTGTCTGGCGCTGGTGCCACCCTGAAACCCCCACAAAACCTGCACAGAGGCCCCCAAAACACATCCACATAAACCAGCTGCCCAAACGCCGTCCAACACACACGCTCAAACACACAAACATAACAGGGGGCTGCTTTTCATCACACTCTCCCTAACATTTACTTTCTAAATAAATGCTTTGCAAAGGAACCAAAATATGAAGGAACAAAAACTCAAGACTACAACCACCTTTACAACAAGACAAAGTACTAGACAAATAAACCCGCAATTTCTCTGACATCGGCGGCAAGCTTTTACAGTCATAATTCAGATGAGTTTGTACACACACGTTACGATTTCTTCCATAAAGCAGATCAGACTCTAAATAATGGTGAACACACATTTTATTCCATCCTAAAATATCAGAATTAACCTAATTTCTACTCTCACAACATAGAAATGTATCCAAAATGACTTTTAATGTTCAGGACAGAACACTACATTACTTCAGCTCTACATTCATCAAAATATTGAACCATAGGAGCACACCAGGTAACTTTGCCTGTAATAAAATGACATACGAAACAATATTATAAAATGTTTTATATATTTTATATATATTTTATTATTTATATAAATTATTTTAAAATTTTATATACATATAATTAAGTTTCTTACATATATATACACATATATACTTACATATATATATACATACACACACACACACATATATATATATATATATATATATATATATATATATATATATATATATATATATATATATACATGATTTTTAGAAGTACCATTTAGGTACTAATTTGTATCTTTAACCTAATATGCACTCTTGATGTACATAGGTGTACCTTTTAAAATATTACTGCCCCAGTGACAGCTTTGTACCTTTATTTTCCTGAGAGAGTATAGAGTAAATATTTTGTACCTCATATATTTGCATGATGTCACAACAATTACCTGGGAGAGGTTTTATAAAGTTCATGCTCCCTTTTTGCCACCTTTTTATAAAAGCAATAAGCCATTCCTACAGTCATCCCTGTAAAACCCAGCAACTCATGTTTATTTTTTTATTTTACCACATATGTAGAGTATCATTACATCTCAAGAGCTGACTTTTTATTGAGCAAACAAACGGTTTCAGTTGAAACCAGGCACTGATGAAACCATTTATCCCCATTAAAGACATCTTGTCGCAATTAAAAATCTATACTCAGAAGTAGGATGAGCTATGTGTGGTTAAAAAAACATGGTATTTTGGTTGAATTGTGGCAGCTCGATTACGATTACGATGAACTGTGTTTGAATGTGTGTGTGTGTGTGCGTGTCGAGGTATCTCAGGCATGCTGGCGGGAGGGTAACCAGAGGCCAAAAATCTCAAATGTTAAACTCCAGTGGAGGTGAATGGTTGCACTCTATTTTGCCCAGGAAACAAAAAAAATTGGAGCATAATGTGTGCATTGATCACCATGTCTGTGTAAGTGAGCAGTGTAACCCAGAAATGTTTACTTAATGTCCGATGCATTTAGCTGAATATGAATGTGTTGAGAGCACTAAGTGAAATCCAATCAGACTTCGTACTTTTCTGAGAAGAAAAAAAAAGAAGAAAAGAAAAAAGGAATATTTGTGAATTTAGATACAGAGCAGACAGTTAGTGAACGAACGGCCAAAACCAACCCAATGGGGAGGACCGTTTTACAGATCCAACTTCTGCTGTAGATTTTCCTCCCAGAAGCAGCCAAAATCTCAGCGTTTCCTCTGGAAGACTGGTGGAATTATTCAGATGAAGAGATGATTCACCGTCCACTTGAATGAAACATAAACTGATTAAAACATTCACTTGTCTCAGACTGCAATATGTCTAAATATGTAACATACTTTTCCATACCAACTTTTAAAAGGGTGATGCATGATAAATCAAACTTGTCTTGATCTTTTGACATAAAAGAGGTCTTTGAACCATTAAAACAATGCAGCTTTCAGAGCTTAAAATGTCCTCCTCATAATAAACATTTATTTAATCAAGCTCCAAAAACAGCTCATTTTGATATTGTGGGATCTGTGACATCACACAGGCAAATGCATTTGCATATAACTGCCGCCAGGGCAAGACACTGACGAATCATTGCACCTTCAGCACACCATAGGCTCCGCCCACTGGCCTTCACGTGCCATCGGGAGTTTCCTACCTCCCACTTATGAAGTTGTGACTACGAGCTTTTCGATCAAATACAGCCTATTTTGGCTGTGTATTAAACATATAGTACAATACACTTCAAGTGATTATGTAAATATGCACTAATTTAACAACAAAACAAGGTTATGTAGTGCTTGTAGAAAAAACTAATAATGAATACCAGTCACAGCATCGATCATTCTCCCCTTCAATATGTTTAAAGTTTAAGGCCCGCCCATCTCGCGACCTTTGGTATCAAAATTATCCCCGAGCTTCCCAGTGGTAAATACAACTTGAGAGGCTTTCATGACCAATTTATGACTAGGAAACTCATAATTAGCGTCGCATCAGTTACTGACGCCGTCTACACTGGATACAGACAACCAATCAGCTGTATTGAATGTTTGCATGACAAACCATAAGTAAATGATTCCATAATGTTTTGTCTGTAAATGAGTGATAGTAAGTTCCCTATGCAATGATGTTAGCCAATCACAACAGTGATATGCCTTAAAGGAGCCGCCCCTTCAAAACCCTAAAACACACCCCAATGTTAACCCAAACCCTATAGTAAGAACATGTACACAATTCTTATTACTTGCTTATTTGGGTCAAAAGCCAAACTCATATTACGTTTCATTTCTACTCACCTCCAAAACGTTTAGCTTTTATTTCTTCTGCAGACAATGACATTAACAAAATATCTTCTTTTATGCTCTACAGAAGAAACAAAGTAATACAGTTTTGGAAGGACACAAGGTTTGGAGGTAATGAAGACATTTTTAAACTCTCCCTTTAACTTATTAACTAACAGCTTGTACTCTGAAATCAACAGTCATTCACAGCTCAATGTCATCCAGTTCAGAACCTGCATGAAAGATGTCCGCAGAGATGCGTTGTTACATTTTATCATTTCGTTTTGAAATTCATACTAGGTGAGAATAGGCTGGACTCCACTCTGTGTTAAAATGTGAAACAGAGCGGGATTTCCAAGGGAAAAGTAGAAGTATTTCAGTCCCTGACCACAGATATCCTGCTCTTTCAGAAACAACTCAGCAGCCAGTCCTTTAGAATTAATAATTCATATCTTTGTATAGGCTGGGCAATGGTTGTAACATGAAATATTTCAAATGGAAAAACATAAGGAAATTCATGGTTGTGGATTTTCCAGGTTGCACTGAAAGTAGCTACATCTATAATCAGAAATATATTATTTATCGCAGGACATGACCGGACATATTTTATTCAGCGCAAAAACAGAACCGGTACAGGTTAGGCGAGTTAGTCTGCTCTGAGGAACACATGTGGCCTCTTTTCTTTTGAATTTAAAACAAGCGGATGGAATACACGCGATACATCGAGACATGTACTTCCTGCGCCGGCTAGAAGTCAACCCCTTCCAAAGAGAGAGAATAAAGCGAGTACAGAACCCGCAGCCGCATGACTGAAATACAAAATCACTGAAGAATAAAACAGTATTTTGACCCACAAACACTGATCAGAAACAGGCCAGCGAACAAAAAAAAGCCATTTCTCCCTCGGTCAAGGGCATCCATTTCATTATAAAGGTGGCGACGCCAAAACAAATATTATTTTTGAATCTTTCATTATCTTTCTCGCTGGAAAGGGGCTAAAACAGCATGGGTCTGTATTAGATGCGGCAAAGCCAGCTGCTGAGGCAGAGTGAACAGTCACTCAATGTCAGCGGTTCAAAGGCAGACAGGCAGAAGAGCGGGGAATTGGATAGGTCAGTGCAGACTAAAGGACAGGCCTATCTCTGAGAATCATTCTCCTCTGTCCGTCCGTCTCTCTCCTCCTCTCCTGGAGTTCTGGGCGGTATCTGAGAGCCACACACCCTGTAGGTGGAGAGCCCGGCCAGGCGGGGGGCTAAGAGGCCAAGGCGAGGTGACCATCAAAGACACGAGCACAAAGCCACAGAGCTGATCCACCAGCGTGACAGTCAACTGCAGTCGAGTCCTGCATGCCGTGTCGTGAGAGCAACACGCTTGCAGATCCGTTTGAGAATGTGAAACACAACAGCAACATATTATTGACCCAGCATTTTTTTCTTGATTTGGAGTAGAAACCTGAAAGTCACATTCAACGCCAACAACAGAACAGAACATTACTTCACGAAAACGGTGCGGTATTAACTTTTTATTTTTGTTACCTACAATGGAACTATATTTTTTCATTATATAATTTACATTTTGTTCTACATATTTTCATTCTGATGTCTTTCATCTGAGAAATATTCAACATATTTGTCACCGCATTGAGCTCTGGAGAAACTTTAGGTGTCCTAGATAAACTTATGATAGTAAACTTGTTAGAAGACACGCAATGTGTGTTCAATCATTGTGTTTCAAATGCTAATAAAGTTTTATATCCTCTCCAAGATATTTTCATTTATTTCTACTCATATTTGTTGCTTGGTAACGGTTTAGTTTGGACCTTGTGAACAAGTCGACTACAAAGAAATGTCATCATTATAATAAATATTTGGCAACATTTGGTCCCATTTAGACAGGTAACATTGCAGGTACATGTCAACTAACTCTTATTAGAGTATTACTTTCCGCTTAATATCTTCCAAAACTTTACATTCTACTGACTATAAGTAACTTTGAAACAACATCTCAACTTAATCCACTAACCCAAATTATATCAGCTCTACCTTCAATCCTAACACTCTACTAATACACTAACGAGAGTTAGACGTGCAACATTACTTGCAGTCAACGAAACGTCTAAAGGGGACCATCGAAATAAAGTGTAACCAAATATTTGTCTACATTTTATGAAAGCAATAAACCAATTGAGCAATTCACATCAAGCGTAACATCCTTAAACCACTTTTACTGTGGATTTAGATTAACTTTACACTTCTAGATGTCACACACAGTATGTATTTGTTGAACACAATAAGTATTATTGCTGTTCTATCAGCTTTAGTCCTCGTGCATATGGTCATAATGGATGAAATAAGAACTTCTCCTGAACTTCTCTGACTTATCTAGTGGTAATGAGCAGAAGGCAATTGCTCAATTTAGCCAAAAATATGTGCAAATGCAATGCTGCATGAAAAAAAGACAGAACATTCTAATGTTAGCAAACGTGTCAAGAATGTCAGCAGGAAAGAGCTGGTTCCACAGAGGGAGAGTGAGTTTTCAACAACGACAGACTTTAATGCAATTATAATAAAGCATCCAAGTCTAGAAACACACTCCAGCCCCTCTCGTGGAGTCGAGACTTTCCCCTGAAGAATATCATCTGTGAATCCCACCCCCAAAAAAAGAGTGTTTAAAAAAGAAAGGTTGGAACGAGTCTTAAAAATTACGGAGGGGGGGAGGTTGCAGCCCTTTTTCCCTGCAGCTCTGGTGGTGGTGTGTTAATTCTTCCTCTCTCTCTCTCTTAAATCGAACCCCTTGAGGTTCCAGAGTTGCTGCACCTTTCATTAGTGTCGGCTCCAGTCTTGCTGTCCGGGCATCATTAGCGATCTCAGAAATCAGGGTCTGACGACGGGCCATTCTTCATCTACCTGTCCGCCTGCATGGCCACCAGCAACCCCCATCCTCCTCTCCTCCACCCCATCCGCCCGTCCACACTCCCGCTGTATATATACATACAAATGCTCTGCGTGCACACCGGTGCGCACAGGGGCAAGAAGAAGAAAAAAAAAAACACGGCCACCAACGACCCCCTTTCTCTTTTTTCACACCAACTCTCTCTCTTCTCCCTCTTTGTGATGCTGCAGAGACAATAATGTATTGTTACAGCGGTAAAGGTTTATAAAAACTCTTTATAAATTAGCATTAGTGTTAGAGATAATGTAAAAAAAATATATATTTATTATAATAATTTTCATTTACAAATGTAAAACACAAAAAATAAATATTTCAATATATACAAAAACACACACACACACACACACATATATATATATATTTATATATAAAGTGAATGCAAAGATATATTTTAAACTAAGAAATATAGCTATAAAAACAAAAGTGAATATTTCAATTCAGTATGGTAACTTCTGTGTGTGTGTGTGTGTGTGTGTGTGTGTGTGTGTGTGTGTGTGTGTGTGTGTGTGCGCACTTCCTCTAAACTGTACTGCCCTCTGTTGGATATCAAACAACACATGAGTGGAAGACATGAGAACATTTCCTCCTCATGTTTAACTCTGAGTCTCTACACACACTGAAGCATGTGTGTTTTTATATTGCTTTTAGGCAGACGTTTAACATTTTAATTGCAATTGATTAAAATCCTGCTCTTCAGAATGAATCTGTTGCGAGCGGGATTGTTGTATAAATTAATTTCAGTCATATAAACTGAAGTGTTTTTAATGCAAATTATACAGCACAAGCAATTACAATACTGATTGTTTACCATTATGTTGATACATGGTAAATCCTTAATTATTGAGTTGTCATATTGTAATCATTACTAGAGAAGTGTAATGTTTACACGAGGGTCGTCACAGTCTCAGCTCTGGTTTTCTGCTCTATAACACACTCTTTCCTCGTGTATTAGACCAACATTTTAGCACACCTCATTATCTCATTGCGTTTCTGTTCAAATATTTGTTTTTGGATCAAGCCATGCTGGTAACTTTAAATTTGTCATTTCCTGTTCTCAGAGTTTTGGTCGATCTACCCTCGGCCCCATAACATATAAACACACCACACCTCTGCTGACATCACTGTAACACGAGGCAAGACTTCAAGCTCTGAAAGTTAACAAGAAATCCATCCAAACCATAAAGAATAATTAGAGTAGAGCAAAAACACATGATGATTTCAGACCACAGCCTCTGCTGTTCTACCAAACCGATTGCTTGTGCCCTCGCCAAAAAAGATCCACCCTATAGTAAGGTGTGTTTAAATAACCCAGATAAACACTTGACATGTCCCAGTGATTGGCATGTAGTTTTAATGACTCTTTCTCCACATTACATATCCTCTGCCAAGCTTAGTTTAACTGAGGCAGCATTTTACAAGTGTGGGTTTGCTAAACTTGTTTCCACATTTTTACAAGGTCATTAACTCATGTAATGAACTCTAAATGCACTGCAAACAACACTTGATTAGAAACACAAGCATGCAGTGCATTTCTGTATTTAATTTAAGCATTATGTCAATGAGTTATGACATCTGTTTTTCACTTAGGGTCGCATATGTGTGTGCGTGTGTGCATTTTGGGTTTGTACGGAGAGCCGTTCACGTTCTTTTCCACCCGCAAACATTTTAACGTCCTGGGCTGGATATTGTCCTTCAACACAACAGATGCTTCCTTAAAGGGCCGGCTCTTTTGGGGCAGAGTTTGGCCCCGCTGCAGACCCCTCCCCCCACCGTCCCTTTAAATCATGCTTTCATGGACATTAAAAATAGAACAAATCTGAGCAGAGAAACCGAACAAATGCAGGAACAGACAGAGTAGAATGAAGCGTTCGGTATCTCTCGACATGCAGCATCGTTTTTACTTAAATGAAGCACTATCACTTAAACTACCCAGATTTGTACCTTTTTGGTCTTTTGCATTGACATGTTCCATCCACTCTGGTCTTTTTCTTCAGCACCTTCTAACTTTAAGTCTTCTAAAATGTAATTGATATCTGTTATGACTGTCTAAAAGCCATATACTGTCAAATCTCCCGCTGTCTTCAGGGCTCAGTTGCTAAATAATGAGTAGCGGTTGATATGTAAATGTGGTCATACATTAAAGTCAGCATAAAAACCACATTGACCCTCTTTACCTTCCTAGTGTTATTGTGGATTGGTTATGGGTGCATCTGTGTTATTTTGGATCATCGATGCCAGTTCTTCATAATCTTCTATCAGAATTTAGTAACCTGATTATAAAATACTTTCCTATCTGTTAACGTCAAGGACTACTATTGTTTTCATCCTCTCCAACCAATTGCAATACATAGACCATTTTCACCTTCCAATCAACTTCCAATGCATTCAACACATTTAGCATTGGATATCCAGTTTCAATCAGAAATACAGACAAATGCAAACAATAAAGTGCATCTAACCATAAACACCATTCAAATGTGGCAAATTCCAAAATACCAAGTCAAATCCACTGTATGTCCATTTTAAACACTTCCAGATGACAATTTGTAGCTCAATTACACCCTGCGGAGCAACACATACAGTTCGTATGTGTACATATTCTACGTTTAATGATATGTACATATATATGTACATATTCTACGTTTAATGATATTTGGGAGCTGCTCCGCTTTCACATGTCCTACAAGGCCACACATGACACATGTACCCAACATGCTCGCGGAACAGAACGGGAGGAACGAGGCCTGGGACAGAGATGAGAAGTGCAGAGGAAGGGTTTGTTTGTGCTGTGTGGAGAATGAGATAAGCTGGATTGAAACTGAGAGTCTCCTCCATATCTAAATGTAATCTCAGCACTGGATGAGGTGAATACAGTATCAGAGCACGGGATTGACGTTTGTGAACGATACTGACCGAAAAAAAGCGGAGACGAATAACATATCCTACCTCACTCGCCCTATTTTATAACTGCGTACATTTTTTCATCCTTCAGGGTGGATTTTTATCACTTTAAGTGTATTTTTCTTTGCTCTAAATGCTGGAGTTTCCAGCTCTTAAAAGTTGCATCAGATTAGAGGAAGAATCGTGACAAAAAGAGAATTACATGATGAATTAGATGTACTTGAAGGTTTTTTTCTTTCGATAATGTTATACCCTCACCGGACAATCGGTTTTGGCTGATAATTCGAAAGCGATATCGTTCAAAGTCGAGGCAATCAGTTGGGAAAGTGCGGTTGTTACGGAGAAGCCTGGAAGGGCTATTTGTGTTGACCTTTTGACATGCTACTCAATTACTCATGATGGACAAATACCTTCTCTGGTCTCTAATAATGAACAAACTCCTGACAAATCAACCGTTCGGAGTGATAAACACTCCTCCGCGCGCCTTCAGCTGGTGTGCGGCCCGGTTTGATAATCGGCCATTAATTCTGCACATATTGGCAGTCCTGACAGCATCCGAGTGACTGCGGAATCTAATTTGACCCATATGAGAATCTGTCATTTACAGCAATGAATGGTCGTAGCGGTGAATAAACCAGCCAAATTCTTGCCGATTCGTCTCTCTGACAAAGAAAGGAGGAGGAAAAGCGACATGAAGGTGCATTCCAATCGATGGAGGAATCCCTCGGATTCGGACTCCAGCTGAATATTTTCCCTCAACTTTGCATTTTTACTCTCCTTAGTAAGTCAGCCACTGGGGAGCGAGCTTGTTTCCCCTCTCCGCCTCATCAATAGCTAAATCCTGGTGAACAAGTGACATGGAGAAGCTGGAATCAATAGTCCAGCCTGCGTTTTCCCCTCCTTCTGGTCAAATGGTTCTACACAGTTGACAGGCATGACAAGCCGAACATGATACAAAATCATTATCAGCAGGCCATGGAGATGAGTGCAGAAAAACATGACATAGGCATTAATGGCCATGGCCGGTGCTGAATAAACTAGCTGCTCGCTAAAGGATTTGTCAAGTGGAAAAAAGATGCGGGCGAAACTTCTCCCTGCGTATCGATTTTTGGGTGGTATCGAGCCACTGGTAGCGAAATCGCAGTCAATATGACACCGCGGTGAGCAGAGGATGTCAGTGCTGGAAATGTTTTAATTTGAGCCTGTGCTGGAAACACACACTCGCTCTGACCGTTTCATCGCACTCACGCTCATACACTGGCATGATACGGACTTAGACTTTAAATAATGAGCGTAACACATAGAGTGTTTTATCTCACGCATATCTGCCAGTTCGAAATGCTAGCGTCAAATGTAGTATGATTTCATAAGTCTAAAAATTGTTAATAGCATGTTTTCCCAACATCTTGAATACAAAAATCTTTTCAGACATACTTTTCCATGGCAAATGTATATGATATTGCCATCATGAATATGCTGTGTTTAACAGGGTGCCATTAAGTGTTACAAACGTTCTGCCGTTGACTCGTGAATGATGGTGAGATTGCATAACAACATTTTATAGTCCTTTATTTACACCATATGTCACATTTTCCTTCCTGAAATGGATTGTTCTCACAGCATCCTTGGTATAGTGTGGAAAGAATGTGTTTGCAGGGTCTTTTTTTTTTGCCTTCTCTTAATACTGAAGGTCACTGCATGATTTATGTGCATTAAACCAGTTGTGGAAAAAGCAGAAGACATCACTGTCTGGTTTGCGTTAAGAAAAAGATGATAACATTTTATCTGACAGTGTCATATGTTGAATATCGCTGCTAAAGTAATAACTACAAAAGATGCACAATTACATGCAACTAAACCAAGCCTAACCCTGTAGTAATTACATGTAGTATTTACTACATGTATACAATGTAACAAAGACACCTTAAAATAAAGTATATTTAACATTCCTATTGCTCCATTGCAATATCTATCGAACTAATTTTCTATCTTTAGTAATTAATAATGTTATGTATAAATAGATTGCTTGTTCAGTCTCAGTTAATACCCCCTCTCCAAGAAAAAAAAAAAAAAAGTAATGGAAGTGCACGGATTCATTGTGGATCTTGCTGTGTCAGGGAACTTTAATCAGTCCGTGGCGCAAATAGCTCACATCCTGTCTTTTCATTATTCCACGCTTATTGGCTTTTTGGAGGCAAAAGACGAAGTTCTTTAAGCAGGGAAGTGTCTCAACTCAATTAAAAATTAAAATCAAACATTTTATAGAGGGTGAACTATTAACACAAGTCAATGAATATAGGTCATACCACAAAGAGAAAGAGAAAAGCTTATTAATTAAATAATAAGGCCAATTTCGGCACTATCAGACCCCGTCAACTCATTCCAGTGGAGAGGGGAAAATAAATTGCCCGGCTCGAAAGGAGCTCATTTTAAGCTTGTTTACAGCGCTGCCCGAAAATGTCAGGTTAACTAAATCCCGAACTTGCTTCCCGGCTACAGTGAGAGGTAATGAGTTGATTGAAAAAGGGGAAGAAAAAAAGCTGATTAGTCCTTAACATCGTGACACAGGCCGCATTAGGAACCAGAGTAATCCAGGTCAGAGTGGAACAGGGTCATCACAGAAATTAACTTTTTGTTCATTAATTTGTCTGGATTAGTCGAGGGCAGAAAGACAGCAAATCTGCTCCAGTTTTTCTTATGAAAATCATTTAAAAGTGTACATCAATTGTGGCTGATGGGTGACATTGGGGTTAATCAGCTTGATGTGTCCTTTTAATTGCTTTCTATTCAGAGTAAATTCATTAGATAATGTTCTCTTCGAAATTCCGGAATCAATTTAACAGAAGAAAACCACATTAACAGCTTTGCTTTCATTACCGCGTGTTGTCGTGTGTCACCAGACCTGGGCCAGACTTCCTCTAGGCAAACACGTTTGTGTACCGTGATTACTTACAAGGGATTTATTTCAAATCCATTCTTTTCTCCATTACCGATTCGCCCAAATTCAACACCGAATTATAACAATGAAATAAGCCCCGGAACCCCATTTAATCACCAGAGTGAGCCGGCACGCTCAAAGGCCTGTATCGGTAGCGCTGGTTGTTATTTGTGGTTAATTTGGACTGATTACAATGTGTGTAGTCTTTGGCCTGAGGCAGAGAGATGCTGAAAGAGAAGACACGAATGGCAGCGGCACAAGAACGCTCTTCTCAACCGTTGGAAGAACATAAAGGAGAACGCTTGGCATTGTGCGACGTGAGAATTTCACAGTCCTAAATGTGTCAATCACCGTACTTCAGGACTTTGTTTGAGTCATTAAGATGGCCGTCATCTTGCGAGGTGTCCGCAAGTAATTTTCTAATGGCTGGGCACGTTTGGCCGCGGGGTAAATTCGATGACGACGGGGGGGTGGATCATCCGAGCGACGGCGAGGTGATGGCAGTTAATTTATCAATTATTTGAAGAGGATAAATTTGATTTTCTACACATTACAAGGTATGAGCGGTAAGGACCGCGAGCCTGTGCTATATGGCGAATAATGTTTACTTATTGCTTTAAGAAAATTATCAAATAATAGGGATATTAAGGGTAAAAGTGATCAGTTAAATATGATTTGATTAAGCAATTTATGTTTCCTATAGGGAAACTAAAATATAGTACACATAGGATATGCTATAATTCCTCACAAGTAAATATTTTTTTGTTTTCATATGGGTGTTGTGCCTGTGCGCTGATATACAGTAATCATCAACCAATGTTACCATATTAAAGCAATAAGCTGTGGTTATTTTACCATGGTAAAGAAGTGTTCTTAATCGTAGTAAAATCATTGTACTGTATGTTAATTATAAACAGTATTTATTACAATAAAAAATATGTATTTATTGTAAATAAATTCACTTACAGTACATTTATAGCGGATAAATAAATAAGACAAAAATTAATATTTTCTATTATAAATCATTTATGCGTGCTAAAGAAATGTTAAATTAATTTAAAAAAAAATAATAATACATTTCAAGTTTAGAACTGAATGAATAAATTAAGTTATTAAAATAGCTTTTTTGCAAAGGGACGTTTCACATTAAATATGTTGTAATGGCATTATCTGAAAGCTATATTTATTGTTTTATTGTGTCCTTAGAAAATTGTGTTTATTCTGATCTTGGTTAAACTACCTTATACAGTAAACTGGCAATAAAAGTCAATCGAATTTTGATTCTAATTGGTTCTCAGATGCTGTTGACTTTATTAGCAAACAGACCCAGTGACTGCCTCCCTGCTAAACTCCCCAAACACACACACACACACACACACACCTCCGTCTCCTCCCAGAGCCGATCCTCTCCCCTACAGCCACCCCATGCAGAGGTATCCACATAATCAAGGTAATTTGCCTGAACTTGGGGGAATATTTACTACATCCAGACCGGCTTGGTTTGATTGATATCTACCCTTGTGACTTATTAGGCATTGTCAGAGAAAAAGACCCTGCGGTGATGTTAAATAATTTTTCATTGATAATCACCCTGTCACAGCTATCGAGACAACTTTTTGAAGACCAACCTGACTGCGACAGGAGGGGAGGGGAGAGGAGGAGGCGCCAAGGGCCGACACAAGGCCTCTTAATTTCTTAATAAATGCTTCTTTGGAGTAGGACAGGGATTAGGGCCGAGAGAGCTGTCACAAGGACAGGTGAGAGAGGAATTGGCAGCCTTTAATTTCTCTGTGAGGAACGATGAGGCTCTACGGGGACTAATCTCCTTATCAACACTGAGCCACCGCCTCAGGGCCAGTGCTGCCATTCACACCAAATCACACCCCCCTCAACCCCCATCTCCCTCCGACGCAGAGTTTTGCATGGCAGATTCAACTTAAAACTAATGGTGCCAAGTTCTGTATCACGTTTATTCAATGGGTCGCATGTATCCGATGGTTTGATGGCCAGAGCGATGGCTGTGGGTTGAGGAAAACCGAATGTTTGTCCCTGCAAAGAGGATTGACTTTTGGAATTGACTACTGGAACTGAAACTCATGCGGACCACCCACAGTCCTTTCAAAGACCTACTGAAGTACTGAACACACGAAAACAGCTAACATGTCTAGTTGTAACCCGATTGGTTGGGGCTACACAACTTCCAGAAGCCAACGAAAAGTCTGCATGGAAACATAAAGAGCGATATGTCAAATCAATTCAGCAGGTTAGTAGTGGCATCAAACCTTTGAAAGATATTGAGTTAACTGTAACTTGAACTTGATATTCATTCAGAACTGAATTGTTTTGAAAATTACATTTTGTTTTTGAGTTATGTCTTTGAATCAATCTGAATGGACAGAGATTGGCATTTCAAAATCTACACACATTTATTCTCTGATTGATTTCTTCTGCATGTTGTACTAATGCAAAAACATAAAAAAATGCCTTTGAAAATGGAAACTGTCATCTGTGTTTTATGTACAGTGACTCATGGAAACAACTGTGCAATTGTTTTGAACATGTTTATTATATTATAGTGTGAACTATTGCTGACAATCTTGCCTGCATGTCACACAAATGCAAAAGAAACTGTGATTGGCTGCTCCTCATGTCAGTCAGATCTTTCTTGTACAAATGGGCAGTTCTTAGCCAGAAACAGGTTTTTACATGCAACATTATTAGTATTTATTGATAATTCGACAGCTCAGTTGGAAACAAAGATATCACACCAAAAAAAAATGAAAAAATAAATACCAAAAATTAATTTGAGCTCAACCCAAATGAAATCTGTCTGAAGAAGGGGTGCAACATTTGAATCCATTAAATTGCATCATGAGAGTCACATTCAAAAGTCCCTCAAATTCAACTAGAACTTATTTAGCATTGCATCAAATTCCTGGGTGTCGAGAAATCCTGCACTAGTCTCTGAAAGTTACCAAATTGCGTACCAGCTATGAAGCCATGAACATGGTGAAGCCTAAAAACTTCTAACAAACACCTTCAATCCTCAGAAATATATGTTCAGTGAAATACTGGAATAGAAAACTCCCACAGTTCTCACATGCTTTCTTCTGTCAGTGTGCATAGAATCACTGCAGTCTTTTTGGCAATATTAATATTAATGTCCATGCTAGAGTAGCTCTAAACAGGGGGAGTGGCGGTGGCTGTATAAGGCGTGTAATGTAAGATGACACGTGGGGCAGATCAACAGCTCTTGTCACGGTCTTTCCTGCTGAGATGTCTCTTCACCTTACACTCCTGACTTTATCAATTATTATCCCACGCAGCGACCGGCTGCATTCACAATGACTCCGCTGCCATCAAAACATCAATGCACGTTTAGTGGTGCGTTTGAGTCAGAAGAAGGCATGTTCATTTGCAACACGAAAATCTAATGCTAGTTATGTTTAATCTACACTCTCTACTGTCCTAACAAGGGAACATGCTCTGCTAAACTTTTATGCTAAAGCGTATCAAATAGTTGCAAATAGGAAATTAAAAATAACTGATTCAGAATAGTTCATTACTTATTTTGCGAAATCTACTATTCCCAGAATTCGATTTTATCTGGAAATAAATACATTTATGTTAGAATTTATCTTAAGGTAAATTCTTAATAGTCAAATGTCATTGAACCAAAACACACTCAGCAAATCAAAAAGGGATTCAAAGCCGAATGCAACCGGAGGATTTTTTAAAGGTTTACAGATAATGTTTTATTCTCTGGTTCTTTACAACAGGGGTTTTCATAACTGGGACAATTTCAGAAAATCTAATGTGATTTATTAGTCCCATTATGCAAACTGGTTATGATTAATAATGATTATTCTATTCTATTGACAGCCATATTTTTAACAGTAATAAATAAAAACACACCTGCATTTACTTCTAAAAAAAGCGAACCAGAACAATGCTTAAACTCATGCAGTCTGCCGGGAAGAAAAGGTTCTATAAAGGTTTCTCGTATACATCTAACTGCGCTTTTATAGTTTGTATTGGAAATTACAAATGCATTGCAAACTGTAAATAACTTCCAGAAGATGTTTTAATCACTTTTAACTTAACAACATCACACTTACTGTATTTTTTTCACACCGTATAAAAAAATCTGTAAGCAAATAGGGTTACCTCATAAGCATACCATCATCCTTGCATAAAAAAGTTTGATAAGCTTAAAAGGACCTATCGTGAAACATCAAGAGCTTTCAACAAACTTCAAAGAACTCCTATGAATAGTTCTCGATGCAAAGATCTAAGCTGCTGCGAAGAATCATTGAAGAACCGTTGTTATTATTATTATTATTAATATGAACATGGGGTACAAGGTTTTCCCATCTCTGCACATATGCCGCACCGCAGGCCAGTATACATGCAGGTCCGCTAGAGGTAACTGATCCCTGCAGAGTTGCCTTCGTCTCATGAGGTTAAAATCATTTCGCTGCACAGCTCTGGAAATTGCCTCTCACTTAGAAAACTTCAGGTGGGGTAGAGCCCAGTAATCTGCTGCACTTAATGAAAAGTTTAAAACAGTGGGTGAAGGGTCAGGACCTCCCAGCATGCTGGAGTTCCAGTGTAAATTGTCTGAATTAACCGTGAGTATATGGTCTGAAATCGTATCCCTGCGAGGAGCCGAACATGCAGTAAAGGCGTTACAGCTCGTTAACTTCCCCCTCAAAACAGATTATCCTGCTACTGCCCATCAGGGAACCGTCCGCGTCCGATTGGTCGAGAGGGCGTTCGTCTGTATTGATCAGGCAAAACCAATCGTGCGGGTTTATGTCCACTGTTATGGCAAATATTTATGGAGGACACATTAGCCAATCATCGAACAGCGATAATGGGGAGAGTGCAGCTGGGGCATGATCTCATCGGGTGAAAATTGGTTGAAGGGCCATTTATACGACGATCTAAACCAGCTGTCTGTGTGCAACTCAATACATGAGCTACCGACTCAGGAAACTTTATTGTAAACTCATTCAAACAGGTGCTGTATGCGTCGTTCGTAGCATGCAAGCGGCAGTGATTTTCAAAGCCCTAAGATTTCGGCTTTAATGGTTCAATATGCTTCTCCAACCCTTATTTATAACGTAATATTCATAACGTATCTCTAACAAGAAGTTGTTACCCAGAATCCCACCCGCACATCTTGTCATCTTCATGAAGGCCGAGGGTGTGAGAGCTTTGAAAGATCTTTGCATTAAGTCAGCATGGCCTCTAATGATTAGTCTGAGTGGGGAGCTTTCATTTCCCCAGTCCTGGAAGATCACAGGGGACGAATCGCAACACCCTTCTCCCTCCGCGCCAAAAGGAGGTGATTAAAACCTTAGCGGTGAATTGGACCATCAGAGCCCTTTAAGAACCTGTTCTCTCCTCCTCTCTACTCACTGAGAGGAGCTACCTGGGTCTTTTACAAGAGGATACATCATTAATGAGGATGAGAGAGAGAGTTAATCATTTTCACAGTCACCTCCCCACATTTATCCACCCATTTGCACTCAACATACTTCAGCCATTCCATTCCTCAAAGCTGCATTTTGAAGCCCAATTTAAATCTAGATTTCATTGTGGATGCATAGTTCATGCTAGGTCACATCATATAGATATTCAAATTACGAGTCTTGTCTTCTCTTCATGTGTTGCCGTGAAGCACATTTTGATTTCAGCAGACATGAAGAAAGTAAAACATGAAACAACCCATTTAATGCTACCTTAAATGACGTTGATGAACAATAAGTAATTTGGGGAAAACAATAAATTATATTAATGAAGGTTTCAGGGTTCTGCCACATTCAGTCTAGTCATTTCTTTGTGTTGTGGCAGAGATTTGACTAATGTCTCATATTTTGTGTGAGCGCGCGGCTTTGAGTGTCTTGAGTCGCACGCTCTCTTGTCTGTGTTACGTTATGATGTCCGGTCCCGATTCTTTGGTCTTGTTCAGTTTTGGTCTTCAGTTCGGGATTCGGGCATTCATGACCCTGGTGTTCATCCTTGTCATGAGTCTTTGCTCGTTCTCGTCCCCTACGTCATGTGGGTGGGCATGGTTTCGGTGCTCGTGTTTACATCGGCAACGTGCTTTCATGTTATGTTGGGTGTGGTTCGCAGTTTGTGTTTTACGAACTCCGTGCTGTCTTGTCTTGTTTCGTGTGGACACGCGGCTATGACATTCGCATATTCCATGTGTTCATGTCTTGTCACTGTGTAACCCCGCCCGTCTTGTTCCCTTGTTAGTTTGATTTACCCCAGCTTTTTCGACCTCATTATCCTCCTCATGTGCACCCTATTTATTCCCTCCGTGTTTGCTGATGGTGTTTCGTCGGCGTATTTTGGTGTGTCATTGCTAGCCTGTTCCAAGTCAAGTCGAGTCATGTTTTCTCCCCTCGGGGTAGTTTTTGTTGGGTTTTTGTTTGTTTTCTGTTTAATAAGTTCCTCATCTTTTTGCACATTGAGTCCTCGCGTGTTTAAATAGATCTGTGAAAGATCGTTAATTATTTTTACACTATTATGAAATAGAATTACAAGCTTATTTGCATTTATCTGTAGTGATGCTGTTGTATGATAATTTAACTGAGCTGGACGATGACATCACTGTTTTTTAGCCAAATTGAACTCATTTAATAATTTATGATCTTTATAATGGAACTGAATCAACAATGAATTGACTTCCGCCGATCAATGACACTTTTCTTTATAGAGATAAAAGGCATTTGCATCAATGAATCAAATATCAAATAAATATTTGATGTCAAAGCTGAATTTTCAGCATCCTTTTCTCCAGTCTTCAGTGTCACTTAATCCATCATTCTAATATGATGATTTGCTACAATAAATATGCTGATATTTGTTGAAATTGATACTTTATGTTCAGGATTTCTTAACAGAAAGTTCAAAAGATCCACATATTCAAAAAATATTCACTTCATTCACTTTTTAACAATGTAATGCCTCCCTGCTGAATAAAAAGTATTACAATCTTACTAGTCCCAAAATAAGTAATAAGAGTTGGTGAATCAAAATGTCGTCATCATCAATTATGTCCACCATCATATTTTCCTGCGAGTTCCAATAGACTTCTCTGAAAACAAAGCTTTAGCTTTGTTGCTTTTAAGGTGTCAGAAGTTGTTGACTCTCCAAGCATAGCAGTGTTTGTTCTGTCGGTGATTGTTAGTGATTCACTCCTTGTTTACATATGTAAAATGAGCCCACCTAATTGTCTAGTCCAATATTCCTACTCACAAACTGCTGTTTGGTCATTAGAACCAATAAGAAACATGTTGCATGCCGTTTGTTTGACTGCTTCGAGTGCTTAACGGTATTTGCTATTTAAACCATACAATACCATCCGATTCATTTTAGAAAATTCATTCGTTTTTACATGAGAATACCCACATCAAGCTTTAAACATATACTGATAATACTAAGTAAAGTTTTTGAGCAGCAAATCATCATATTAGAATGATTTCTGAAGGATCACCTGAAGACTGTTGAAATACAGCTTGATAACAGGAATAAATCACATTTTTAAAAGATATTCACTTACTTTTGAACTCAACTTTTGAACTGCATGTATTATTTACTACCATCCATTCAGTAAAATCATGTCCGAATCTCTTATAAACTTCTAAACGTATGGCACTTCTTCATAACCGAGGTCTCCATTAAGCCCTCGCCTCTGTGGGACTGCGAGTGTGTGTGCGTGAGGCGTGTGCGTAATGTGTCTGTATTCCTCGGTGTGTGGTGTGTGAGTTCAGGAGGTGAGGCTGTGTCTGTAATCTCAGACGGTGAGGGTGAGTCCTGACATGCTCCTTTTTCTGCTCCAGGAGTCACATCATCAGCGAGAGCATCATTTTGCATACTAACAGGAGAGGAGAGGGAAGTCACACTTGTTCGTGAGGACACACGTGGAAACCGCCCTCCCCGTCTACCCACACACCTCTCAGGTTAGCGGCAGATGACCTGCGGTGCAGCGATGCAGGAATGTCACATGAATATACATTTAGATGAACCTGAATCTCAAACGTGCTTTGATATACATCAGTAACGACTTGAAAGCGTACAGTTGTACTTGCAAAGAGAGATTAAGGGCTGAGATTTACTCAAATACAGTGCAGTGCAAAAGTTTGGAAATGCTAGAGGCAAATTAAAGTTTGGATAATATCAGCATAAATCAACAGATATTAAAATTGCATGATGATGATGATGATGATAAAAGGGAACACAAACTATATAAAGGCTGCAAAAAAAATTTGATATTGTCAAAAGGAAAATAATTACTGTTCAAGTATTTGCTCTTCAAAGATCACTGATCTTCAAGTTACTTTAAGGCATTTATACCAGCAACTGAGGAGAAGCATTTTCAAACATTTCCCATAGTGTTTCCAAACATTTGCTACGGATTTCGATCTTCAGCCCTGTAGCATTCTGGACTGTGTAGACTTCATTCAATGACAGAAAAAAAAGAAGAAAAAATGTAATTGTAAGACATTTAAAATGTTTAAAATGAGACATAAAGTCACAATTATAAGATGTAAAGTACGTACAGCTCTGATAAATGTTCAGTGGGCTCGCATGCTAAATAGTATAAGCTAGCTATCTCCGTTTCAGAACAAATTACAGCCTTTAAGCCACCCTCTCTGATACATAGCAATACAGAACACATTGAACCACATTAATGGTTGTAATATTTCACAGCTGGAAGGAATCGCTGTATGGAAAAGACAGACAGAAATGCAGATAATAGCTTTCAGTTTCATTAAGATAGAACCACTCGGTACGTCTTATAATCGAGAGACAATTTGCAAATCATTAAGAGAAACGTAAGATTACGTTAAAACACTGAGGATCCCATTCCTCAATGGATTCATAATCTTTTTGATAATAGCGATTCAAGGTTGACACAGACTCAATTGGACAGAGAAACCGCCAGTCAGAAAGCAAACACAACTCGCACTTTAACGAGCGAGAGAGAGCCACATAATCTCCTATTCAGAGCAGGTACTAATGAAGAATTCCATATATTCTAAAATTTAATTAAAACCCCAAAGATTTCAAATTAGATGCAATTTGAAATGCCTGGGGCAGAAATACATGCACTTGCGTGGCAAGGGTATCAGACTGAAAGTTGATATCGTAATTGGTCTTGATGTATTTTCTGTGTTGCCAGGCTGAGGCGAGGAGCTCATAACCATAGACAAATTCTCAGTAGATTACCTGCTCATTGAGAATGCCATCACTCAGGTCTGCTCCCCTCTAAATTACCCCGCCACTAAAGCTCTCTTAGCGAGACGCAGCTGGCCACCAGCACCACACATGCTTTATGCATGCCGCACCCACTGCACGCAAATATGCTCGGCTGAATATTAAAATATAATTGCCATTCATCCTAAGTAGCTTAAACCATTTCGATATTTTCTTTTTAAAACGATTTGGAGTCTCTGCAGTCATTATTTTCAAAGAGGCAATTCATAGTCTAATGACGGGAAAGCAAACGCAAAGGTTTACTCAAACATGTCTGTTTATGTGCTTTTTATGTGGTGAGCTTTGAGCTTTGAAAAGAGAGTCTGTTATTTAATAAAACAAAAATTCACCAAATATGATCAGCAAAGAAACGTCCAGAGTCGGTTAAATACATTGTGGTGGGAATTCATTGCTGTAAATGCACATGTCTACGCTTATCATATCATATCATACTCATTTGTATGAAAAAATGCATCATCGTAACATTGGATTGAACTAAAACACCATAGTTATAACAGTTACTGCACCTACAGTAGAAACATACATATGAATTAATATGACATCTATGAGGAATGTTAACACGGCGACAATAGTTTCAATCAAAACAATCTGTGCAAGCCAATCTGACAACCTAGAAGTGCAAATTCAATTTCATGCATGATTGTGATTCAAAATCAAAGCGCATCTCAAAATACAACAATTTTGAGATGCATTTTCATAAGAGGAAAGTCAACATATCTACTGGAAATCCAAAATGAATGCATATGGGTTCTGCTAAAATCTTTCTGGCTAGACATTTTTTTGGAAAAAAATTATCATGGTTACCGCAGATTCAACAAAATCAACAGCTATTGATCTGCTGAATCATAATCAATCAATCTGATTTCAGCAACACAAAAATGCTAAATCTAGAAGTTAGAAACATCCTGTAAATTATTAGGTATATTTTGGTGAAAACTTGAAATGAAAACTAATAACAATGCAAACTAAGCGGTGATTTTCAAGAGATTTTTTGTCCAGCGGAAATATTTTTACACAGCATTATACTCTGTTGAATGAGAATGTCTTTAATCATTTTTATAACATTAAACATGGCATCTACCCTGACTTGGATTCATTGGTAACCATGGCAAATTTTTGTAAAGCCTGTGCGTGTGGGCATTATTTATCTCTGCTAAATAAACCTTTATTCATTCCTTCCTTGCTCGTCATTCATTCCTTGCTTTCACACACTTTATTTTTTGCACTAATACATGAAGTGTCGAGGAATTAAAGTGCATCTGTTGCAGTCTTCTGGGAACCGGGAAAGCAGCGTTCCTGAGTGTTTCTGGGAGGCATTGCTCTCCCCTCACATACATTCTCACTTGAGATTGTAAAAATGTCAGCCTGCCAATCACGAGTATTTGAATTTTCTGTTGACAGGCGCAGGCACCTGGAGGATGTGAATATGATAAGTTGTCACCTCGTCATGGAGATTCTCCATTCGGCCTGGAGAGTGAGACAGTAATAATTTTACAGACCTTCACAGTTTCAAAATAACTTTTAATATTATAGCGGGGAAAAAAGCTGTTGAATTATAAACGCCTGCCGCTGCGGTTCTTCGACACCACCATCTGTCTTTTTGATGGAGATGAGGAGAGAGAGAGAGGGGTGCAGAGGTCAGCCCGTAACGTGGGGACGACGAGAGAAGAAGAAAAAAAAAAAACACAGCAGCTGCCGGAACACAGAGACTATTTTCATATGCACTGCTCATTGGGAAGCAAATCAAACTGTGTGGTCGATCTGGGGCGAAAGAAAGTCACTTAAATTCTTAACCACAACATGGGGCCTAACTGCACGTCACCCCTTTACACTGCGGAAAAGGAAAAGGTGCGAAGAGGAATGGACGTGTCTGCAATTGCTCCAAGCTGAACGCTGGCCTTCATTTGTGTAGAACATGCCTGGCGTAATTATGTAAGTGCGCTTACATGATTTACAAAATGAGCACACCAAAATGTTGTCATTACCGGTGGGAACCTCTGGATTTCTTTAGGACCACTTTCTGAGCTTCAGAGTCAATTAAAGAATCATGATGGAAGAAAATGGTTTTGGCCTTAGTTAAAAGAGGGTAGTTCACTCACAAAACGAAAAGAAAAAAGATTCTGACATCATTTACTCACCCTCATGTTGTTCCAAACCAAAATGACTTTCTTCTGCTGAATGCTGAATTTTTGTGAGAAAAGTTGCGGTTTAAACAAGACTGATTTACTCTGAATAAACAGAAAGAAAAAGCATGTTTTCAACAACATTTGCATGCATATACAGTAGTACCTCAAGATACGAAAGGCTCAACTCACGAAAAATCCAAGTTACGAAAGCAAAGACGAAAAATGTTACTGCTCTTACGAAAAGTTTTCAAGATATGAAAGGTTTCTAAGTCCAAAATTTGCCCCATAACAATTTTGAAACTCGCACCGCACGCCGCCATCTTAGTTATAGTAGACTCGCCACCATCCTCCTGCTCTCCCATTGGTTCCTGATGCTAGCCAAGCCATGAGATCCTTCTCTCTAATTGGACAGCATTCCTCCCATCATGCATCTTCTATACGTACGTGCTGGCGTGCTTTAGCTCAGCCACTGCGCACCCCAAACTTTAATTTTTTTATGTGTTTTCGTAAAGTTAAGTGTACGTACGTGCGTTATCTGCCGATTATCCTCTTCCTCCTCTGGCGCAACTTTCGGAGATAGCCTCACTCGAAAGGTAAGCTTCGACATTTTACGTTATTTCATTGTTTATAGGTCAATTTAGCTTTATTATGGGGTGTTTTTGGAGGGCTTGGAACGGATTAGCCATTTTACATGTAAAATGTGTTCCAAGATACGAAAAACTCATTATACGAAGGCCGCCTCGGAACGGATTAATTTCGTATCTCGAGGTACCACTGTATACGGGTGAGGGTGTGACATGAATGGAATGACACAAGAGTGAGTAAATGATGATAACATTTTACTACCATCACTTTAAAGTGGTGGTATTGAGCTTTCCTGTTGCTCATTCAGTAGAGAGTGGCACTCGCAATGCCAAAGGTCATGGGTTTGATTCTCAGAGAAAGCAAGAACTGATTAGAATATCAATGAGGCCCTTTGATTAAAAGCGTCTGCCAAATGCAGAAATGTAACAAAAGTGTCCCAATTACGCTTTTTCAAATGTCCCCTTTCATGTAGTCTGTAACATAACTATTTGTGAATGTACAAGGTCTGCAAAGTACATGACAAATACAGTTACTTTTCGTCTCCTAAAATAAATAACTGCTGGAATGAGTCATTAGGAATTGCAGTCTCACTTTCTTTTGCATGCCGACGTAACAATGCAAAACGTGCATAAAGCCAACCTGTTTCCTTCATTAGATGATCATGAATGTCTACTTCTACACCGTAGTTATAGCTGAAGCTGGGAGAGTTTGGTTCGTATTGTCGGCATGTTGAGAAGACACTCTTTCGTATGCCCTTCAAAAGGGTGAGGACTGGTATTGATATGGACCAATCACAGTAAACTGCGCCATCTGACCAATCAGGAAGGAGGGGTTTTCCAAAACAGAATCCTGTATAGTTTAGACTCTGTGAGAAAAGAGGTGATGCTAAAATGCATATTATGAGAAAAATAAAGTGTTTTTTTTTTAACTCTGTATTCATGTAAACCTATAGGAGACAAAATAGCATAATGGGGGTATTTTAAGGGTCAAAACATATTCCATTAAAATCTGTCAATGAAAACCATTCTATTTGCACAAGATCTAATTAATGCATCACTCTATCATGAAATGTGTCCAAGAGTAATTTGCAATACATTGAAAACATAGATATGCATACTTACCATTGCTACAAGGGGCACGCTAGTGGACATTAGCATATATGCAAGTTTTCTCTTCTAGGTCAATTTGGTTTAATGTTACCTTCATGTGCAAGAAATTCTTCAGAAATTCTTAGCTCCCACATCTGAAGTCTTACTAAACCAAATCTTACTAAACCAAAATGATATTTAGCGTTCCATTCACTGACAACGATATAAACATTCACTGTGCTATCTAGATAGCTTGCTGATAATTCTGGAATTTCAACATTTCAACATTTAATCGTTTCGCTGTACAATTGGCTTCAAACGATTAAATACGATTAATTCTTTTGCAAATATGTGCAAATATGCATTATTTAATTATGATACAAGGCGATGTAGCTAAAACAAATAATGAATACCAGTCACAGAAGCAATAATTCTCTCCTCCACCATGTTTAAAGTTTAAGGCGCGCCCATCTCAGGAACTTTGGTATCAAACTGATTGCAGAGCTTCCTAGTGGTAAATACGACTTGAGAGGCCAGTTACACAGCCGATCACGCATGAATCACTCACAAATCACGCACAGATTGGGTTTGTGCGTGCTTGTGCGTCGAGAAATTGACCAAAGTATTCCACGAACATTCAATGCACGTCCGATGCATGAATCACTGACGGAGCGCGTCCAATCAACGAACAAGCACTTTCAGAATCCACATTGTTGGAATGAACGTGATACGTGCGCCGTTCATGCGTGGTTCATGATAAATATGAAGGTGGGGCGTCAATGGATGTGCACGGTTTCGAACCAGTTCCGACGCATAAGCACCGACGGCCGACGCGTGTCCCGCGCATAGTCACGCATACTCGACGCATAAACTACGCGCGCCGACTCATGAATAACGCGGAAAAATTTTGAACCGTTCAAAACTCAAAATCACGCACAAACCGTCTTCGACGCACATCCACTTACAATCACTGATGGTCCACGTTCGTTCCACCGACGAAATACGAAAACGACGCACGCTCCGTGCAGATGCGTTTTCGCTGTGTGACTGGCCCTTGAGAGGCTATCATGCCCAATTTTTTGCTAGCAAACTCGTATTTATGGTAATTCCGATAGCATGTGAAGGCATCATAAGTCTGCATTTCATGTTAAATGAGCCACAACCTACATTAAGTTGAACTGAAATGTCAGGCAGTGCAACACAGGCAATGCATTCATTGAAATTAAATGTTCGTCCTCACTGATCCATAAAAGTTTATAAGTTTATATAAACTAAATGTAAATATGAATATATATGTAGACAAAACTATCAAAATATCTATAAAACAGGTTTTTTTTTTTTTTTACTTCAAAAAACAAGCTTTTCTAGATACAAATTGCAGTTTTTTATGGAAATTCGATGTTATAAATGCAACTTAACAGGATGACTGGAAGGGCAAGACATGTTTAGCATTGTCCGTTAGCATACCATACACCATACACAAAAGGCTCATTGAATTTGTTTAAAACTGTACATATAGGCTCACTCTTTACGCCAACTAATGTCAAGAGTTGAGCTTGCTTTGCTTTCTGCACATGTGCCAAAAATTATGCAGCACTCGGCCAAGACCAACATGGCCACTTGGAGTGGCTAACCGCTAACTAACACTCATAACTGGCCAGTGTTATGTGCCGTCCAGGTGCTATAAAACACTCCACTGTGGCACAATGAAGGAGATGCGAGTGGAGTTGTGGGGTGGGATTCTAGGTGCGTTTGGTGTTGAATAAGTCTTTCGTCAGTGGAGACTGTGGCCAGTGTTTAAACCCAGAGGGGAGTGTGTGTGTCTGTGTACTGTTTGGCTCTACATGTATAAACCGTAATTCGATCTGTATTAAATTCCCATAAAAGTTGTATTTGTCTAACGCCAGAGTTGGCCTACGGTATGTGACGATGTGTAAAATGTGGACAAATTTGCAGAATCAAATCAAGAGACAAATTTCTTTAAATATGTAAACTCATACTACCATTCAGATGTTTGAGAAATGTAACGTTTACGTTTATTCAACAAGGACACGTTGATCAAAATCAATAGTAAAGGCATTTATAACTTTGTGTTCAAATAATTTTGGAAAAAGAACAATGGGTTGTACAAAATTATTAACTAGCACAACTGTTTTCAACATGGATGCTAAGAATAAATGTTTAATGAGCAGCAAATTGTCATATTAAGCAGATTTTTGAAGGATTGTCCGACTCTTGAGTTAGTAATGTGCCATCACAGGAATACATTACATTTTAAAACATTTGCAACATTTGATGTGAGTCAAATAAATTCTGCCTCAAAGCTTAAACGATAGTGTATATATGTCGTATTGAAATGGTAGCATAACTTCACTGAGTGCATTTGCTTTGTACTTCTGCCATTGTTGTTTCATAACAGTACTTTTTTTCTCTTAAGTCTCCTGGTTGTTATTTTTTTCTTGCTATCATAGTTGCACATTTCAATGCCCAACAAGAGTTTAACCTCCAAATTTCAGAAACTAAAATTGAACCAAAAACCAACATTATGCTGCCAAGTGTAAGTGACACGTTGCCAACACGTCTTGATCGGAATGTTCAAGGGACTGAATACATCTATTATAAATAAACCAAAACAATGAGAGAAAGATGTTATGAATAACTGCTGGTTGATTTATACAAAAAAAAAATTGTCAGTCGAATTCTGGAAAAAACAACACCCGAAGCCTCACTATGAACCTGTTCAGACTGCAAATGAATAATTTAGTCCCTGATGATTAAAAAAAACAAAACAATTACAATATGCATAACGATCAGGTTAAATCTTATTCAGATGCAAGCACTACTTGTATTTTCCACATTCGTTCTTTCTGTATTTTTTGTGTGTGAGGTCCCAGAGGTTTGAACACAATTCATTATGTATGAGCATCAACTTACAGTACTTGACTGCCGATTAATAGAAAGTTTTCAGGATGAGCATTAGCAGCATGTCATGCATACAATAAAGGGCCTTCTTGTTTGTGACTAATTATTTACATTGGCTGCATTCCATATGAATATGCATGCATGCGTCTATTCTTAGTGCATTGTAAGTGATGAAATGTAGATTAGTCCATAGTTCTGACTACTTTGTTAGTGAAACAAAAGTAACGAACCTCTTTCTCATCTTCTCTACAAGTATCCAAGCTGATAACGACATGAGGAAAATGACCAAGGCTATTAATGCTCGTTTATTTAAATACTCTGTCCTGTGCTTGACAGTACAAACACCCATCTAAACTCCTCTCAAAGCTCTCAACACTGTAGATCTTTCCTCTACGTGTTCTGGGAGAGATTCTCTTCCTTCAGTGGTTTGGGAGACAGCGAGCTTTGTTCTCACCCAGAAACTGACACATCATATAGTTTATGGTTTTTAATAGTAGTGGTCATAGCAGGAGTAGAGCTGAAAGTTCGTGCGAGTATGTTTAGCTATGGTAAAAGAACTCCCATTAGTTATCGGATTCAGACTTTAAAAGGAAACCCCTGAAGTTTCCTGTACTTTAATATTTTACGGAAGAGAAATGGAAATGAATTATGTTTTCAAATGTTCTCATAATCTGTTTCAAGAGGAGATAAAGTGTACATCCTTTGCTGAAATACTGTATCTTTTTTTTTTTGAACAAATGAATCATTAATATGGCGGCATTTAATGTTTCATTAAGCTGTTATCACAACTGTACTATCACAGACCTGCAGAGACGGGTAATACACTACTTCTACAGTATATACTGGAAACAATGCTCTGTTTTAAAATCTAGTGAGCTGCTCCTTATGTGCTAGAGCTGCACGATCAATCATTAAAAGATTGCGATCTCCATTCAAACACCCACGCAATCTTATTCCTAAATGCCAAAAATTCATAATATCATACATTTTTGACAAGTACGATCAAACCGATTCAAACACAGAGAGAGCAGTTGTCAAGTAAAGGTATGAAACAGTCTTTTCAAACAAACAGTATCATTATTTATGTGTGCCAATAAATCAAAACATCACAAACATACTGGGATTAAAATGTTTACATTTTAAAAAATGTTTATATTTTTAAAATGTTTATTTATAGTTCGACTTTAAATACAAAAATAAAGTATTTCAAAAAAACGACAAAAAATTCAGTAACGTCTATCAACTCTATCATTTGGCCGGTATGTGGCAACATGTTACTGTCAAAAAATATGTTTCAGTGAATCATTCACTCAAGAGATTAGTTCAAAATTGCTGATACATCCGGTATCAAAACTAGCAAAGTCATTGAATCATTCACTCAAACAAGCTTAAGAAATTCCTTCAAAGTATTTTTTTTAAATAGATTGCAGCAATAACCATTTTTGTCAGAACCTCTAGTAATGTACATACCATTTTGTTTAGTTCCCTTTCTGGGAACTCGAGCTGTGTCGAAGCACTAGGGGAAATAGCCTTGCGTGAGTCACGTGAAGATCTATGCAACCAATGAGAAACGAACGCGTGTGAATGCGTCACTGCCGGCCGCAGCCGGTGACGTCATGAGGCAGAGCATAAAGCGCGTCTGAAACCGGGGCGCGTCAGCTCTGAATGCCTTCAGCGTGCTGTGTCTGTGTGAGAGTGATTTTGAGTTGAGATAGCTAAAAATCATCAGAATGAGTGTGAAAATGTGGCGAATGAACAGAGGTTCACACCGTGTGTTTATCCTTGCCCACGTTTCATAACGGGCAGGGATACACATGTTATGTGTGTAATCTGTTTGGGAGTGGAGCATGCACGGTCGGCACTTGAGAGTGCCGGTTGTAAGGACTGCGAGAGGTTCTATCTGCATGCTCACTGTGGTACAGTGGATAGTGTGTTTGCCTATCATGCGGTAGACCGGGGTTCGGAGCCCCGGTGGGATGAACTTTTTCATTGCATGATCTCCGCTCCCGCCTGGCGGTCTGTAACGAGGCCGCCTAGGCTAGTGTTCCCCGCGATTCGGGACCTGCAGTAGCCGAGGCTTTGTGGCGCTCTCGGTCCTGGGGATCACAAATGGATCTCGCTGAGGCTGCTGGGGTGGGTCCGTCCTTACCTCAGCCTTCACGAGATCAAGCGGGTCCCAGTCACGAGCACTCTGAGTGAGATGCCCGTGCTGTGACTCCAACACTAGCTCTATCAAGTTCAGAGAGTGAGATCGATTTAGCTAGTGTTGACTCGGTCGAGGAGGATTCGCCACTCTCCTCGCCGGCGTTTGAGGAGCTTGTTGAGGTTGTGGCGCGAGCGGTCTCTCGTCTGGGGCTTGATTGGCCAGCAGAGACCAGAAGGGCTCGTCCTAAGTATGTTAGACGAGCGTTATCTTCTGACTCGCGTCATTTCCCCGCGCCGAGCAATGCCTTTCATACTTGATTTACATGCCGAGGTATCTAGATCTTGGGGAAGGCCAGCCTCCGAGAAAATTTATACACGTAATATTACGATGTATAATAATCTAGTGGGGCTCAAGATCATTGATATGGAGGGTTGAAGAAAGTGGATGAGGGCGAGTTACCTCGTCCCTCAGTCCGCGTCCTCCATTAAAATTCTGGCGCTCCCCTCCAAGCCGATGCGCGTCACATCGTCTTTGGTGGGGAAAGCATACTCCGCATCGAGTCATGCCACAGCGTGTCTGCACGGCACGACACTGCTGCAGGCATATCAGGCGGAGTTGCTTGGGGACCTCAACGAGGGCGGCGGTATCGGTCCGGAGGCAGTGGCAGAGCTGCGCCGGACCGTGGATCTGTCTCTTTGGGCCACTAGGGAGATGGCCTACTCTGTCGGCCGCTTCATGGCAGCTCTGGTGGCTACGGAGAGACACCTTTTTGGCTCAATTTGTCAGCTATGAAAGATAGGACAAATTTGTTTTGCTGGACGCTCCTCTGTCCCCTTCGGGCTTGCTCGGCGACGCCGTAAAAAGCGTTGTCGACAAGTTTCAGGAGGCTGCACGACAGCAGGTGTCGTTCAGTAAAGTTATTCCCCGCCGCCCTCCACGTGAGACCGCCAGTCAAGGGAGGTCTCAAAGCTCTTCACACAGGGCCGCTCAAAAACGAAGTGTCGCCACCCGTCTTCCTCCGGTTAATCCCGGGGGGTCGGGTCGACAGGCTCAAGCCTCTGGCAAGAGGGGCGATCTGAGGGTTGTCCTGAGCGCTAAGAAGGCTAAGAGCAAGCGGCCCTGACGCCAAGCCGCAACAAGGTGGTGTATCCCTGGAGCAGCTGACCAGTCAGCCCGCCATGGGAAAACCACCCCCTCCGAGGAGGGTCCTAGAGCACTCCACCCGGGAATCCGGAAATCCCGGCCCAGTGGTGGACATGCTATCAGCACCAGAGGCCAGCCCCGGGAGGCTGGTTCCCCTAGTAGAGTTCCGGGATGCGTGGTCACGGCTACCCGGTATCTCTCAGTGGGTCCTGCGCACGGTCACCTTAGGGTACACCATTCAGTTCGGGGTCTCACCACCCCGGTTCTCGGGGGTCCTACAGTCTGCTGTAGGCCCTCAGCAGGCTCTGGTCATGGAACAAGAAGTAGACACTCTGCTGGCGAAAGGGGCCATCGGGTATGGACCCCTCGTGAACAGCAAGTCCGGGCTTTTCAGCTGTTACTTCATAGTTCCGAAGGGAGGATGGAAGGTTGCGGCTCATTCTGGATTTTTGTCTCTTAAATTGATGCGAAGAGATGCGACGCTCAGGCGGATCGTAGTACAGATTAGGTCCTATAACGGGTCCGGCACGATCGACATCAGAGACATATAAATCCCTCATTCCCATCCTTCCACAACAGGAAGTTCCTGTGGTTCGCCTTCAGGGGGGAAGGCGTACCAGTATCAGTGCTTCCGTGTTTGGTCCGGCTGCTCTAAGCTCATCTGTACTTGCACGGGCAGCACAACATCGAGGTGTTGTGCCCGCACACAGAGGAGCTGGGGTTAGGACTAAGACCAGGGGTTCTCCCTGAGGGGTACCCGCTTCGCAATCAAGGTCACGGGGCGATGCCCACGCACCCTGAGCATGCGGAAGAACTCCTGGTTCTCGTCGATGCTTACGGCGGAACACCAAGAAGAGTGTACTTTCTCCCACTCAGAGAACCACTTTCTTGGGAGTCATTTGGGACTCAGTGGCCATGTCTGCTCGGTTCCTCCCCGAGAGCATCCAGGCCGTTCGTTGAGCTGTTAAGCGACGAGTGACACTCTTACGCTGAACACCAAGAAGAGTGTTATTTCTCCCACGTAGAGAACCACTTTCTTGGGAGTCTTTGGGACTCAGTGGCTATGTTGGCTCGGCTCTTCCCCGAGCGCATTCAAGCCTTCGTTCAGCCGTCAAGAGTATCGAGGGGCAGCCACTCACGTGAGACACTCTGAGGTGTTAGGGTCCATGCAGCGGCTCCAGCGATTATTCCATGGGGCCGACTGTGTGCGAGACCCCTGCAGTGGTGGCTGAAAACCAGGGGTTCTCCCCGAGGGCTGGAACCCTTGGTCCCCTTATTTGGAGCAGATTTGGGACAGATACGGCAGGCACAGGTCTCCTGTTTGCCTCCGTAAGAATTTCTCTGCCCTCTGTGGCTTTCGTTTAACATCCAGGGCCTCTGGGGCGGGTTGTTATGGTACAGGCGTGGCCGAGGCTACGCCTGTACGCTTTTTCCTCCCATCACTCTGCTCCCGGGAGTTCTGGGAAACTGTGGGTCTGGCCCCTGAGGGGGCCCAGCTCATAGAGGCCGGTCTCTCAGCCGAGGTTGTTGAGACCATCCTTCAGTCCAGAGCTCCCTCCACGAGGAGACTCTACGCCCTGAAGTGGAAGCTCTTCACTTCTTGGTGTAGTGAAAGGCAGGTGAACCCAGTAACCTGTCAAGTTGGCAAAGTACTGGAGTTCCTGCAAGAAAGATTTGTGGCAGGGCTGTCCCCCTCCACCTTGAAGGTCTACGTGGCTGCTATAGCGGCTTGCCACGTACCTCTGGGTGGGGTACCCTTGGGCAGGGACCCCCTAGTCACTCGTTTCCTCCGTGGTACACTAAGGCTGAGACCTGCGGCACAGACCAGGGTGCCGGCTTGGGACTTGTCCGTGGTACTCCTAGGCCTGTCCCAGCCGCCCCTTGAACCTTTAGAGGAATCTCTATTAAGTACCTCTCTCTTTAGACCCTTCTTTTGCTGGCAATCGCCTCGCTCAAGAGGGTCGGGGATCTTCAGGCCCTCTTAGTGGCCCCTTCATGTCTTCAGTTTGCGCCCGGGATGGGAAAGGCATTTCTCCACCCGAGGCCAGGCTATATCCCCAAGGTTCCCACTGAGGTGGCTCGGTCTATCATGCTGCAGGCCTTCTGCCCTCCCCCATTTGATGATCATGAGCAGGAGCAAGAACAAGGTCTGTCCAGTGCGAGCACTGGACGCTTACGTCAAAGACTGCCACTTGGCGTAGGTTGGACCAACTGTTCGTTTGCGTTGGCTTTAGGACCCCTAAGGGGGCTCCAGCTTCTAAGCAAACACCAAGCAGGTGGATAGTCGAGGCTATCTGTCTAGCTTACGAGTCGGCCGGACATGCTTCTCCTTTGAGGGTCTGAGCCCACTCCACTAGGAGCATGGCAGCATCCAAGGCTCTCCTCTCCGGAGTCGCCTTGTCTGATGTTTGTGCTGCGGCCGGCTGGTCCTCACCGCACACATTCATGAGGTTCTACCAGCTAGACCTCGATGCCGCCCCGGGAACCAGGGTGCTCTCTCAGTGAGCTGGGACACACCCGGATGCTGACGTCGCTGAGGTGGCGTTGGCATAGCGTTCCCCTAGTGCTTCGACACAGCTCGAGTTCCCAGAAAGGGAACGTCTCGGGTTACGTATGTAACCCTGGTTCCCTGAGGGGAACGAGACGCTGTGTCTTGGCCTCAGCTCCTGGCGCCTCCGGGCCCGCTTCAGGCATTCATGGCTGACGCGCCCCGGTTTCAGACGCGCTTTATGCTCTGCCTCATGACGTCACCGGCTGCGGCCGGCAGTGACGCATTCACACGCGTTCGTTTCTCATTGGTTGCATAGATCTTCACGTGACTCACGCAAGGCTATTTCCCCTAGTGCTTCGACACAGCGTCTCGTTCCCCTCAGGGAACCAGGGTTACATACGTAACCCGAGACGTTTTCTAATCATAAACATGGGAGAATTGTTATCTCAAAAATCACCAGTCTATCCAGAATCTTGCAGCTAACAGCATCCTAACAACTATATATAATATTTCAGTCACTCGTCTTGTTGTAATGCATTCTGGGATTGAATTCTCTTCAAAGATACATGTGATACTGCCTTAGAATCTGGCTAAAACAAACTTTTTCTTACGAGTCAACATAATTATGCTGCTCGCCTCCGGGAACAGCCTTCACTTTGGGAGCATGCTTGTGATAAATAAGTCAGTTATATTATTCCATATACATCCATGTCCTTGCACATCACGAACATAGACACTATGAATGTCCTTCTGCAAACACCAAATACCCAAATATCCACACACACACTATAACTCTCCCACATGCACTAAATAACACACACTTCACACCTAACGTAAAAGTGTGTTACAGATCCATTTTCACCCTTTAAGCACTAAAGGTCACTAAAAATCTACAGGGTCAATGACCTTCACTGTGTTAGATCTTGTGTTTCCTTACAAGACCTTGTTTGAAGGACAATAGTATGAGAAGCTTTCCTTACACATATTACAATCTGCCATGCTATATTTGAGCAACCCATGAGCAATAAAGCGCTCCTCTGGGACGTCGTTTTGTGTGAGGTCTCTCACAACACATATCTAATTTTATGTTGTGTCCAGTCGGTGCTGTGTTGTCATTATAGCCAAACCTCTTGAATTATATATGTCTCACACATTTTAGGAGGTGAATCTGGTATATTTGTTCCATTAACTTCTACAAGCTCATGAATAAGTAACACGCCGCTTAAGTGTCTTTCTTGTAAATTGGTTTATACAGCATCACATACATGAGGTCCATTTCTTTTCACCATCATTCATCAGACAGATCTGCAGCGTGTCAGCATGGACAGGTTTCAGACGACTCTTTTTCCTGCTGTTCGACGCTGCAGATCCAACTCGCATCTCTATGGATTCCCACAATAGAAAAGAAAAAGAAAAATGCACTTCCTGAAGGTGGCAAAAGAAAAGTGTTTCTAGTTTTTAATTTAGCTTAGAATCCACACAGGTATCAAGACAGTCGATAGATACTTACATTTTACAAATACGGCTTTCATTTTACTAGTCAAGAGTTGAGCAAAAAGCACAGCTTGTCAAATAAATGGAAACGTCATCATCTTCCCACCTTTGCATTTTTAGAAAAAATAACTATGCGAATGAGACAAATTGCAATTCAAAATGCAATTGAATTCTGAATGAATGCTTGTATTAATGTGAATGGCAGATTTTAACATTTTAATCTTAAATTTAAGATTAAATGTAATCATTTAAATTTGGTTAAATTTGATTGTGTGTCATTGTTTTGAATGTTAATATTTTCTCCAATCTAATATGCATTAGTATTAAAATGCAGAATGAGTTAGATTTAAAAATGGAACAAAATGATAAATAATATTATTAAAGTAAAAAAAAAAAAAAAATACCGAAATGATGCACAAAACTTTCCTGTAACTCAATCAATAAGGCATTGGTGTTTGCAACGCCAAGGTCATGGGTTCAATCCCAGGGAAAGCAAAAACTGATTCAATGTGTTTCTTAAATACAATGTAAGTTGCTTTGTATAAAAGTGCCTGCCAAATGCATAAATGTAAATGTGAAATGTGAAAGTCAAAAGCAAGGGGGGAAAAAGCAAGGTTCTGCAGAAAAAGTTGTTGAAACTGAATGAATCGTTTAGGGTTTCAGAACAATGGCAAGCACTACTGCCACCCCATATATCCCCATGGCATCTGAGTTTCCATGAAGAAACATTAAAAAGTGGATCTTTTCAGAACCGTTCACTGAAAGGTTTTTTGGGGAACTCAAAATGGTTCCTCCATGGCATCATTGTGTAAATCCCCTTTTGGAACCTTTATTATTAAGACTCTATAATCATTCGTTCAGTAATATTTCATAAGAGGAAAACTGCCGGTGAGAAGCATTTAAAGTTCCTCCAGTCCCATCACAGAGGGGTTGACACCATTGCAGGCATGCAACAGTCCCAATTCCTTTGCACCACAAACCTCGCTGTCTAAAATAGCGCGGTGTACCTGAGGGGGCTGTTCTTCGGCATGAATTAATTGTATGTTGACTGAATTAATGGGGTAGAAAAAACATGCATATATCTGCTAATACACGAGAAGGACGGCGCGCGTGCATGCACACGCGTGTGCGCTGAAGCATCGGTTCTGAAGGAGCCGGGCGCAGACAGAGGGGGGGACGCATGTTGCCTCTCTTGCACTAAGAGGTTTGGTGCTTGACCAATCAAGAGTGAGACCGAGCATTGTTAAGAACCTGCGGCTTGATGTAAGGACTCCGCCACGCTTTCCAGCTCATACGATGTGCAACCTGCGTGCAAGCCCGTGCACAATTTATGAATAAATTATTTGATGCCGAGTCCCCCAGGGGTGTGTCGTGCTCACCCCTCCTAAACTTAAAGCAATTACCGGCAGGAGATTATTGCCACTCAGCTACAGGCCGCGGTTCGACTTCACTGACTGGCAGACGTCATTTTATAACAGCCCGGGAGCCTCTAAGTCGCTGTGACAGAAAATTCATTGTTAGTGTGTAGTGTGAAAATTTCTACAGAGTCACGTCAATACGCGAGACCCGATCGGGTCTCTGAGAATGTATTATTCTTCATAAAAAAGTGTGTGATGTATTCTTCTTTTTTTTCCTGAAGCTGACAACATTTCACCCCTTACGGGAGGCAAAGCGTCCCACCCCTCGTCTCCCCTCTGCGCCTCTCAATTTATTCTCTTTCTTCTGGCTCACAGGTGATTACGGGCGTGCTTTAACCCAGGGGGTTCAGGCCAGGAAAATGAGATGCTAATCGCGCTGTTTTCTGTTTTATGATGGATCATCCCTCGCCGCAGAATCTGTTTTGGTGAGGAGCGATGCTCAGCCCATAAGATTTGTGCTGCGCAAGTGCGTCAATTTAAAGACACACAAATCATTCCTGACATCAAACTCTATGTCCAGCCAGTGATATATGAACATTAAAAAGGCGGAAACATGCTTTCAAGACCCTCAGAAACACTTCTGTTGCACAGGCCACAATGCATCTGTAAAGGAATAATGAAAACCTGTCAATGTGTCATTCCAGCTCTGTATTATTTTCTTTCCTCGTAGAACACAAAAGGAATCCGAGCTGCTCTTTCACATAAATCGAGAGTGGATGGTGCTTTATACTGCCAAGGACACAAATGGACCATACACAAGTGTTCCCACCCCTGGTTCTGGTGAACCCTCAACAGTAAACATTTGCATGACTTAACAGGTACTTGACAGACCTACTTTAGGTGTTGAAAACTCTACTAAAAAGTTATACAATCTCCAACACGAGGAACCGATTCAAATTGAAGTAAATTTCTCAATTTGCAGTTAAATATTGTTTTATTGAATTTCCTGTGATGGTATAGCTGACTCTTCAGCAACATTACTGAAGTCTTCAGTGTCACATGATCCTTTTGCTGCTCAAGAAACATTTCTGATTATTAATAATGTTAATAAAAGTTGTGCTGCTTGATCTTTTTGTGGATCTTTTGTGTAAAGTTTAAAAGAACAGCAATAAATAGAAATATAAATCATTACATGATACATGTCTTAACTGTCAATTTAGATCAATGTATCCTTGCCAAATAAAAGTATTCATTTCTAATAAACAGATAAATAAATAAAGACTTACTTACCTCTCTCTCTCACACACACACACACACTCACACACTCTCTCACTCACACACACATTTTCTCTCTCTCTCTCTCTCTCTCTCTCTCTCTCTCTCACACACACACACACACACACACACACACACTGCGCTACATACACCAACATTGAGTTTAAGAGAATCTCAAACATTTTGCTTAACCTCTCATTTTGTTTCACAGACGAAATAAACTAATAAAGGGTAGTAACCAAAGAAGAGTGAGTAGAAACTCAAATTATGTTGCATTGCTGTGTTATATAATTCTTTCCTGAACGGATTCATATCTCCAAATCATTCGCTTCATTATAGATTTTACGTGGAAAAGCGTAATAATAATTATTATAGTCAAACCTTCACTGTTTAAGCTGTAGGCCTAATTCACACTTGCTCAGTAACTAGGGCTAAAGAACGGCCGCGGTTCTCACTGTGACGTGCTTTTCCTGCTTTCTGAATAAGTAAACAAAACAGATGTTCTCGTCGTGTTCGGTAAATCTGCATGAAATCCAAAATTGCCACTTTGTTCGGCAGCATCGTGCAATGTATACAGCACTTGTTGACCGACTTCATCATCAGCCGCGCACTTTATCTGTCAGGTCGCATCAGAGCAGCGAAGAGCATCAGCCGTCAGCGTGATATCTGCGGCTCTGTCACTCCCGGCCATTTCCCCCCTTTGATTCCTGGCCGTCTGTGTCTGCTTAATAAATAACCAGCCTCAGAAATGGCAGAGACACTCCACGTTAACGGAGACCATCTCAGAGCATCCCCCCCGTCGCCCCCTACTGCAACACTTAGAGATAACCAAGCAAGATTTGGCACAGCTGGAGAGAGGAAGACTCTTTCGATCCTGTTGGCTGACTTTCTATCATTCCCTCTTGCCATGGCTGACTGCCCTGTCCAGCCTGTTTGTGTCATTTTCACTACAACCCCCCTCCCTTCAAGCCTTCATTTCTGCGAACGCTCTTTCTTTCTCTTGCTTTTTCTCTGCGAGCGTCTGACTTCTCGGCTACAGTGTCCGTACCCCCTCCAGCGCACATAAAAGTGTGTGAGCGGACACTCACGGTCCACATAGCAGTGGAGCAGTAGAGATGGATGGAGCGATGGGTGGACGGAGAGATGGATGGATGGGTGGATGGACAGATAGTGAGGGAGGCGGATGCATGTGTCCCCTGTTGTGACGGTAGAAGCCTTCCCTCCACTCTAACACTCATTACTTACCTCGCCTCCCACAGGCCCACTGCGCGAGACGCCACCATGTTCCTCATACCACCAGTAACGTGTGTGTGTGTGAGCGGTTATACACACTCAGCACTATTAAACACTTCTTCAGCAGGTACAACAGCTACCACTTCATTTATATAAAAACCACCAAACCGCCATTTTCTCCAAACATCCCCACTGCGGATTAACTCTCGCAACACTGTCCGAAACATGAAATCATACAGCTTTCAGAGAAGTTGTTTTAAAGGCGTGAAACAACATTCGCAATGCATCAAACTTTCTAAGTGAAAAACCCATTCACAGCAACAACGATAACTCTATTTGCTTCCACACCACTGGAACAAAACAATATTTTGTTTACCATGATCATGTCATCTGTCACTTTAAAAGCTCGAGTTCTTAAAAGTCAGATCGTTTTTGATTGGTTGCCAATGATCTGGTTCCTCTGTGTCGTTATTGTGATATCATTAAACCTTGATAGTTATAGTTGTCTTTGGTGTGAGCAGAACTAAAATTATGATTTACATGGTGTGGAACTACAAAAGATTACAAAGACAAATATTTGCTTTCTTTAATATGTGCACGTCTCTGCTCATTTGCATAATAGTGTAGTCTGCTTTACTTTCTTAGGCCACGTCCACACGATGCCGGTGCATTCCCTATCCGATCATAAACACGGCGTCGGCACAAGAAATATCAGCGTCCACACGAGACCACTAAAACCGACTGATAACGGTGTAGTATATATGCCAGACCAGTATGGGGCGCTGTAATTCTGCCACAGATATACACTATATACACAGAAGAAGACTTTGAGCATGCGCATTGTTGTTGCTGTTCAGTGTTGCCAGATTGCTATTTACCTTTTGGTCACGTCCGACCGGGAAAAAATGCATTGGGCTGGTTGATAAAATGTGGGATGGTTTTTGATGCATAAAATCGCTCAACATTTTTCATTATTTATAAGAGTACGCACTTTGGTATTTTTTTAAATGGGCGGGTTTTAAGCTGTAGCTGCGCTGGAATCTTCAGTCCAATCTGGCAACACTGTTGCTGTTACTGTGACGCAGCCGACACGGGATGTGATGACATCATCGGTTCACAAAAAAAAAAAATGGATTGGCCGTCCACACGATACCGCAAGGGTGTCGGATTCAGATCTATCCACTTTAGGACCCGGTATCAAAAGCGAGCGGATTCAGTCTCCCAAATCGCCGGATGCGTGTGGACGGAACGCCAATCCGATAAGAAATGTATGTGGATGCAGTGATCCGCGTCTCCGTGTGGACGGGGCCTTAGAGTTAGTTGTTGACACTTGCTGAAAATGACCAATTCTCACTTATTCAATTTAGAATGTATTCAATATACTTACAATCTACAAATATTATTGGCCCACAGTACTGAAAGTTGGAGTAAAAATATTTTACTTCCGTTTAATTAACTTCCATGGAAATTAATGAAATTTTCCTAGTAGCTGTAGAAAAACAACATGTGTACCTCATTGAATGCAATGTCATCAAATTTCGGTAAAAGCATATTCACGAGTTCACACTTACAAATGATTCAGGAGCAATAAATGGTAAGCATATTTGGCGTGCTGTCCGAGGAGAGGGCTCCGAGCTCGGTATTCCGCCCGAACCTGGAGCACTCCCCCCGTATCCTGATTTTGATAGGAACAATTAAGTGTGAGGAGTTGGGGTGGTGGAGGGATGCCGAAAAATGTCAAAGAGCTGTAGGTGAGTCAAACATGTCTATATATACATGCTTCCTCTCCTGCTGATAGGATGAGGTGTAATTGCTGATGACGTGTTGATTGTGTTAATCATTTGAACGTGCTCCTCCCGAACTTTGTTAATAAAACATCATTTACGGAAGCACCAAACGCGTAAATGTTTCCAACAGGTCAACATATAGTTTGCTTGAGCTCCAAACAAGAGACATTTATAAAGAAAACATATAGTATAATTCTGATTTCATGTTGTATCTCAGACTTTGTGTTTTATGTCTATTTAAAGGCAAGGTGATTCACTTTAACATCCACTGTACGTTAATGCGATGCGAACGCACACTTGCATCAACCAAATGGGATACCAAAAATATGTTTGGAGGTTCATGTTTTGATTTTGAAATCAGGAACAAAGCAACTATTAAACAAAGAAATCAACTCACAAAGCTATTTGCTGATGCCCTAATTAAATGGTGCCGCTGGAGTATACGACAATCATTACAATGACTCCTTCTGCTGTGTGAAACCTGGACTTGGTGATGTTTTTTTTCTTCTTTTATCTTGTGTTGTAGAACTCCCACAGACTCCAACTGAGCTCAGAGATTCACATAACAAGGTAATTCCTTTAAAAACTGCTGATGCCGAACATAAAACAGGACATGGAGAAAGTGAAAATAAATCCACACAATGAGACCCTCACACACACACACACACACACACATACACAAAGGGCACGGCCAGAGAAAAACGTTTTATAAGCTTTGTTATTATTTGGCCGTCTCTCACTGAATTATAACCTTGAAATCTGTCCAGTTACAGAAACGAGGATGTTTTAATGGCAAGCAGGTCCTTTGATGTAACAAATGGTTTAGTCAATAGAATGATGAAAGAAGTAACGATGGAGATCTGTTTCAAATTTGCAAACAATGACGTCAATAAGGAGATTTGGGAATGCAAACTAATGCCAGCAATGAAAATGATGATTTAACAATGGTCTGTCACCGCCCTCTGATTTAACACGCCATGCAAATAAGCTCAAACACAAATGATTTGTCAAAAATATTTGGACAGATTCTATTCTCTGGGTACTTAGGAAAGATAAAAGAGCAGACATTTAAAAAATAATACATTGACAGCATTTTCCTCTGACTTTTAGTACAAAAATAAATAAATAATAACAATAATGGGCAGATGTTTTTTTTTTCTTTAAATATAATTAAACGCAAACATATATTTATCATAAAATGAAATACATTTTATAGAATTAATAAAAACATTTACATTTAATCAAAATATTTAAATGTTAACAGTAAGATTTTTTGTTTACTTTTTTAAAATAAAGTATTTTTTGTATTCAATTATAATGTTGTATGCCAGCTCATGTCAAGAACATGATACATATATTCAATTGTTCAATTATAACTATAAATGCATTTATACCTGCTTACTCTTGAAACATATACTGTATATAAATTGGACATACAGTCCTACAGCTCGTCAAGTAATAAACCACAAGAATGAACACATAGAGTTTAAGCTTGTCGTCGAGTGAGCTTTTATACAATTCAGGAAAACGAGCCGTGTGGCAGTACCTGATTCCAGCTTAATGCACAAAAACCACTTCCACACAAGTGACAGACCACATTACCCCCATCACTTCCATTAGCTTTGATTTCTGGATGTCTGTCGAGAGCAGTTACACGTTTCCTCGAGCGAGCGCCTCAGAAAGAGCGAGTGTGTGAGGGAGAGATAGAGCTGGAAAAAAAGAGTCACTAAAAATGCAAGGAATCAGATAGGTCAGTGATTCTGAGTGCCATGTCAAGCCGTTTACTTTGGGGAATTTAATAATGGCTGTTTGGCCTCTATGGCTATTTGTTCTGCTATTACGAGCCACTAAAATGCTTATGAATCCAGAAAATGTGAGGTAAGAGAGTACTCTACATTTCGTACTGCTTAACCAGAGACTTAAATATGCATGAAGCTCCACAGGGAATTCATACGGATAGGCCACACACACACACACACACACACACACACACACACACACACACACACACACACACACACTACACCTACAAATATAAACACTGCACACATACAAACGTATACTCTAGGGCTGCGTGGTGTGACAGTGTATATATATATGGCAGTAGATATTTGTGAAATGGATTTGACATTTTGCAATAAGGCTTACTGCAGTTAACGAGCAAGGTCACAATTTGTTACATTATTATTGAATTCATTAATCATTATTTCATAATCGCATCCATTCATAATTTAGAATCAGATAGGATTCAATTAGTTGCACTGATTTTGTTTTTTAACTCAAATCATCATTAACATGGATTGTTCTTTTGATTTGAAAAGGAAAATTGCTGGATTATTGCAAAAAGTAGTTATTTAAAACTATTAAATAAAATAATGCCCCCAAAACATACATTACACATATACATATAGACTACAAACATACATATGCATACAAGCAAACAAGCACATTGCAATATACATGAACGTATATGCACTCACTGATTCAAAATCATATCTTTCTTTAAAGCACAAACACACATCAAAGCATTTAAAACACACACACTTTTCTATTTCTATCTGGGTGCTGGAACTGCGCAGCCATGGAAGAGACAATAAAACAGCTTCAACCCAAAACTGAAAGCTCCATGAGTCTTTAAAGTTTTGGAGAAAGTGTCACACCTCTGGTCCAGGGGGACGGCGAGCACGAAACACTGAGAACGCGGCAGATGCAACACCTCCCAAGCTGAAGGGTTTCAACAAAAACAGCAGGTAGAGTGCTGTCGACTGGCAGCAAGTGAAAATTCCCTCCCCGTTTCCTCTGAGAGAGCTACACGCCGCAATTACCCCCTCAGAGAAACAGTAAGAGAGCTAGAAAGCCAGACACGGCAGACGAGCACCAGAGATTTTATATTTCTCTAATCTCTCTTGCTCTTGTAATGCTCTTTACAGTAATGCTTGTTTAGTACATCTATTGATAGATGAAACACTACAAACTCTGCATACTCATCATAAGTAACAACACAGCAGCTTGCACTGGGAGAGAGAGAGAGAGAGAGAGAGAGAGAGTGCGTTCTTGTCTTGGTCTCTGCAGGTCTCGGCTCTGCGTACGAGCACGCCGGATGCTCACGCTTGCCCTCAGGAGCCGGCCGGTTTTTATGTACGATTCTTAGAGCATTCGACATGGGAATTTTTGGAGTAAACCTATTTCGGTCCAAGCCAACATTATCAGTTACAGGATTTTTTCCCCCTGATTTTCCACTCAATGGACTGTGTTTTCTACTCAATGAATCAAGGCAGAGAAAACAGAAAGAGAGCCAGAGAAAGAGAGGAAATAGCCGCTGTTTATTAGATACACAGATCAAGATCTTCAGGGAGTAATGCTTTTTTTGTTGTGTGTGTGTGTTTTTTTTAAAGCGTCCTTCTACTGTGTCACTGATAAAAATGAACAAATGCCACTGCGTTAGTTCATACAATATCAAACCAAGTGTTCTATATTTACAAGAGAGATTATATAATTGAATATTCACAATTTATCACATTAATCAATGATGATTTTGATAATTTTGTGCTACAACTGTGAAGTTTTTTCTTCATTAAAATGCATCAGTACAAATATACTAAAAAGAAGACGCCTTATTTAAACTAGATTTTTAATGGAGTTGGATAAAAATAACTGTTTGCTCAAAATAATTGATTTAAAAAAACATTTTAGACTTTTACAAAGTTTATACTGTCGAAAAACTGGTTACAGGTAAATCTGATCTCATACATTCAACTAAAAACATCGAAACACCAACTGATTAAAAGTCATTCAGCAAAAGTAACGAAGGAAAGGTTAGTTAGTTTGTTTGCAAATGCCATTTGCCTTGATAGTTGGATATATAATGCAGTGCCCAAATAACCCAGAAGAACAGCCCTGCATTACGTACTCTAAATGCGTGACAGTTAATGCTGGTTAAATAATTTAGCACATGCTTCTGTTCGTCGGGGCTTAGGGGATATCGAACATGCTTAAATCAGGCCTTTGTTTCTGCTTTTTGTTTTAGTGAGAGGTGACACATTGATACAGTGGGTGACAATCCATCGGTCTCTCCGTCTCTCGCTCTCTTTGTGTCCTCCAGCACGAAATTAAAAGCTCTAATTCACAGTGACACCAAAGGTAGATGAGGTCTAATCTGGTGCTTTAAAACCTAACAACCCTCAAAACTTTATAAATTTTGCATTAGAGGATGTTCAGCCCTGTCCGTTCCAATCTCGCTCACTCTCTTTCTCTTCAGAGCCGGATGGCATTGTTGTTGTTAAGTGCTGTTTCGGTGACAGCCGGCACACATCAGTCAGAAATGACTAGCGAGCTGGATCCAAGGGCCTGGATGGTGATCAGGTCACTGCAGAGGGACCTGTTCTCCCCTCCCCTGAGATGACCTGGCCGCTGACTCCAACAGATAACAGCCAAGTTCAGTCACTTGAAGTAATCCTTTAGTGACTAAAATGACTGGAATGACAAAATAGGAGAATGTGATTTACACTTTCCAACATCAATAAAAGCAGATATCGAGGGTGTTCTACTGAAGGGACAGAAGTGAAAAAAGCCTTGGAAAGTGCCTCGCTGTTGAAGGAGAGACAGAAGAACACCGGATGGAAAGGCAGAGAGCGTGAAAACGGCACTTTTCATTGTGTTGGGAAGAGCGGAATCTTTCGGCCTCTCTAGCAGTATTTGGTCACCTGATATCGGTGACTCGGTTAATTAATTTAACATTTCCAGAAGCAACCAGGGACCAATAATGGAGCTACTGTTTAAGCTTTAGCTTATACTACATGCAAAATCAATAGCACATTTTGACCTGCATTAACATTTGTTGCATTTTTACGCTAATTAAAGAAATTTGTAAATGCACACATAGTTTATTTCATTGATAGTGCATATCTGTGCAAATGTAAATACATAAATATGTTGTAAATTTGCACAAGTTGAACCCAATTCCCAGAAAGTCACGGTGAAGTTTAAATTGAATTTCACAGGCGAAGGTTTGCCAGATCTAAGTGCAATGCTCTTAGTGATGTGTGAGTGTATTTACATTATACATCTCGGCAAATGAGCACCATATGATAAACGTGCAGAGCACACAGTGAAAGTAGATGTGTGCCAATGTCATGACTCACGGTGAAACACATCCCTGCATTCCCATGCATTCAGAACTATTATGAAACGGTGAGTGATTCTAAGACAATGACACTGTGCATGAAACATCTGGTCCAGGCGTGACACATCGAATCACAACAAACAGGAAACAGACGGCTGCAGTCATCTATAAAGCAGAGGTTGGGGTTAGTTGTCACACATTTTCTCAGGGTGGGTTTCATTTCAAAGGTCACTTTTTACCGTAGGCACAAACCTGCTCAGCAAACAACAAAAGAAGCAATTTGGTGAACTTTCTTTCTGTCTTCTGGTTATTTACTTATTAATCATTGTCTGAATAATCACGTTATTAGAGACACGTACTGGAAATAAACAAAAACGTTGTTTATCCTGTGAATGTTTCGAATGACACTTATTACTTGTATTGTGAGAATCTGGTGCAACAAAATGACTGAAATGACTTTCACCATAAAAGACTGAAATTCACAGTCCTAAATTGAATTATTGGTTCATTTCAAACGGCATCCCCGGAGTATCAGACAGTGGTGACAATTACTAGCCATAATTTGAATATATTTAGATGCTTTAAATGAATTGTTTTTTATGCATGACTTTACCGTCAGTGAAATAAAAATTGTACTTCCTTACACAGTGTGTTCATTTAAGTGAAAATATTGAGGTCAAAATCTCTACAGACTGCAGTTTGCAGAGCAAGATGAAACGGCGGTCCCCTGACAATAAAAGGTGGAAACTATGATAAATAAAATATTATGGAGATGGCTCTCTAATATTGCATTGTCACAATCAATTTCCTATTACCCTTCTCAATTCTGATATGGAGTGTATTATTTGCTGCTGAAATACACTTTATAAAGCCAGAGACTCCAGTTTACATATAAACTGCTCCTGTTCCTTCTCGGGGCCCTGCGAATGAAAAGCCCGTGGCTGTGAGGAATGAATTGCGCATTTGAGATGCAATTAGGTTAGCATGTATACGGCAAAGCTCAATCCTTCTCTCTGCCGTCGCAGCGCTTGTCACGGGAAGTGAACTACAGCCGGAACCAAATTGAATCAAATCAGCTAGCGGCCTTCCGATTAAACCAGCCAAACCCAACAAAATGATTGTCATATTTTTCCAGGCCGGCGCACGGCTCTAAAAAGAGATAATTTTTAATAATGGCAAATGGTGGGGTGCGTATTAGTATGTTAAACAGCGAAACGTGTTGGCATTGAGATGAACTGCTTCCACTTACAAGACGTGACATGCTGTAAACTCTTAGCAGGTTCCTCTCGCACTCTTCCTTCTCTGAATGACATCATTAGCGCGAGGAGAGAGACCCTGTTAGGACGAAACGCTGACAGGAAGTGTGCGCACACCGATGTGACGGCAGTTAATTACTCTGTTGGCACCTCTTTCTCGGAGCGAAAAATGAGGGAAATGGGGGTCACGTTTTTCACAAACGGAGAAGAGCGGTGTTTAATGACGTGACACCTGGTTTAATGTAGTATGCAAGAAGGTGACAGAGAGAAAGACAGAGAGAGTCAGAGGTAAAAAGAGGCTGCCGATGGATTCAGAAATGTACAGCACGTGCAAATGAAGTCGCAGAAAAGGCTGGAAAAGAGGGTGTCGCGGAGAAACCGGGAAACGGCACTGACGGAGGGAAGGTGCGAAAAGAAAAAGAGAGGCGCAACACAGACATGAATTCTCTCGGCCCTTTGGTTTGGTGAAGCACAAATGAAGTGACAAAGGTCAGATTCGTGGTGTAAAAAAAGCTAAATCTACATCTGATAAAGTCAACAAAGAATAAAATAGAAATCGCTATATTACTAATAGTGCATAAAGCATAAATGTGAAGCACAAATTGTTAATTGCTGGCCATTGCACAATCTTTTTTCTTTTTTAATAAACATTACAGATTTAGGTTAAAATTAATATAAATGTGTATATCTAAGATCTTGTAATTGAAAAACATTTTTAATCAATTCATTAGATTTTATACTTATATTTTTGCATTTAGCAATGAAATTCTAATCAGTTCTTGCTTCTGCCATGAATCGAACCCATGACCTTGGCGTTGCAAGCGCTCCGCTTTACAGGACAGTATATGTTACTGGTCATTACTGGTCCTCAAGTGACTAAATGTTTTTAATATGCATTTTAACCACATATTAAAGCCTCAAAATGCATGTATAAACACATAATAAGTGAAGTATAGTGTCACAGTGCAGGATGGCAACTTCCCAAAAGTATTTCACTATCCAGATAAAGAAAAACTCATTTGGCTGTTATCATTCATGACATTTGTTAATTCTACTCTATTTGTGTTTATAACAGCATGGGACTGAGGGTCAGAGAGAGCTCATACGACACACTAAATCACTAAAATATATTAAAGTTTTTATATCACTGTGAAACAACTTGGAGAATTTCCTGAAGCATTTTCATTAACTATATATGTTCAGACGCGTATTTTATTTTTCTCCGTCTGCCACTTTATCAGTACTGTAAATCTAACATATATCCTTTACCCACAATTTTTCCCTTGCTGTGGGTCATTTGACTGCAGGGCTGGAAAAGAAAACGAAATGTGAGTCATAGCGAAAAAGATTAAAAAAAATAAAAGAGAAGAAGAGCGAAACAAAGAGCAGGGCGGTTCATATTTTGTGACAGGCCCTTTCCACATGAAGTGCTGGGGTTGTGCGGAGGAATTATGACAGACTGGTTTTCACAGCTCCACCGAAGCCCACAGAGTCCTGCCAAGTGCTAAGAGCTGCCAGCAACGGTGACCTTTTAATACGCCACAAAGACCACGGCACACGGGGTCAGCTTTCCCCGGACAAGGCAAGGGGAAGGATAGAGGACGAGACGAAGAGGGAGAAGAAAGAGAGCTCGGCCTTTACCAAGCTCTTTTAAATGTGCAATCACCCACAAAATCATAAAAAGGTCTATATTTTATGCTTAAGGAAAAACTAATAGGAAATGAATTTTGAAATGTCATGTTTCACTAGGATTTGTGTTTAAAATGGTGGCTGGCCAGCGGCTCGATCAGTTGGTAGCAAATGTAGTCAGTTAACTTCCTCTTCAAGAGGAAACTAGATATATCTGAACTCATTCAGGGATTTAGGGAGCTGCAAGCTGTGTGTGTGTGTGTGTGTGTGTGTCTGCTGCATGTGTAAGAAACAGCTAGTAGGGGGTTGTCACAATTCTTCTACTTGTGCCTGCTTGTGTAACCACTCGCTGTGACCAACCTCGTTCTTGCTCTTTCTGTCTGTCTCCTCCTGTATCCCATTAGAATGCTGCCATAAACTCACAGGATGCCAAAATCCACTATACAAAAGCCAAGTCTCAAGGCCAGTTTTTGCATTAGAGGCAACCCAGTACTGTTAAAACATCACCCTTAATCAACTCGCCTCTGACAAAATAAAACAAAGAGAGCAAACCCAACACATTCACACATATAACTGAGTAACTATCCAAATGGAGACTTCCTATTGAATTGCACTGCTTTCCAGATTTTAGAGCATAATGTTAATTACAGAAAATGTAAAAACAAACAAACAACTTAAATTAAAAGCATGCAAATGATATGAGATTTAAAGAAACTTTTAGTTATTTATCACCTTATTTATATCGATGTAAAAGTCACATTTGTTGTATTCTTGAGTACATGCAAAAATGATAAAAAAAAGTCGTAAAAAAATATTTGACATTGTAATGTCTTGCAAATATAGTATATATTTTAATGTCCAATACACTTACACACACGTATATGATGTGTTGTGTGTGTGTGTGTGTGTGTGTGTGTATATATATATATATATATATATATATATATATATATATATATATATGTGGCGAGCAGGGCGGGGTCGAGGGACCATGAGAGCGTCACGAGAGCCGGAGCCTGCGAGCCACCGGTCTCGTATCTCACGGAGGATCGGAGGCATGAAAGGAGGAGCGACGACAGTGAAGGACGAGAGAGGACCAGGCCTGGACTTTATGTTGAGTTTTTTTGTTTTGTTTATGTTTTATGTAAATTATGTTTATTTTGAATTTATGTTTTATTTATCATTCAAAGTCTGTTAAATGTTTGCCAGTTCCCGCGTCCTTCATGCCTATAAATTGAACATTGTTACTATATATATATATATATATATATATATATATATATATATATATATATATATATATACACACCAAAGCCTGAACTACACTACACATACGCCAAAATACAGCACCATACAAGTTTGGCAAAACCTGAAACACACAAACACAATTTGAAAACCTTAATTTAACAACAGACAATTTACTCAAGTTCTACTTCACTATGTTTTAAAAATTAATGGATGCTTTTTACGATTTTCCAATTTACAACATCTATTGTGAAGGCGTTACAAATGCAAAAGGAATGTGTGATGCTGGATCCACAGTTGGACTATAGACCGTTACGTCAGAGGAGAGCAGGTGGCTTCCTTGCGTCTGTTTAGCATAAGCACCCAACGAGCATACACACACACACACACATATGTGATGCTCTGTCAGCACGGGCCCCTGAGGCAGGTGTGGCCCCACACACAGGCGGCTTCAGAAATGGCCCCAAAATCAAATGCTGCTGCTCCACGTCCCCGTTCAACCCGACCAGATCGGCTGTCACTCCTGACATCGCTTGTCAGAAGTTCTCCTTCACTGCTCATGGACAACATGGGGGTCAAAAGAGCAAGTACAACGGGCCAAACCATCCTTCTTCTTTTTTTTCTTTTTCTCCTCTCAGCAGACACTGAACTCAGAAATGACAGGAGAGGCTGGGTTAAAACTAGCTGCCAGAAAAACAAACGCTGCAGAACAAGAGAAGGGGAGGAGAAAAAGTAACTCACTTCCATTCTCTCTCATTTTCGATGTCAGGAATGCCGGTCAGGATTGTGCTCTGACAGCCAGGGAAGCAGAAATGTCCCTAACACCAAACACTGGGGTGGGAGTGGCTGCTTAACTCTGGCTTTGTGAGCAAAAGTCACATCCATCTTAAATATATTAAAAAAGTCGTTCTCAAATGGTTTTGCTTCAGGAGATTTTACATTGGACATCAAGCCAGGAGACCCAACACAGCTACGGAATTGTTTATTGTCTGAAATTGAATTTCAATGGTTTCATGCTCTCGCTAGCCAGCAATTCACCACACAAAACTCACTGTGGTCGACAAAAAAACATGTTTCTCTTCACTGCAAGTGAACTTATATTTCATGTAGTCTGCAATAGTTTTGTTTGTGGTTTTTGAGGGCATGTCATGTCTTTATCCATGCTGTCATCTGTCTGATTTGCTTCTAACAGATTAAAAATGCAGTATTTTAACTGAATGCATGACCTTTGCCATCAAAACCTAAATATGAATATAAGAAAGTCCACAAATCTAACCATGTTCAATTTAAAATATGTGAATGATAACTCTAAAACTCTTTTAATGAAACATCTAAGAACATATCTTGAGAGTCTTTAAATTGGAGACTCGCAAATGACAACTGGAATCCACTTCGCCCAGTCAACTCCATAGACATAAAGAAACATGAATAGAGCCGTTTCTGACATGAGACTATCTTGCCACTTTTCCACACTTCTGCCAGAGTAAGACTCAAATATATATTTAATCTTTGTTGACAGTTCCCCGTGGTTTATGAATTACAATTGGCAAATGTAGGTTCGTCTTTCTAAATCAAACCTATCGTGTGGGCGGAGCTTCACAGCGGTTTGCTCTCATTGGCTAGTGAGATTTGGATTGACAGCTCTTTGAAACGGAAGTAGATACTTCAGTGACGGCGCAAATTTTGGAACATATGCGGCTTCAGTGTTGCCAGATTGGGCGGATTCCCGCCCAATGGGGCTCCTTATGGTCACGTCCAACCGGAAAAAAATGCATTGGGCTGGTCGCTAAAAACTGGGCTTGTTTTTGATGACAATCCCGCCCAAATTTCATATATGAATGCATATAAATTCCATTAAAACAATCGAGTGTAGATCATCAGGAGGAGCACGAAGCGTCAACATCCTCCTCGACGGATTAACATCCTCCTTACGTTTAATATAGTAACCAATAGTTATATTCCTGTTCTGTATGAAAGTTATGTCTATATTTAGCATTGCGAGAGAAGATTAGAGGACACAAGATCCTTCATAAATCATTCTGATTTGCAGCTTCATAATTTTTTTCAGAATACAGTGATTTTCACATTATGATTGGCTTTGCTTTAATGAAAATGCATTAAAAACATTTAGTTTTGGCAACTTAAGTAACATTTCTGATAAAAACATGTTAAGCCTATTATGAGTTTATTAATTAATATTATTTTGGCCAGCCTGCGTGGTCTCGCCTACATCAGCATTAAATAAAAGTTATTTTAGAGGTAAATAAAGTTGCATAGGAATTACACATTTACACTGAATCATGCACAATAAGGCCAGTGACATATATTAAGAAAGTAAGTAGGTAAAATATGATTTTATGCTCTTTTTTATTTTATAGAAAGCATTTTATAAATTGTACTCCATCCCCAAGTTTCTATTCCATTTAGTTTGTTTGTATTATACAATTATTTAATTTCTATGCCTTTTCCTCGTTCATTCTTTCTCCTGTGCCAAGATTGATTAGCTTGCACTTTTTCCTCTCCTCTCTGCTTATGTGTGATAAAGTCACACCCTGAGCACTTGACCCCAGATCTGGACGTGTTGACACCTCTGTTCTATTCATGAGGTTCAATTAGATTCAAGCGCACCACAGGTCTGGCAAACAAGGGGCCGGTCGGAGGAGACGGGCCCCATATCAAACATGCTCCTCAGGCTGGAGAGTGGGTAAATGTCAGAGGGGAAAGTGTTCCCGGATAACCTGCACGCACATTCGCCGGTCTAATTAACCCAGAGCCGGAGAGCGTGAGGGGAGGAGGGAAGGATATGACAAAAGAGCTGTGATGACTTACATCAGCGCTACATCTGCTACTCTACACATTTGCCTTCTAGGGACGCTGGTAATGTCAAACTCAAATAGCAGGGGAAAAAAAGAGGGTGTTCGAGAGAGAGACCCAACAGGATTTTAATGCAACCATGGATTTTCATTTAAAAAGGCAAATGAATTGCTGATTGCTTTACAATAATAACATAACTTTAATTCATTCTGACTTTTTGGACAAGAAAACCTTTTTTTTTATTATTGTGGTTTCAGCTAAAGGATGTAGTTATTGTCAGATTGTATTGCTGAATTTCTATTATAATTGTTCTTTCCGTTGCTTGCCTGATTTGTTTGTACAGTCCTAACACTTGTCACAAGTATTTTATGGGACATCGCAGCACTATTGCATGGGTGTGAAATGTAGTAACTCACCCAAAACACTTTATTCATGCTTCAAATCCTGGTTATTGTGTCAGTAAATTGGCCAGTGCCACGGAAATTAAAAGTTTTTTTTTGTTTTTTTTTGGTCATGTGAGCTGTACTTCCTTTTCACATCATGGCATAATTCACATTATGTACATATTTTCAATATTCTTGAACCGTTTTGTCTTGCTGAATGCATTTCATTCTGAGCTTTTTAGATGCATATTTATAGTACTGTAGATAGTTTTCCTGTAGTTCAAACAGTAGAGTATGGTGTTTGCAACACCAAGGAACGTGGGTTCGATTCCCAGGGAAAGCAAGAATTGATTAGCATATCAATGTGTTCCTTCAATGCAATGTAAGTCACTTTGGATAAAAGCGTCTGCCAAATGCATAAGTGTAATTTTGTAAATGTAACTTATTCCATACAATGAAATATGAGATGTATTTGTGTGGCTATCTATAGAATATACAGTGATACCTCGTTTATCGCGGTTAATGTGGACTGGAACCCCCCGCGATAGGTGAAAATCCGTGAAGTAGGATTGGCCCCCCTAGGAATTTCCGTATATGTGTGTGTAGGTACCAGAATGTTTAAAATATCTATGTTTATTCTTTATATATATTTTAATTAAATCTATTTCATTATAAAAACTTAATATTATACACTTACTCTCTCTCTCTCTCATACGATACGTATTATGGTGTTCTACACTCAGCAATGACAGTAGTATCTTGAGACTCCAGTAATGACGATGATGATAGACCTGTGCGGTTCATGAATGTGATGATGATGATGATGATGATGATGATGATGGTGTTACTGCACTGGTATAATGATGCCTTTAAATCAGTTCGGGAAGCGTCTCATCGTCAGATATCGGTGCTGGATCGTCAACATTTGCTTCTGAAAGAGGCGAAGAGGCTCCCACTCCACTCTCATTGGTCAATCTCGCGCCGGGAGCCAATCACGTGTCTTGTCTGAGTGTCATGGGTGTGTACAAAGCCTCTGAGAGAGTTTCTCTCTTTGTCTGGCCTTCTGAGAAACCAAGATTTTTCGATGAATATTTTTGAATCCGCGATTCATTGAGGCCGCGAAACTTGAACTGCGAAGTGGCGAGGGATTACTGTAGATATCCGGAGGTGTTTCCAAGATGGCGACCAAGTGAACTATGCCTTATAAGAAATTTCATTTATTCAAATAGATGTTTTTAAAAAAAATCTGTGAAACATGCTATTGTAGAAACATGTTAGTGGCATCTCTAGCTAGTTTTCCTCCTAAATCTCCCTTGAATGCGCATTAAAGTTACTCGTGGAAGTTTGGCGAATTTATCTTTTTTTGTTGTTGTCATTTCTTCTATTTTTCTGTTCCTGTTACAGGGTGAATAACCCATCTAGAGCAACTGCATCACTCACAGATTGATAAACATCCAGTAGTTTCTTAAACGGCCACTGTGTGCATTTCTCTGAAGCGCTGAGGGATTTGATGGTGCAGCACTGACACTCCGTCTCTCATTCTCTCTTTCCATCATAGCTGTGAACTCCACCTCTTGCTCGCGCTTCTAGTTTTTATGATATTAGATTCATGATAGTTGTCAGGCCTATCCGGAGTGCAGCCTTTTTTTTTTCTTTGTAATATATATAAGGTTATGTGACATCACGACTCTTGATATATTCGATTTTCTTTTGATCGTTTCAGGTGGAGGGTGTCAGGTTTTTTTGGTTCTTTTTTTTTTATTGCCGCCCAACGCTTGACACACTTTGTGCAGGGGGCAGAAGGCTCAGCACTCACTCTCCTTTTGCTCTTGTCCATCAGAAAAAAAGAGGAGGGGGGAAATTAAACTGTCAAAAGTGGAATTGTTCTGTCATCAGCATACCTCCATTTTCACTCGTGTTGCAACATCAAGCATGTTTCTAATTCTGCGTCTTCTGCACTGGAAATTTCAGAGGGAGACGGTCAGTGGATGTGTGATGGACTGTAGGTGATGCCGTTCACTGGGAAAGAGTCAGATGTGAAGATCCATGAGTGACAGCCGGGATTAGTTTGAGGAGAAACGGAGTTGTAACTGCAGGTCACGACCCTTGGCAGCAGGTTAACCCAATGATCCTTCTCAAGATAGAGAAACAAGCATTCCTGTGGGTAGAATCAGGTTCGGTTAATTATTTAAAGAATGTAAACGCATGAATGAAGGGTAAAAAATGAGGATTACCACACATTTGAGCTGAAATACTTCGTTAATATCTGTTAACTAAAGAATAATCATAAAATATCTCCATAGTGTTCCTAATACTCAGGTTAGACAAATGTAATATATATAAAAAACAAAGAGAAAAAATATATGTAAAAAAAAAAATGTGTGTGTGTGTATATATATATATATATATATATATATATATATATATATATATATATATGAGAGAGAGAGATTTTTCTTTCTTTCTGATATTTCTTTGCATCATCCAGATTCACTACAGTACACCTAAAATAAGTGTTTACTTTGACCATTGTAAGGTTGCAACTGCTGCGGTGTACATACATATACATATTCGCCTAATTAATTACCTTAATTTTCTTTTCAGGAGGTTTGCCCAATCTCTATTCCAATAAACTACATGATGATCCAAGCTCAAACACCACAACCCGCAGTCTAATAAAGACACATCTATCCATTGTTCCCCACAGCTGACCTGGACAGTGAACGTGTCCTCTCAGGACCTCCTGTCCCTGCGCTAACAGACAGCGTTAATGACACCAGATTTATGTTGCACATAAAGCACATTGTGAATAGGGGAGGAAGCCAGGCATGTTGCTTTAAGTCTTGCCCGTGTCAGCAGAACAATTGCCTTACAAATCCCACCGTGAAGACCTCCGCATTACGCTCTGTGTACGGCCCACCCCACCGGCTCACACCTTGATTACTCTTAAGGGAAGGTAATCTCTAACATACACAAATACCAGCAGTCGAACCCAAAGCTAAGACCCACTTGCACTTACACACTCATAGTTGATGGGAAATTACTGTAATTCTCCCCTGAGTTTTGGGTGCAAAGGCAGTTCCCCCTCCTTTCCTAAAGCTGCTCTCCAAATCCATGTTTAGTGGCTGCTGCAGATAAGCACTAAGCGCCGGCTGCCATTATAATTGACGCGTATCCCTCTTTAGTTGAAGGATATCGAAGAAAGGCATTATCCAGCTCTATTAGAGTTTTGTTTTAGTGGAAACTGTTATCCTGCTTCACTGCAGTAAACAGCATGCATCACCCTGGGAAAGAAAACTTTTAAATGTGTTTTTGTTGTTTATTTAATGCTTGATTTGTTTGTTTCGCTCTGTGATTAACATTTATTCTTGTGCTAGTTAAAGTGCTGTGCTAAGATTTTATAAATACATATATATATAAGTACACATTGATCCATATCAGAATAACCAGATGTTAGTGAGCTGTTGTGAGATGATTTGCTGTCTATGTAGGACTACAACTTAAGACTTAAGAGTCTGATTTGGAACGGCCTACAAAGGCAGCATTAAGTGAATCAGAGATATAATAGATTCCTGTAGAATTGTATTGGCATACAGTTAAGCTATTGTTTCTATATGCTTTAAAAGGCATTAATACTACGTTACACAAATATTTGGATTATTTTAAACCATCAGTGTTGATGGTTATTGTAAACTAAGGTTTTATTTGTAAAGATTAATGCATTAACTAACATGAACTTACTATGATCAATACATTTGTTTTATTAATAATTAACTGTATTAACAATATTGTAATGAAATTGTAACCGTATTTATTAATCTTTGCTGGTGTTCAAATACAATTGTTCATTGTTTGCTCAAACTACTGCAGTGTATTAACCAATGTGCATCAAGTTTTGATTTAAGTCATGTATTAGTAAATGTTGAAATGAACCTTAAAGATAAATAAGTGCAGTAGAAGTGCATTCCTTTATTAGTTGTTCAACCTATTAAACTTTATTATAAAGTGTGACCACTAAAATTAAAAATATATATATATATATATATATTAATTAAAGCTGAAATAAATTATAAATATTAGCTGAACCTTAAAATTAGTAATGAAACAGAATAAGTCTAAGTTGAAGTAAAAAAATCACAGCAAAACGAAAACAGAAATAAAATAAGGCTAAATATGAACAAAAAACAAATGTAAATTTAACACACAAACAAAATACTAAAATTACCTTTGAAATTAAATTAAATATAACAAACTCTCATTTAAATATTAATAAAATATTTATTAAATATTAGTTTATTAGACGCTAATAGTATAAAATGAACAATACTATAAAGTATATTTATTGTCACCACACCACTTTTTTATGCATTATATATAGTGCATTCAATAACAGCCTTTTAAATGTGTCCAAAATCATAGAAGAAAGCAAAATGTTGCTTCCCTTAAGGCTTCCAACACTCATTGAACACCAGGAAATATCAGGACATTTTAAAACAGGGATTTCCAGTCTTGGAAAAATGTAGTCATGTGATTTTCCGTTGTAATGTGACGACAATATTTTATAGCTATTAGAGAAAAATAAAATATTTTACTTATAGAACTATTAATTTTCTGGTCTTTAAAGTGATTTCTTTAAGTGATTCTTAAGTAATTATTTGTCAGAATATGTGGGAACCATTTGCAATGGCTTTTCAGCGGCTTATAAAAAAAATGTGTGCAAGTGGACAGTTTGCTAGGTTTTACAATTGAGCTAATCAGTGTGATGATAGACACGAGGGGTGGAGGGGGGGGTTGGGGAGTGTGCCGAGCCAACTCCGAATTAAAATGCTTCTTGACAGTCAGAAAAATGGTGTTTCTTTAAGGCCTCTGCATTGCATCATGGGTCAGGCCCACACTGCAGGCAATATCGTCCCTGAGAGTGGCTGCATTTCAGGCTTCCCTCTGGATGATTGTGTGGCCCTGCAAAAACCGTGCAGGTCTCAATCGGCTGGGGAAAAAGAGAGAGAGAGGGAGGAAGAGAGAGGAGTAGAAGGCGGTTTATTCGGCATACGGGTAAATGAAATCTCCAGCACGCATAGGTGAGCTCCCGCAAGACTGCGCTTGAAATTCATAGACACTGTGCATATGAGAACTCTGAAACAGAGAGGAGAGCCGGGTCGCCCGAGTCAAGAGTGTTCGGAGCCGCGGAGAGCGCTTTATTAAAGATGAATCAAAGACAAATAAAATGAATGTCAGCACACATGTTCAATTACAGGCGCTTGCCATGGAGCATTGGAGTCGGGCGGGTACTAATCACGCTAATCGATATGTAAATTTAAAGAACAGCAAGCAGCACAGCCTCCTGTGACCATACGCCTATCTTTAAGCTATTTTTAAGTCATTAAACGAAGGTTTCTCTCGCAGACCGGAATGCAAGTTGTGACATTTATTTGAACTCACAAGAATAGAAAGACGTGAGGAGAGGAGAATAAATAAAAGTGACATTTTCACCTGTCTTGCAATATACTGAAGTTTTAATGAATCAGGAGGGTTTGTAGGTTTTGAAGACTGGGAGAAGGACTCACTGATATTATGGGATGTCGTGTCCTCATTGATGCGTCTCAAGAGTGAGAAGTTTTTCTTTATTTCATATTTTGCATTGGCTAATGCATATACTGCATATATTTAATTGTTTGGTAACTGATATATGGAATATTTACTACTTCTGATTAATTTTATGCAAATTATTTAGTACATTTATTTCCATATACCGTATTTTCCCGCATATAACCCGCAGACGCAGATCATTTGCACCCTCATGTAGCCCACGGTTTTGGGGTTTTGTGTAAAAAGAATTGGTTGCATAACCCTCACCCATAGATTGATGAACTTACACAAAAAAGTTCACATTTCGAATGACGTCAATTATCATAACTATTCAGGCTCGGCACACAGTGCTTGTGCGCGAAATTCACACAATAAGAAAACAAACACAAGTCAGAATCAGAATAAGAAAAAGAAAGAGCAGTGTCTCCCGCTGTGCAGCAGCTTGTCCCTTAAGAAGCGATTCTACAGGTGTTGATCATCGGATGAGATGAGAAGAGCCCGCCCTCATGCAGCACAGCCAATCACGTCTTCTTGCATGATTGACAGGTCAGACAGCCTATCAGCGCCAGCTGTCAGAGTGATAGTACAAGCGCCAGAGACAACAACCCAAGAAAGAAAGAAAAAACAAAGAAAATATCGCAAAAAAACCCTTATGTCCTTAGGGCAGTGGCTCTCAAATAGTGGGAGCGATGCCAGCGGGGGCGCACGTTACCCTGGGGTACATGCTTTTTTTTTTGCCAGGGAGTAGGTTTTCTTGCACTGAACAAGAGCAGCATATATGAAGTTCAGATAACCAGTGTTGCCAGATTGGACTGACGATTTCCAGCCCAACTACAGCATAAAACCCGCCCATTTAAGAAAATACCCGCCCAAGACCAAGATTGTTGACGGTGGGGGTTGTTAAGCTTGTTTTAATGGAATTTATATGCATTTACATATGAAATTTGGGCGGGTTTTTCATCAAAAACCATCCCAATTTTTATCAAACAGCCCAATGCATTTTTTTCCGGTCGGACGTGACCAAAAGGAGCCCAATTGGGCAGGAACCCGCCCAATCTGGCAACACTGCAGATAACCATCCCCTCATACTTTGATGTGTACAATCACACCAGTGTTCATTTGTGTCACGTGATCAACCACTAAATTTACACGTGTTTTCACGCGATATCTGGCACTGATCCAAAGAAACACGCTCAGAGCTTGTCATTTATCACAACAATTCAGTGTTTTCAACCACAAAAGATTTATTTTAGGTTTCAACAAGTTGAGCCAACAAGTTGGTGACTGGTGAAGTTGGCGCAAAATTTGTACCTCTTCCTAGGGGGGCGTGACAGAAAATAATTGAGAAGCACTGCCTTAGGGACATAATAAATATATTGAAATATTATTACGTGTAAAAAAATCGGCATATAGCCCGCACCCTTATATAAGCCGCACCCCCTCTGCGGGGTTTGTAAAATCTGGTATAATCCGCGGGTTATATGCGGGAAAATACGGTACACTCTAGTTAACTAAATTGTTCCACTGTCCCATGGCATGAGATCTCGTCATGCCTCTAAAAATAATGCTTGTCACCATCTGTTGCAGTGTAATTTCGAGTGTCCGACGTGAACAACAAACTACAGATTCAGAACCCAACTCTCTCTGGAGGGAACTGAAACCGTACCTCCCTGTTCTCTCTTGTATTCTTTCTCTCATCTTTCATACCTCTCTATCAGAAGGAGGCAATGTATCTTAAGTATGTAGTTCACAAGGACGAATTATTCCGGAGAATTAAGTACTGTGATCTCAAGCTCTGTGGGTCTGTGGTGCTCTGAGACATGTTAAACCAACCCCCCCAAAAAATTTACAATCCAGCCCGCTGACCTGTACGTTCCCTCAGCGTCCCCTTAACATGACAAGCGTCTTACTGTGAGCTTTGGTAAATCATGCAAACAAGAGTGGAGAGGGACACGGGCCTTCCCTCTGCCTTCTGAAAATTGATTTACAAACCGCATAGGTCCCAAAAATGAACATGCAATACGTCAGAGAAAACACAAGGAAGCTTCCTTATGAATAAGGAGTCACTTTGAGCATTTTAATTCAGTTTCCAAACTTAATAAATCTGTCTAATTCAGAGGAATGTTCATGTTCAGTAGAATTTAAAGACCCCTTGTGGTGAAAATCAAGTTTTTAGTGTTGTTTATATGTCTATGTGGTGTTTTTAATATGCTTTAAGACGAAGCATGCACAAATTCATCAAATGAGTATTTTCTCTTTAAGACACGCTTTAAAACCGCTCCTGTTAACGTGACGTGCCAGCAGGGCTTTTCTGAGCAGTAACATTAGCAACACATTATTATCTGTTTGATAGTGTAGTCAAACTACAGGCTAATCACATCAATTACCGTTAGAGAGCGATTATATAACTGCTGTATGAATGTCATTCTGACAACCCGGTATAATTCTCTCTTCAGCTTCTTCTAAATCAGTTTCTGGTTCAGACATACAGTATATATGACTGAATTAGATCAATATTTCCACTTGCCATTGTGTTGATGTGATGGAACAAAGTCGCTTACTTTCCGCATGTTATTGCAGACTAAATGAAACATCCAAGCTATTTTAAGGCAAGAAGAAATTATTTATTATTTTTACCGAAACACTAAAAGCAAAGTTTGATTTAGCAGAAAGAAAAACTACAATGCCATCAATGTTTTACAACAAATTTTACACATTGCTGATTTAGCATCATTGTTGGCTCATTATTAGTTGAAGTTTATCGACCTTTTGTAAAAAAAATAGACAGACATTTTGTGAAAAAGACATTGGAAAAACTGTGCGTCATCACCGAAGCGCTAATTAAACCGTATTTCAGTCAATGGCTTCGGGCCTTCAAAACTATTTCGGCCTAAACTCAAAATTTTGATGCGTTTGATGCGTCTGTACTTTATTTTACAGGCATGTCCTGGATTCTGTCAATAGAGCTTAACATAATTTCCTTCAAGTAGTCTTTTGAATGCAAATAGAGCAGAAAGTTGGAAAGAAAGAAACTCGACATCACACCATTGCCAAACGCCAGCTCTGTGACTCTAACAAAGGCTCACATCATTGATATGCTTGAACATATTTTACGTTGGTAAAACACATTTGATATGCACCGCTCCCATTTTAAGGCTTCTTTTGTACGTTTCTTCCTTACAAGCCCATCAGAGCGCCTCTCTCCACCAACAAAAGCAGTTAAAATCAGTGATTGCTTTCAGAAACTTTAATTACGACTGGAAAATGCCATTCTTCCATATAATAGATTCCGATTGTTTCAGCATTATCTACCGTGCAAATAAAATCTACTGTATTCCACAATATTCCCAGGATTAATCACTCTCTAAATTCTAATATGCTCTTGAAATGGCGAATAAAAAGCTGGCGCTGTTGTTGATGTGATGGAAGCTGTGCGCTTTCTCTTTCTTTCTTTCTTTCGCTCCCGTCTCTCTCTCTCACATGCGCACACTTTGAGCTATTATTATGCATATCCAGGTAGAAAGTTAATTAACCCAAAGCTTAAGCTAATTATGATAGCAGAATGCTATCAACCAAACACTTTCAGTCAGACAGCTGTCCAGAATTTCATTTGCTAATCATTTGTCTTTTGGCGGAGCATATGGTAGGTTTTCATGCTATCAGAGGCACAACAAGCAGCTGAGAATCATTAACTAAAAACAATGTGCATAAAATCAGGGGTAGCTTTAGCCAGACAAAAAGCCGAATCCTTAGCCTATAAAAAAAATAATCATTGTTTGTCAGCCCTTGCCACTTAGAAATTTAAGCTGATAGCACCGTGTATGTGTGACTGGAATCCTGATACGCCAATGAATTGTTTATATTTATATGCAAATGAGGGGGCATGTTTATTGTTTATGCGTGCTGTGATAATAAGACGCGGTCCTATGCTGGAATATTTAAGTCTGCTTGTATCAAAACACCTTTTTCTATTAATCAATTAAATGCATTTTTTTTCTTCGCGGAACATTTTCATATTTGATGGTTGTAAGGTCATGTTTGTTTTAAAAGAAACACTTGAAAGTCTAATTAGTTTTTCACATGTGTTACAGGAGATGACACAGATGGACCGAATTAATTTGGTTCCCTCCATTTCCCGGAGACGGGAAAGCACAAACGTTGTGGCTGTCGTCCTGCAACAGCATGCTTGCGTTTCTGTCCTGAAGATAAATGATGCAAGGTCATGTTTGCCTTTAATCTTGTCAGTTTATGTGTGATGACATCTACTATGGCATGTGCACTGATAAAGACTGCAGATGAGATCCCTTAAAGTGCGCGTATCCGTAGTGTATGCCAATTAGCACAATACAGCAAACAAGTTTGGTTTGTACCAACTTGCCACATTACCACAGGATTTCATTAGCATGTAGTCGCAGGTGTGCATGCGTTGGCTATTTGGATTCATACTTGGCTTGTCCAAGCAGGTTTTAGGGGTATTATAAGTGTTTTTCCCTCAGTACAATCCTGACTAAAAGTGGACTTTTGATACAGTTAAAGAATGCATTATTAGCATGAAATCGCAGTCATTTGTATTTTACATTTATGCTTTTGGCAGACGCTTTTATCCAAAGCGACTTGCATTGCATTCAAGGTACGAATTGTGGTACGTCTTTTGTGTTTTTTGTGTCAATTTTGGACCGACATGAGGGTAAGTAAATGATGACATAATTGTCCTTTTTTTTTAGCTGTGCTATCCCTTCAGATAATGTGCATGTCACATTATCTTATGATGGCAGGGAAATCATTTGTCAAATGTTGTGATAAGTGTCATACGATATATAACAGGTAGGTGGTTGTAGAAACATTGCTAGAAAGTAGTAGAATCGATACAATTACCAGAATACATACAGGACATATACGTGTTGCACATAAAAACTCCTGCATATTTGAACCCCTGTGTGATCCACCATACCCTCTACATTTCTTACACATAGGAAAACGCACTGGAAATAAGTGGCGTAAGCTGGGAGTGAGTCTGAGTGATTGATATCAGGATCTTTCCCCAATACTCCTGAAATCAAACGACTCCAGCGCTCCTCTAGCACGGAGCTCTAAAAACATCTCCACCTCGGACCTCACCGGCTAAATTGCCTCTGCTGGCGCCTTCACTCGCCAGCATTGGATGACAGATAAATTGATCGAAATATTGGAAAATAATATCCTGCCCAAACTCGTTGAACCTTGATTTCCAGTCTTTTGAATTTTTCATACGGGAACAAAATGAAAAACGGTTCTGATGTGTTTTTCCTTCCTCCCTTTCCTACACAATTATGTAGTGCTCATTTGCAATAAGGTCGGCCCATACATCAAACACTGTGTGTGCTGTAAACACAATGTGGCCCCTTTTTTTCCAACGGTCCCAAATCATTGTAAGCACAAGAAGTCAAGTAGAGAGTCTATTGGCCTGAAAATAATGTTGCCGAACTTCAATAAATCTATAAATCTGACACTGCCCTTCAGGGCCTCATTAGATGCAGAAATCTTTATTACAGTTAGTGTTGCTGGTATCAGTTAAAAGAAATCGTCTTTTGAAGCTTGTCAGAGAGATTGAATTAGAAGCATATGTCAGATGAAGAAGGCAGAATAATTTGAAGACCCTCTTAAAGCTGATGAAGAATTTGACACTTGTGAGTTTCCAGGCTGCTTGTGAAATGTGGTTCGGATTTAAATAAATAGATTTCATTGGATGATGCTACGACTTTTAGCCCAATAAATGCAGTGAATCTAATGGAAAGTTAGAAAGCAATTGTCTGATTTACTCTATTTGTGTTTATGTGCATTTTAATTTGAGGTTGAGCAATAATGCCCGAAATCGCTAACAATTGCATGTTTGTTTTTTGATGATGAAACTATATTGTGTTTTATTGATTGAAATGGTATCAAGCCAACACACAAAAACAACACCTCAACGCACAGCCTGCATAAGCATCTTCAGCAACATCTTAACTGAAATAAAACCTCAAAAAAGTGACAGATTATGAGCATTGTATGTATATACAGTTTACATTCTGTATTATAAATTTGAGTTTAAATGAAACCTATGCTAATGTATAGTTATATATGTATTAACATTTTCACACTTTATACACCATTTCAGTTTATTTTTTCACTGAGCTAGTTGCAGTGCATTTTGGGATTCATTTTCAGATAGACGTAATGCTAAAGCATCTGAAAAAGTAACTTAAAAGTAGCTGTGAGTGTGGCTGACACCTATGTAGTCAGCCCACTAGGTTTTGTAACAGAGCCTCTCTCTCTCTCTCTCTCTCTCTCCATCTGTGAAGTGAAGTTTCAGTGACGGATGTTTGTGGCAGGAAAGACCTCTGTCACAGGAAAATGAGGTGATCTATCATTTTAAGATATGGTCTTCATATACTGTTTACTCGGAGATATCACTTGCCTCCAGCCAATTTTGACCGGGGACATTTTGTGATATAGCGGTGATTTGTATGGTATCACAGCAACAATAAAAGCAACGCCTGAACTGAGAACAACAACACGCAGACTAATACACCCTTTAGTTTCTGCTCTACCGCCATGTTCTTACAATTTTTTGAGTCTTGCATTATCCTCCTTGCATGTCGAAACAAATCGCATCCTAGCCATGTTTTTTCTCTTGCTTCTAGGTGTATTTCCAACAGATCCAAGCTGATTTCCCTCATAAGGATCCTTCCTATTCTGTGGGCAATATAAATGGTCTGTTCTAGAAGCCACCCAGCAGTCTTGTTAAAAGCAGAGATGCTAGTGACAATGTAAAGTGCAGGGTTTCTCTTTTTTGCTTTTCTGCTACACCGGCCAGATATGTGTAATGACTGTGATAGTGTTGAACCATGCACATTTCCCCCCATCTATCACACAAACACACACACACACTCGTGGTCCTGTATATCCTCAGCCCCAACATCATCTTCTCTCAGCAGTTTTATTTGTCCCTGGACACTGGGAATAGCGCGAGGGCTGTAATAAAGGTGTGCTGGTGATACTACAAACTTACTGTAGTCATTGTACAGCTTTATGATTGGTGTGGCATCAGGTTAGACGGATGCATCTAGTCTGTAGAACTAATTCAAACTCCTGCTTTGTTTTTTGTTGTGATTAGGAGTTCTTCTGAATGCCGGTTTGACCTGTGTTTGGGCATACGACAAATCTGTGCGTGCAGAAAAGCACATCTAACTCAAAAGGTTCTTCATATTCTTCTTCACCCGCATGTGTTTTTGTTATATGTATATTTTGAGTAACTTGAAAATGCTTTCAGCAGCAACAAAATCTGTGAGTGAATCTCTTGAAACCTGCACACGTCTTAATTTGCACCAAATCCAGGAAAAAATTAAAAATACATTTAGCATATTTTAGGGCCACTATGCTGTGTGTGTGTGAGAGTGCAAATACATGTGGTTTATGAGGACACAAATGTGTATAATGACATGGGTATTGCAACGTAAACAGTGTTCAGGAGGACACTTCCTGTATCTTTGTAAACCAAATGCTTAAAAAAAAAAATGAAAGGGTAGAGTTAGGGTTAGTGTAGCAGGTAGAATATACAGTTTGTGTGTGCATGTATATATATATATATATATATATATATATATATATATATATATATATATATATATATATATATATATGTATATATGTGTGTGTGTGTGTGTGTGTGTGTGTGTATATATTCAATTCAAAAGTGTTTTTTTTTTTTGTCATATGCACAGACAGAAAGCATGTTTCCCTACACAATGCAATTCTTACTTTGCCGTCCACAATAAATGTCAAACAATAAGTAGAAGGATATAGATGATAATAATAATAATAATAATAATAATAATAATAATAATAATAATAATAATAATAATAATAATAATAATAATAAATCAAATAAAAAATAAAAATAAGAGCAATAAAGGCAATAAAGTGAGCGTAGATTGATAGTTGTCCATCCATGTTATGTATGTGTGTGTGTGTGTGTGTGTGTGTGTGTATAAATATATATATATATATATATATATATATATATACATACATACAGTATATGTATGTGTATATATAAATAAATGGTCTTTAAACAGACTTCATTATAAAAGAATGTGTCTTTTTTTTCTATTTTACAAAACCACTGACAGTGAATTGTATAATTCTGTGTATGAAATGTCAAGATTTAAGTTGAACTAAACCGCAATTCCTCTCCGAGGTGGTATATGCTGTGAATTCTCATGTAGTGTCAGACGAGTGTTTGCTTTCATAAGTTTCATATAGCTTAGCCGTGCCATGTGGCATTTCATATGTCCGCCAGAACCACGTACCATCTGTGGAAGCGTTTCCAGAATCAACTGTTTGGTCCATATTTCAGCTATAGCGCGTCACGGCTCTGGGGTCGGAGCAGGCCTTTCCATTACCGCCTTCCTGATGTCTGTCAACATAAGCTTTTCCAGAGTTAATGATCCAAACTAATGTAACAAACTCAAGAAGGGTGTTGCATGGCATTTTAATCAGTATTATTTCAGTTTAATTATAAAAGGGCAGTATGATGTTTGTTAAGCAATCCATACCCTAAGTCAATGTAGCAAAAAACAGACATTAAGTATGCATTACGCTGTGGTTAATAAAAATTACATGGCTGATGTATCATGCTTACTTGGCATGTTTCCAATAATGTTTGATTTGTCACAAGGAACGGTAAATGGATTTCAAAATTGCCCTTAAAACACAATCCTCATTTTTGATGTGTGCAGATCTTTTGTGAACCGAGTGTCAGGAAGGTCATTAGCAAATTTTGTCAGAATGGATTCTCCAGATTCATTTCAGTAGGGAGCCCCGGGTCGGGCCTCAGTAGCTCGTTAACTCGCTGCACTGTGACAGTTTCACAATGATTAATTAAAACACCTTTAGCCACATAATGTCAGATGGAGTCTATTTTAACAACTGACCTTTCTGTACCCAAAACAGAGCGCTTTACCATCCGCTGGGTGACTCCAGATGTATTCTCAAAAAAAAAAAAACCTGTCCCAACCTCCCTTATTTTGTTATTATAATATGATTGTATGGTTTTTAATGTGGCTGCATGCATTTGATCAAAAATGTATTAATATACTGTACAAACTGTTTTCTATTTTAATATATTTAAGAATGTAGAATGTTTAAAATGTATTCTTGTAACGGCAAAGCTGAATTCTCAGCATCATTTCTCCAGTCTTCAGTTACATGAGCCTTCAGAAATCATTTTAATATGTTGATTTGCTGCTCAAGAAACATATTGAAAACAGTTGTGCTGCAATATATTTATGGAAACCGTTCTTTCAGGATTTGAAAGTTCAAAAGAGCAGCGTTTATTTGGGGATTATGCTCTGTATATACAGTATACAATGTTACATATTACTTTCATATTAATTTATGCAGTGCATCATCACTGAGTATCAACACATAATATGAAGGACACTTTTGCCACACATTTGTCATTCCAGTAAGGACAAAAAACTCATGTTGTTGTAGCATGAGTTATACAACTTGTTCACGATATTCCAAGTCTTGAGGAGTCGCATAATAGCTTTGTGCAAGGAACAGATGGGTATTATTGACTGATGAAGTCTCAAAAATCATGCATCACTGCAGGTATAATCCGTTGCTCAATGCATATTTGTGTTCTGTTTTAAGCCCTGTTCGCTATTGTACGAGATGTTTGAATGCACGTGTTCTTGTTTTCCAAGGAATAGTGTCATGGATTTAGAGCGATATAAGGCTGAGTAAAGGATGATAATATTATTGGGGGCATTTCTTTTTAAGTAAATTGCAATTGTGAGCAGATCCACCACAGTAACAGTGTCTCATAAAAAGTGCAGTTGGAGTGAATTTTTACAATTTAGCTCTAAGCTGAAAGAAATTGCATTAAATGGTGGTGGTGCGTTTATAAGCTGTGGTAGCATGGAGTAACCTACGTGTGGAATGATTTGATCATTGGGGACCTATTGTGTAATTTCCTCCTCATTTTTGCCCATGCTAATATGGCATATGCGATTAGGTCTGTCTTTGGGACCTAGGAAAGGCCTCCAAATCAAATTTGGGTTCTTGACCAGAATACCAAAGCATATTAAACCCAGAAATGATCTAGTGATGCAAATCATTAAACACATTTGCATTTGCTTACTGAAGCCTATCACAGAAATTAAACTCCTGAACAGAGAGCGAACGAGTGTGGGGGAGAGAGAAAGAGAAAAAGTGTCAGGTGAGAATGAGGTTGATCAGAATCATGGCTTTGCTTTTTCATCGTTTCTAATCAGTGTAATGAAAAAGACAGGCTATATCATTGCTCTCATCCGGTGATATTGAGTGATGAGCAAATTAAGGCAAGAATGAGTATGTTTTTAAGACTTTCAAGACTTTTGGTTCTATTATTAATCGAGAGTTAATGATTTACGTGAAACAACAGCTACGTGTAGACACTTGACTTTTGGCAGTTTTTTTAGAGCACGTTGAAGTGATATTGGGGCTGAGTAGCAACATCGCATGCATTTTAAAGACTGTACTGTAGATCTGCGATGTTGATGCCTTTGGAAATGCAACGTTAAAGTTTTTCATATTTTAATTTTTATTAAGTAATTGCATTATTTTTATTTTTAAACCATATACATATGCTGCACAAATGCACAATATGTTTTATTTATTTTTGAATAGTTTTTGTGTATTTAATCCTTTTAATACAGTAGACAATGAATTAATTCAGAATGATTTTCACGTAGCTTCTTGCTAAATATCATATTGTGACTTCAAAACACTTGTCACCATAGTGCATGATCTATAAATGAATACATTTTGGAGTTGTGTCACATAACTGGTAGAGGATTGCACAGTAAAAGAGTTCAAAAACTCATAGAAACAAATTAAAATGGCACAGTTGCATCAGCAATTGCATTGTCATTTATGTTTATTGCACTTTTTTTCCAAAGCAACTTGTATTGCATTCAAGAAACGCATTGACGTTCTAATCCGTTCTTGCTAGTCATCAAACCCATGACCTTGGTGTTGCAAGCGCTGAACAATAAAACTTAACATGCTTTTAGTTCTTTTCATTTCACTTTGAAACTGTCTCAAAACATGCACAGCATAATGTAATATAATTTTGTACAGGTTCTTTTTCCAGTGAGCCACTTACCACTATTAGTCAAAGTTAATGATTAAGAGATTCAGCAGTTTATCGTCTAGCCCACCAACGCCAGTGTATATTGTGTAATGACAAAGAAAAAACAAACCGTTCTGAAAACGTATCGTGTAACAGTTGACTAACAGTCATCATGTGGCCTCTTAAAGTTCTATCAATTATGGAGTGAATCAAATTAGACCCAAATTATAATCCGGCCACGACCGTTATGAGCAGAAAGTTTCATCAGTGCCCCATATTGAACGAATCTGGCTAATAAACTGTTACGATTCACCGCACTTGAGTATCTGCCCTCTAGCCATTGTCCGCAAGGCTTACGGGAGGCTGACATGGAAGAGAAGGGTGATCTGGAACGATTAGCTTTTCAGCATCTCGACTCGTTGTCAATTACAGCAATAGATTCCCGACATCACAAAATCTGACAGCGCTGGGCATACATGTCAGATCTGCGTAATCCAGCTGCTAGGTGGCTGCAGGGTGGCTGGGGTATCTGAGAGTTAAGGGTCGTCCCGACTGCTGCCGCTCCCCCTTCCAAATATAAATAAATATACCTGCCTGAGCAATTTGGAATTACAATAAGGATCCTCAAGGTCTTTTATGGAGACTGAGCTCGCATACAAACTAATGATCACTTGGAGATTTGTGTGGGCACATTGATTTCTCTGACAGTTTCTCATCTCGTAGTGTTTTTTCTCCTCTGCACGGGCCTCTTTCTCTGTCTCCCTAGACTAATGTAGTATTCACTGAGTCTATAGGCCATGCCATGTCACGTCTAGACTGCTAGTTTTACGGGATTAAGCCTTGGATGTTGAATAGTTCAACCAATATTCAACATTTATTCAACAGGTTGTGGATTTGGTACATTTGAAGTGCTTTTCTATTAACTGAAATATGAATAATATAATACTAATAATATTGTGAAGTATTATTAGAATTTAAAGAACCATTTTCTATTTGAATACAATTTAAAATGTCATTCATTTCTTTGATAAAAAAACTGAATTTTTAGCATCATTACTCCAGTCTTCAGTGTCACAGGATTCTTCAGAAATAATATCACGATATCATGATTCACTGCTCAAGAAAGAATTATTATTATCATCAATGTAGAAAACGGGTGTGTTGCTTCATATTATTGTGAAAACGTATGCATTTATTTTTGATTCTTTGATGAATAGAAAGTTCAAAGAACTATATTTTAAATGTATATTTATATTTTAAATTATTTTAATTAATTTAAAGTGTCTTTGCTGAATAAAAGTATTAATTCCTTTCAATAAATAAATACATAAACAAACCAATAATACTGACCCCAAAAATCGGAATGGTAGTGAACATAACAGATGCTAGATGCCATATTTTTACAGATTTTACAGTGGCATTAAATGGCTTCTGTTTTATATTTTACTGTATAGCATCTTTGGCTGAGACAGGGTTGTCATATCCAGCCAGGTCGCGTGCCAATGGCGTCAGTTGGAGACGGAGCTCTGAGTTTACTTCAGCTAGCTGTGCAAAAATTACACTTAACCTGTAACTTAATGTCTTTAACTATATGTGGTTTAACCCTTTCAGAGAGAAAAACACATGCTAAATAAAAATTAAATGTCAGTACATTTGATATTATTGGTGAAAAAGAGTATAAACCCTCTCAGAGTGGTGTGAAAATGGGTTAATGTTGCTGCTGTGTTTAATTGTTTTAGATTCTCCATCAATTTTGAGAGGCTGCACTGGGGAGTTGGCCCTGTGAAAAGAAAGAGTCGGTCTGAAGCGTTTTAAATTATCCAAAAATGAATGGAGGTATTCAATCTACTTTCAGATGTTAAAATTAGGTTTGCGACACTCACCGCGCGTGCCATCAAATTTCTCATTTTGAGCTCAAGTCTGTGTTCCTCAGAGCTCGTATTTGCGCAGATGGAACTTTGCCGAGCCGGTTCTTCTGGGATCTGAGAATTTTCACAGTTTGATGAGAAATGTTCCACTCCATCACATCTATAGATTATTTTCTGCCTGTAAATTTCTGACTTTTATTAATCAAATCATTGCCGTACCCCTCCCGACCCCCCGGCAGCCGTGCGGTGAAGGTGTGCTGGAGTGTCCTGGTTTGAATCGGGTGTTGTGCTCACAGCATCCTCACACATGGGAGAGAGGTGAGAGCTTGTAAAGAGCTGGCCAGTGTCTTTCTCTCTAAAGATATCCAATGGGATCTCATTTGTATGCCAAGTATATGGCTCTGTGATTGTATGTTTTAATATGAGTGCATGCGCATCGAAAATGAAAACCTTTTACATTTAGAGATTTAAAAATGCTTACGTATAGGGCTTGGAATTAACTTTTGCTCACCATCCGCTGTGGCTAGTGGTTTTCCAAAGGTATTAGCCACTCAGCATTTTCATTAGCGCCAATTTTGACATCATTGCTCTGGAGAAAAACAGCCATATAGTTATTTTTATTTTATCTCATATTTTGGCATTGTGTTTATTAGGCTGCTGTCACTTTAAGACCTGACACATGGATCCATTACACTGACACACATGCATTTTATTTCTCGGCTGTTTATATTCACTTAAAACAGAACTGTTTACGTGAAAACTCTCCTAGACCAGCTCTTTGAAATTATTTTGTAAATGGAAAATTAACTCTATTTACCACTTTGGATGTGAGCACAAAATGTGCAGAAATGATTAAAATGATGTGCAAATCTCGCAATCCCACACAGAAATTCAAGACCTGTAACAACAACAATATTCATCCGGAGCAAATGAATGTCTACTTGCTGTCGGAGAGATGAAGGCGAAAGTGCTGCTGACACTGTGTGTCTATTCTGCTGAATATAAGTATTGGAAGTGTTTCAATATCAATATGTATTGAAAAATCTATATTTTTGACAACACTACATTGCATTTAGTTTATTTCAATTGCCTCTTTAAAATATCACAGCTGAAAAATGTATATATTATGGTGCTAATGTCAAGCTTTGCTTATGTATTATTTGAGGTTTACAGAATATTGATCAGTGTATTTATAGTCAATGTAATGTAGTTGCATGCAAATAAGTCTTTACTTTTCAGATGCGGTCAATATGAATGACCACCTCTGATGGCGATCACTCTGTGCTACTCAAGAAGCAGCTAATCAAACAAACGGGTACAATACATGGCTGAAGTAAACTCTCAAGCATGAATATACACAACCAAAAGATGTTGAAGAATTTCCGAAACAGCCGTATTGCTGACTTAAGTAGTTATTTCGCTGAATTCGCTCAATCTAGCCAAATCCTCGGTGTACGGAATTGGGAACACATTCCAAACCAACATTGCTTTTAATTCCTTTCTTTGTATGCGGCTCAAGTGCAGGAAAGAGACACAAACACAGAGGGAGGGAGAAGGAAGTGCGTATTGGTCCTGCTTATGTGCTAACTGAAGTCCCACTTGGGATGGGATTATTTTCAATACGTCATTCAGAGAGAATGCATGAACTGTTTTCTTCACACTGGATGCGGTCCTCGGGGTGCAAATCTTAAGGGAGTGGGATTCGGTTCTTAACAACTACAATAATTTAGTTTCTTTGATGACCAAAATAGATTTTGAAAATAATCCGACTACACACATTTTGTGCTGTTTACACACGAGACTTTCACAAAGTAGAATTTAAGTAAACTTTTCTCTTCTATATAAGTATTATATAGAAGTAATGATATGTATCGGGCGAGCATATGCTTGTACTCTTTGGCACAGGAAAATAGTATCATCTACTGCAGCGTAACGGTAGTGTTCAAAAAATAAAAACCCCATTAGTTTTCTCTATTCATATTTTATTTAGCATATAAACCTTTGTCAACCTTTGTTAACCGAGGTTGAGATAAGTGAACTCCACTGTATATTTCTTTTTCAAACTTAGGTTCATAGTTTACAAAGACTTCATTTCATCTCAGAGATGCTTGGTTTGGTAAACGGCTTAAAACTCTAATGCAGAATTTTTTTATTTTTGTCTTTTTTGAAATCCCTAGGGTTAAATGATGAAACTATGTTTCCAGCTGGCTGTCACCGTTTCAAACAACACTATTACGTGCACAGCGGCAAACAGACAGATCAAGTATAGAAACTTCCGCAATGGCAGTTTCAGGTACATGCATCACAGGAAGTAAAAAGTGGTGCAGTGGCCTTTTTTAAACACCCTTTCTTGGCAAAAGTAGAGGCCAACACAAGATTATCCACTGCACTTTTCTCTCAGCCAAGCTATGACATTTTCCCAATCTAAAGTGCTTGAACCATGGACAACAGCCACAGAGCCCTGTCACACTTCCACGCGTCATCTTTGTCGGGGAAAGTCTGTTCCCGTCGCGCACATAGAGATGACGCCTTAAAAACAATATGACTCCAGTGCGGCATAGCGATTACATGGGTCATCTCTCTGCGAAGGCATCGAGTAGCAGGCCTGATTTAATGCTCTGGAAATTTCAGCCTGTCTATCTGAGGTCAACAGACTTTCTTTCAGAGAAAAGGAAAGAATGAGCAGAGGAGGCTTTACAGTGTGATGGCATGATGCCTGGGCTGCTTAACGGAATCACAGCGAGCAGCGGAGAACGGCTGGCAGAACCCCGCGCCGGCTTCCCATGAAGCCGCTGGCAGAGTCAAAGCGACAGAGTGTAAACCACTCTGCACCCAACACAATCGCTCTTTGTATGAAGCCGAACGCTGTTGAGTGGAGGGTACTTCAATGGAGCGCCGATACGCCCCACTGAACGTGACTGTCAAGTGACAAGGTGCTTTGAACGACAATTACTGTTGCTTATAGCTTAACTGGATGATTCTAATCTGAACATGCTCCGTACATGTACAGCGGTTCGCCGTCACTTTGGCCTACTTGCATATGGGGCTTTAAATAAGATGTAAATTAATTTGTGCATGTTTAGATAAGCGCCTGTGGATGATTTTATTACAGAAATATTATGCAGCATAACAAATCTGGCGTGGAAAGCTTTAAAGCCGTGATGGATGCATTTACATTTGCATTGCACTAATACAGTGGCTGTTGACTGGATTTTGCAGTTAGAGAACAGATGTTGACCGTAGTTGTTGACTTAGCCCGTTTGATATCTACACAGGGTCAATTTGACTAGTTTAGCTATTTCAGCAGTTAGATCCTGTTGCACGATAAAATTGATTTGTTGTAAAACTAGCCAAACCTCTTTGGGTTAAAATTAAGAGTTCACTTAAACCAAAAATTGTAGTTAATACAAAGAAATTCTTAGTTGATTATACTTAATTTAAGGCACTTTCTTTTCTTTTTACACTTACACTTTACTATACTTATATATATTAGCTTATTCTAGCCACAATTACATACTTGAGTATACAAGTAAGAAGTGGCATTAGAAGATACATTTGTTTTTTTCCATGTGACTGAAATTTACTGTGCATTTTGTTAATACTTAATCCTGCAGACATATGGCCAGATTTACAAACAGTTTGTTCAAATGGAAAGCCTATTTTTTACGTTTAAAAAAACTACTGTCAGGATTTACTAGGTTTACCTTATTGCATATTCAGATATGTTATGAATACGAGCTCCGCGCCTCCCCTCTCGGGCCACTAGAGGAGCTCTCACACGTATACTGACACACACACACACACACACTACATTCCCTATGATGCCATTCAATGGACTGATTATGGCTCCAGCTGCAAACCATTACATCATAGGTGTCAAACTCTAGGCCCGCGGGCCACATCCGGCCCGGCGTGTAATTATGTCCGGCCCGCGAGAGCATTTTATTAATGGCCCGCGAGATGTCCCGCGCTCCAGCTGACTCGCCGAACACTTCCTGTATTAAACAGGAAGTGGCTAATGATGCTTCGCGCTCGCGCTAGTACTGCGCGATTGTTATTGTCAATTATCCATAACTGTTCAGGCTCGGTACACAGTGCTTGTGCGCGAAATGCAGGTGTTGATCATCGGATGAGAAGAGCCCGCCCTCATGGCAGAACGTCTTCTTGCATGATTGACAGGTCAGACAGCATATCAGCGCCAGCTGTCAGAGTGATAGTAAAAGCGCCAGAAAGAAAATACAGCGCAAAAAAAAAAAAAAAATCATTACGTCCTTAGGGACGTAACAAATATATTGAAATATTATTAAGTGTAAAAAAAATTGTGATATAGTTTGTAAAATCTGCTATAACCCATGGGTAATATGCGGGAAAATACGGTATATGTTTACTGACATATACTGCCGGTTACCCGTGTGTCTCATTTGCGGAGCTAATGTGGCAGTAATTAAATAATTTAATAAGACGGCACTATAAGACAAATGACATAAGAGCAAATTCGACTGAATGATTTGATTTGTTATTGCTGAAAAGCAAACATTTTATTTAGATTTCCAGGTTTTGTTATGCAGCATGTCCATATTTTGAATTTGTATAATTTTGACAGGATATATTTTTATGGAGAGCAAAATCTTTTATATATAAATATTTTTAAGTTTTATATAAAATGACATAAGAGTAAAGAAATTTGAATGTTTGTTCTTTTAACTTTTACTTTTACTTTACTTGTTTACTTTATTTCTAACTTGTATAATTTAGACAGGATATATTTTAATTTGTTTTAAAGGTTTTTTTTTTATATTTTTATATTTTTAAGTTATTTAAGGTATAAGTTGATTTATTCCAGAATAATATTTCTGTCTGTTTTTATTCACATCTAATTTAAAAAAAGGTAAGTTTTAAAAGTTTAGTTTTAGTGTTTTCAATAAATGTTTATCCTGTTCGGCCCGCGACCTAAAGTTTTTTTTGGGATTTTGGCCCCCTTTGCAATTGAGTTTGACACCCCTGCATTACATGAACTATAAAAGACTCATACACACACAAACTGTCATCGCGAAGTCTTGTTTTGTTAGTGCTAACATTTCTGAGTGTTTATACTTGTCTGTTATTCTGTTTCTGACCCTACTGTTACCCGTTACCGAATCTGTCTGCCTGCCCCGACCTTTGCCTGGATTATCGTTGTTGAATGTTCTCTGCCTGTCCTGACCCACCCTCCTGTATGGCCATTCTTATTAAAGACACACATTTGGATTTCTGCCTGTGAGTCCCTTGCGTTATAAGATAATAAAAATATAAAGATACTCAAAAAAAAAAAATATGGAAGGAGAGCTTTTAAATGAATCAAGGCGATTTACTTCTACGATTTACTGATACTTGCGCTTTTATTTATTAATTTGCACACGTCTGCAGATCATGCAAATGACTTTCCACTCAAATCGGCTCTTTTTTAGAACGGTGCCCACACAATAATTTGAACTGTGTAGTAAATCTGGCCCTATATTTTAAATTGACAGCCCTAATTTTGACAAATTGTGTACACTAGATACCACAACATTTCCAATACATAATTCAGAAATATTTAGCTTTGTTGTAGTAGGTAATGCATTTTGGAAAAAAATCTTTTTTTAAGACTTCAGCATTTAATTTTAGCACTCGTTTCCTCTCATTCTCCCCTGTCTGCTGCATGGACTTCTGATTTACCGTGATCATTTTCAGTATAGGAACATTTATGGAACTACATGGCAATGATGCAACGATGGCGTGCAGGCCGCTAATTTCTGGGACTGGATGTGCCAAACTTGCAACTGCCTTTGAGACGAATGGGAAAGCCAACCGTTTTCTCTCTGTCTCTCATTCTCTGTATTGGAAATTCTTGATTATTTAAGCAACAAAACAAACCAAACAATCTGACATTCATATGTATCACGTATCACTAACATCCTTCAGTTGTTGTATAGGACAACAAACGCAGATATTGCTTTTGGGGTGGTGTGTTATGGATATGAAGTAAATTGTGTTGTTACATTGACATCGATTATGGTATTGTTATCAGGTACGTTGTCCAGTATTGTTAATATTTGCAGTTTTGTTAGTTAATTTCATTGTGTGCTTGCATGCATTTGTATTTTCTCACAAGGAAGACAAGCGAGCTGTCCAACACTGCAGCCCACCTTTGAGACGTCGTCTTAATGAAATCATTAAAAGTAATAAACAAAATTGCTTATCAGGAGAATGTTATTTTCTGGAGGTAAACAGGTCCGCAATAATAAACCTTTATAATAAACCTATAACAACCTCCTCAAAGGTGACATCCAGGTGCACTCGGCCGCGAGTAATGTAATTGGCAAAAATACAATAAAGCATATTGCATTGGATTATTACGCAATAATGCTGGAATCATTGTGGCCTAATTTTAAAAACAGAAGTGCACTATAAAAGTAAACCCTTAAATATCAAATAATATTATATTACAGCACAATTTCAGCTCGCAGCGATAACAGAGCTATTTGTAGATTATTACCGCAGTTTATAAGGAAGGAAAACATACAGAGCCGTGTATTTTCAGCATAATGCCTGACAATTAATGGGGCAAATTAAGTTTATAATGATGACGGTAATGTTGAGGGTGGTTATTAGTATGTGTTATTGTATTAGTTTTATTGTTTTTATTATTGTTGTTTCTATTAGTAGCAGTAATAAAGGATGCTGTAGCAGGAGATGCGTCATTATCACAGAACCTTTGAACAAGGGAAATTGTGAATCATTCGCCCCCACTCTTTTTTGCCCAGAAGTCCCCCTTTTTACTCCCTGATCATCCATCACTCCGTTCTTGCCTAAGCACTTCAATACCACAGCAATCCAAAGCAGGAGCCAGCGCTAGAAGTCTAACGGCATTAATGAAGGGTGAGAACATTGGCTGGATCCGCTCTCTGTCATGTTTGCCACTGACGTTGGCTTTAAACAGAAGAACAGGGTCATTCCTCATACGCAGTACAATTTCATATTCCATTGCGTGTGTCTTAATTTATTGGATGCAACTTTAAACTGACAGTATTGAAATATAAACATGTTAGTTTCGTTTTAGCACAATATCACATAAACATAGTTTCGAAAGGATGCTGGCTGTTATTTTAAGTTTAGACATTAAAACTGGCAATTTATTGAGAAATACTGTTTCTTTTCTAACAAATTTATTTTTGCTACACTCTTGGAAAGGATTTCTATGGAAGCTTGTTTCCATGATCCTCTTGTTTGTCCCTCATGTGTTGCCATAGTTATCTTGTTAGTTGATTACCTTGTTTGTCGTTCTGCTGTTCAGTATTAGTCCTCATGTATTCAACCCTCGTGTGTCTTTGTATCGTGGTCGATTGTTAACTTTGCCTGTGCCCCAGTGTTGTTGTTCCTCGTGCCTCCAAGTTTGCACTCCTATGTGCCATTTTGTTTTCCTTTTATTATTATTAAGTATTTCTGCTTTTGACTTCCGAGTCTGCACCGAGTTTCCCTCTGCATCGCACGCAGCCTCCAGCGTTACAATCTTAACATATGAACTCGCAATTCTGACTTAATTTCGTAGGAATAAAGTCACAATGACAAGTTATCAAGTCAAATTATGAGAGGATAAAACCACCAGCTCACATCTGACTTTTACTTGACATAACTATTATGTTACATTTTACGTTTATATCACATTATTCTGAGGGGAAAAAGAGAAGAAAGTCACAATTAGCTTTTTTAGTCATGTATTTATTTCTTCTTCAGTGATGGAAACAAGAATTCCATGGATTTCTGCTGGTGAATTTTTTTAGTTTTTTTTTTTTATCTACATTGTCTAAAAAAAAATCATTTTCAATCAAATTTTCATCCCAGATTTTCCATTGTTAATGAAAGTCTTAAAGTTTTGAAAGCATAAACCAAGTTTTGTTGAGTGATAATAGAAAGCTTTAATATAAGCAAGAAACATGGCCTATATATAGGCAGATTACAACTCAATTATGAGAAAATAAAAATATCCAAAAGACCCCTGAGTCTTTGATAATATTTAGTTGGGATGCACTTCTCTCTGTAACAGCAGCAATGGCACAGATATTCTAATTCCTTTTAACAAGGCATCCATGAAACTTGCATTCTCTTATTAATTGCTGGAAGAATGAAACCTTACAGCCAATTAGATGTCGACTTTCTTATGCAGATTTCAGCTTACACACAGTGCTATAAGGCATTCCCTCCCAAAAACAAAAGAAAACAAACAAAAAAAAACTGCTTGCAAAGAGTTTAATAAACATGTTGTGGAGCTAAAGGATGCATGTTTAACAAGCGTTGTGATTGTTCTCTTTTGTTTTAGATCATGCCGCGTCTCTTCAAACTCTTCCTACAACTTTCTCTCTCCAGACATTGATAATTATTTCTGCAGGAAGCACACAACACATATTTCCACACATCATTTATGTATTTATACGCGCCTCAGATAATATGTATAATAGGATTTTCTTTTTAAATAATTGCGTGTCTACTTTTTTTCTGTTTCTGCTTATATATAGTTGTATAGAACCACACACAATGTATACTGTTATATACTGCATCTAAATACAGAGATGTTATTTTATCCTAAAATGATAAAGTACAAATATTAAATATGCCTGTATGATATGCAGGTCTGTTTTTTGTATACAAACACACAACAAAAGCCAGATGCATAACCTTTTCTCTTCTGGTGTGGACTAGACCATTTGCACATGAATTCAGCCCACAGGCCATTAGAGTCCGTCTGCAGGCCCTGTCTGTCCATCGCCACGGTGCAGTGGGTCTCAAAGATATCTAATTATTTACCAGAGGTCAGGGAGCAAGTGCCCTCAACAAATCCAAGAATAGGACTCTCTCCTATTAATCTCCATTCTGCCGATGATAGATACGAGAAAGGGAAGGAGTCACTCATGCCCGCTCCTGATTTACAGAGAAGCATCAATCTTGTCATCCGTTCGGCAAACAATAACTGTCAGAGGCGAGGAGAGCGAAGGGGGGGTTCGGCAGCCTGACTACTGTATATGTGAACTCATCTGTAATGTTGCCTTTCCTCATTTCTTCATGATGGAATTGTTGGGGACACATCGCTTTTCCCACAATCCATTTGCCGGGTTGCAGCTCACCGGTTGACAGAAATAGGGTGAAGGTGGAGAAAAGTGAACCAAATTGCCCGCATTTAGACGAAGTCGACTTCCAGTCACCGGACGAGTAAGGGAAATAAAAGCGGAGAGTGATACAGTAACAAAATATTTGTCGTGAGCGTTGACTTCGGAAAATGAGCCGCTGGATATCTGATATGTTTATCTTTTCTGCCGTGAGACATAAACAGGACATTTTAGGCGCTAGTTGTCCTCGAAACGATCCGCATAGGATGCGTTTGGTTTGTTATGAGGTCGATGGATCTATCAAAACAATGGTTTCCATACTCTCAAACAAGAGGCCACATAACCTTTCTACATGGTGCAGGATATACAAATGTCTTTCCTTCCTCGCTATGTTGAAAGAGTTGTCTTTGTGTACTCTGGACATGTATTTGTAGGCACTGTAAGTCATAAAATAGTTCAATCCGGTCTTTATGTCGTGGAAGGACCTCCTTTGAAGACTAGTGACAGGCATTTCCACCTCCGAGTTTCTATTAAATTGGGGGATTTTCTTTGCGTTGGGCGTAAACGAACAAACTACCGAGAACCCTTTGACCTCCTGAAAATAATTCACCATTTGATTCTATTGTTTTGAGACTGGCTTAGTTGGAAAAGTAGGAAGAAAGTGAGCATATTTGTTTGGTTGTGCCAAAAACCTTGTATATCTCTGTCGCTTTAAGTATCCCCGAGACGTTTGGGAAGACTGAATTATCGGACATAGTCATTGTATTTTACCCTGTTATTTTAATGCAATTCTATCATTGTCAAATCTCAGATGGGATTCTGCTTGCTTTTCCAGGGACAAATTCTCCTCCCGTTTGCGCGTTCGCTCAGTTCTACACCGAGGAGACGTGGGGACTCTGTACAGTGAGTTTGTTTGACATGATCTGTGTAAACTGTCGACAATAAGCCAAGAGTTATCCATCTTTTTCCCGTTTCAATAAGAACGTTACCAAACCCTTGATGTCTTGCTCCTCACGATGAAATACAGCTCAGCTTGGCACGTCATCGGCACAGGCATATGTTATAGTAAATTGACATATTTATAAAATAAGCTCTCAACTTTGTTTATTTCTCATCACGTGCTCTCAGAGGTGAACGAGGTGTCATACATGTGTCCTCACACTTTCCAGATTAGCCGTGTTTGTTCAGCCTCATACTTGGGGTTGGGAATTTGAGCAAACTCCTAAACTTCAGTATTGCGCTTCTGTGCATGACTCGTATGAGATTGATGCCTCAAATTATGTGGATTGTCGAGGATAGAGCAACTGAACTCATTACTTTAGTAACCCCATATAAACCACACTAAATACCCTGTCAACTGCATAGCAACTCCCTAGCAATCACTTGCAATAGTGACAGCACATTTTGGATGGTATTATTCTGTCAGATAATGTAAAAATCGATCTAAATCGCATTATTTTAGCGGCGCATGTGGCAGCTGTATACAATTGCAATTTAAATCACAGCCATCTTTAAAATCAATGTGGTGCTTAATGGCTGTGTCTAAGCAACGGCCTCATCTACATCACTAAGAGAGGATAAAAGAGTCCCAGTCTTGTTTTCTATATAAATAAGGAGCTGGATTTTAGCACAAACACCAGTTTTCCAAGATATTGATGGTGGGTTGAATTAATGTGTCGTATAAGACAACACACCAAATCCCTGCAAAGCCTGGAACAGTCCACCCTCTTAGACACTTGACATTTGTTTTTCATCATGAACTTAAAGGTCACTAGCTGCCGGAGTGCCTGCCATCCTGTTTTGGTTTGCATTTGCATGAATTTTATTACCATCACACTCTCTGGAAACTCCAATTGTTTGACTTTTTTATTAATCTGATGTTGCACATTTCCAAACAAACAAGACAAAAAAAAGACTTCCTGAGAAAAAGAAGTATAAACACTTAATTGTGTGCATATATAATAGTTATGCGTATGTTAGTTTCAATTATTGTACAGCACATTTAACCATGTGACTGCAATTATTATGCCTTATTTTTAGCATAGATGGATATAACTAATTCAACAAATACATACTACTTGTACTATTTTTAATTTACTGTTTGTGTGTGTGTGTGTGTGTGTGTGTGTCTTGTCCTGGTAAAACCTGCTATGGAGACCAAAAAAAGGATGGCAATATCTGAAATTCCTGTGGGGATGTTTTGAAATACATTTTTATAAATATAAATCTATAAGTCACTTTTTTGAAAATGTAAAAATCCAGAAATTTTTCCGTGAATGGTAAATTAAGTTGTCGGATGGAATATACAGTTTGTATTCTATACAAATCATTGTCTATGGGATGTCCCCATAAAACATGAAAATACAGTGTGTGTGTGTGTGTGTGTGTGTGTGTGTGTGTGTGTGTGTGTGTTTAATATTCTGTATCCGTTATACAAAGGTAGGCTGAATCACTTGCTCTTCCAGCTGCAAAATTTGAGTAATTTCCCATGAACCCCTGCGGCCATATTCATTAACCTGCCTTTTGACTGGGCCAGTCAGATGTGAGTTCCAGTCATTAATATGCGGGGCTCTTTTAATGAGGCTTAACAACCCTCCACGCCCCTCCTTTGAGCAACTCCATCAGCATGTGATGTTCAGAGGCCTTGTGTCTGTGCTCAGGATATTCCCCATCTTCTGTCAAATAAAAATCACTCTCTTAAATTCAGGTGAGCTAATGACCTAAATACCAGGTTAAACTCAGGTGAACTGCTAGATTGACATAATTACATGGTTCCTAATCCAGATTAATATTTAAAGATATTCTGAGGCTTTTCAGAAGGGCCTGTGAGATTTGAAATAAACTGGTGAAAGTAAAAAAGGAGAGGGAAGGATGAATTAATCATTCAGAGCCAGAGCTCTTTATCCTTTGTGTAGAAATGTTAAGTTGTAAAGACCATTTCGGTTAACTATCCCTTTAAACTGATCCAAAGTTATAGCAAATGCATTTGTAATGTTGCAAAAGATTTCTATTTCTAAAAAATGATGTTCTGTTTCGGAACAATTGTGTTCGTCCAAAAAAATCCTGAAATAAATTTTTCACGGTTTCCACAGATATATGAAACAATTTTATAAACATTGATGATAATAATAGCAATATATTTATGCATTTATCAGACGCTTTTATCCAGAGCGACATGCATTGCATTGAAGAAACTCATTGACATTCTAATCAGTTCTTGCTTTCCCTGCGAATTGAACCCATGGCCCTGGTGTTGCAAGCGCCACACTCTACAGACTTTTTGAGCTACATAAAAGCCAGGAATTAGTACAGGCTACAGGATTTATTAGAAGAAATGTTTCTTAAGCAGCAAATCATCATATTAGAATGATTTGTGAAGGATTATGCGACACTAAAGACTGGAGAAATGACAATTCAGCTTTGATCACAGGAATACGTTTCATTTAAAAATATATACGTAGAAGTGTTAAACCGTTACTGTAATACCACTGGTTTTGCGGTGTTCTTGTGTTCACCCGTTCATCTCTTTGTTTCAGAGATGAAGCCCTTCAACAAGACCATGATTGCGAGGGAGCGTTGACGGCCAGTGAGGTCGGAATCATGGCCATGAAGAGGATGCACAAACGGAATGACCACCTGCATTGATTTCCTCTCAGCGGAGGGAACGTGACATAAATAATTCAGCTCGGATACTGTAAATGATGGCAGGCAGCGCCTCGGAGGTCAGCAGGTACTGGAGAAATGAGCTAGGCCGATTCGAAGGACTCGCTAGCTGTCAGTTCCTCCACCCCCACGCTGATTTTGTTATTAATTCCCACTTGTGGCCGTGCATGGCGCTGTGACCGCCGAACACAAACTATTTATACAGGTTAAGGAGATCAATTAGATACCGGCCCTCCAACTATGCCCTGCCATCCGAAGAGTCCAAGCTCGTAGGCACAAGCACTATTAGGGAGAAAAAGACGGATTCTTCCAAGAGCAAATCGTTCGGCACTGTATATTTACGAGTGATAGTGTTATGGCCCAAAGGGATCCGAGCTTCAGAGGTCAACAAGTCAAAAGGAGTGAGGTCACATATTCACAAAAGTTTGATCAAACACTTTTGGGAAGAAAAAAATGTAGGCAAGCTTAATATTTGATTTCTCATTTCTCAAGCAACTTCCTGTAAGCCGTGGAGACGTCGGCTAAAGTTTGCTGGCTTTTGGAGTCGATATCCAGAACTCGGAGCATGACAGATAAGCCCACACTTTTGAGGGTTTTGGGTTATGGTGTGTCAGGCCATCTGTTATAACTGTGTTTTCCGCCTTATTGCTGAAGTGGTCAAGTCCAGCAGTGAATCATGCAGGTCTGCTGGGAGATAAACTCATGTAATTTGTCATGTTTTATGTTCCTTGAGCATTCTTGGTCAATCTGACTCTGCTATATGAGCATTTAATTTGACAAATCCATATTATGATTGATACACGTATTGAGACCAGATATGTGTTTCTAATGCTTAACCTAATATATCACAAGATTGCTGTCGTTGCGGGGAAATCTGCGGTTATCTTCACATTCCTGAAAGACTTTCACGGTTGCACTTTATTTAACGATCTCCTTGCTTTACTGTAATTATACTTTCATGTACTGAATCATTTTAATTAACAACATGTACTTACTGTAGGACTAGGCCTTGTTTTAGGGTTAGTTGCATGTAATTTTGCAGAATTTACTGTTATTGCTATACAGAGCAACAGTTGGGTTAAACTCCAATAAAAACTCCAATTATTTTCTCCATAGGGAAGAAACTTAGTTTTAAAATAATCCTGTATAACAGCGGAATTTGTGGTTAGAAAAAGAGCAGAAAAGACATTATCATGATGTTGTAGAGACAATTCCAAGAATCAGAGAGTCGAAACAAGCAAAATGTGACAAAGTATATTTTTTTTAGCTCCGCCCACTCCCATGAAGCACTGCGAATGACAATTCAGCCGATCTCCGATCTCTATTTTGCTTTAAACTTAAAATATATTGTCTATATATACATGTATACATGCACACGTGCGCACAGACACACACACATATTTATATGGATAGATAGATACATAGATATATGTGTGTGTGAGCATGCTTTCCCTTACTAAATCCAGTTGATACAGTCTTGCACATTTGTCTTTTTGTACTTTTTTTGCTTCAAAATCAAAGTTAGTTTGTTATGAATCACCTCGTGGCTGGTTGACTGGGCATATAAATCTTTAACAAATAATTGTTTTGAAATCCCAAAGAATTATATATATATATATATATATATATATATATATATATATATATATATATATATATATATATAATATAGTGGTGTTTGTTCCTCCAAAAGTTGTGTTTTGGACAGTTACTGGGACTTTTTTGCTGTTGGTAAACTGTTTGAACGTTGTTTTGCCGTTGCTAGGTTGTTCTGGGTGATTGAGTATTTAATTTAATTCTGAGCAGTTATTAGACGTTTATTTCTTAGTTAATCCTTCAGCGTAACTTTCAGGATTTTTTCGGCCGTTTGAATGTCATATGAGAGTCATTCATTCACTTCTCAATAAGCCGCACCCTTCATCTACTGTACATTGCACAATTGGAATGGGACTAATTTGTTTTACCCCAGAGTGAAATCAGGGTGATTGGGACACTTTTTGCCAATAAGATGACTTTGAAAAAGTTTCCCAATCAACCTGAATTCACCCCTTGTCTTAGAAAACTGCACTAATAAATTTAACATGTGAATTGCATCTATCTAGTTTGTGTGTGTGTGTGTGTGTGTGTGTGTGTTGTGCTTTTGCTGGTTTTCTCTGTGCTTTTATTCTTGACCTGAGATTTCCGAATAACTGTACCCTTCCAGTACTGTGGAGTGCAGGACCCTCAGGAGCCCTGCACAAGAGAGAGAGATGGAAAGCTTCTGGAAATACTTCCTTCGTACATGTATAACTACTGTACAGTAAGTGTGCTGTACTCCTCAAAGCATCAGCTGTATGCTAATGCAGTTTAAATATCATTTAAAACTATAAATATAGTTTAGATATGATCACTTATAGTCCATTTTTTTATAGACGATTTTTATATTGTCAATGTGTGTATATATAAATAATCAATATAATCATATACTTTATCCTAAAAAGCTAATGCTAATTTAAAGTTGATTAGTTTCAATTCCCCCTTAAGTTTCAAATTATAAAAAATAAAGATATGATCACTTATATTCAATGTACCCCATATAATATAAATGGGATACACACACACACACACACACACACACACATAGAAATAATCAATACAATCATATAATTCATCCTAAAAAGCTAATGAAAATTTAAAGTTGATAAGTTTAAATTTCCCCTTAAGTTTCAAATAATTTACTTTTTTTCTTATAGATATGATCACTTATGTTCAATGTACCCCATATAATATAAATGAAATACACACACACATATATACATATATGTATATAGAAATAATCAATATAATCATATAATTCATCCTGAAAAGCTAATGCTAAAACTGGTTACTTTAAATTTCCGCTATACAGACAAACACAAGAAACGTTATAAAAAAATATAAAATGCTTCTTTCCTGAGTAAGATTTGCTGTTTTGAACAATGTAGTTATCAGTGTCGCTACTCTTATTTAGTTACTCCCCAACACTCTTCTTATTGCATTACGATAAACAACGGCTGTTTTTGTGGCACATTTAGTTAAATAAGAGTTGGCAGCACTGATTGAATGTGGACTTCCTCCAGTGATACAGTGATATTTGCTTTCCTAGCAGAGACAATGTCTGTACTAATCGTCTCTAGCACTGATCTCCATACTAACTAGCAGAATACATTTCAGTGCTCATAAATCAGCATTTCCAACAGCTCTTTAGTACGAGCATATTCCCACTCAGGCGATGACACTTTGCAGAGAGAGAGAGAGAGAGAGAGAGAAACTCTGTGCTCTGACAAGCTGCACCATGTCAGTGACGGGCAGGGGAAGCACGCTGCCACCCTCTCTAAGATCTTTTTAAACTCCGCACGGATTCTCATGCCATCTGGACGGGCTGTGAGTGGCCCAGATCGAGGAGGTTGCCAGCAGGCCTCCGTAGCGCAATATGGCCCTCCCTTTAATGAACTGCTAACTGTCCTCTCTTTAAATCGAAGTGACATTTTACCCTTATCACTGGCATTTCTGAAGGCCTTCACACTGTCCTCTCATTTGTAAATGTATATTCAAATGTATTTATCCCTGGTTTTACACAGTGGTCCTTTTGCTTCAATAATGCTTTTCCATGTTTAATGCATAGCTGTTTTGACAAGCAGATCGATTCACTTGGTTTGTGATGCACATGTTATTGACCTTGTATAGCCATATCACACAGTTCAACCTAAACCCTCTATATAGATGTTCATAATACACACACTGTAGTGGTTGTACTAGGTTTTTTAAATATAAAAAATATCTTCTTTTGTGTTCCCGGGAAGAAAAAAAGGTCACACCAGTTTGCAATGACGTGATGGTTATTAAATTATGACAAAATTGACATTTTTGGATGAGGTATCCTTTATAAAGTGATGTAAAGTAAGCTGTTAATTTAGTTTTCTTTCAGAGGATGCTAATTCAGACAGGCTGTATATAATGAAGGATCATGCTGAGTATGAAGGAGCAACTCAGGTCAAAATTCCCATGTGTCGTCTTTGACATATCTGAAGATCACATGGCCATATGGACACACACACACACACACACACACACACACACACACACACACACACACACACACACACACACACACCCTATCTGTTCCTTGAAAATCACCCAAAGTGAAGAACCAAAAAGTTATTATTTGTGTTTGAGTGTGTGTACAATTATTGATAAATATGCCGAAATACTTTACAGAGACCCTAATAAAGTTAAATTAAAGTGACCCTACTTTTTTTTTGCAATTAATAATATGATTTATATATATATATATATTACACATGGTACCCTGTACAAGCATAAATTGCGAGCAAAATTGTCCTATTAAATGCCACTTGGTTTGAAATTTTATAACAACATGAGATTCATGGCATTCATATTAAGTTTACATTTATACAAATTATACAATATATATTTTATATCATTAGCATTAATATTATTAATATTATTAATAACATAACATATTATTAATATATACGGTTTGATGCATTTTCTAGTTGTCAAACGTGTCAACTTGTGACGACCCTTTGTTTTGATTCTATTTGTAATTAAGATTTTGACATAAATCTCTTAAATTCAGTCCTGAAGCCATTACATTATGAAACGTGAAAGCATTGTAAATGGTTTTTAATCTTTTGCATGATATATTTGCATGTTCCAATATCAGGGCTCAAGAGGACAATTGAAGATGAATCCCATTGTGATGTTCATCTCGTAACACGGCCCTGTGCGAAGACTCACCCTTGGGCTACCGTCCTATTTACAGGCCGCGGTAAAGAGGGATTATATAAATATCATTAAAGCATACCGTAATAAAACTAGATCTGACGAATTCATCTGAAAAGCATGGAAATGTATAACAGTCGTTTCTTTGATGGCAACAAAAGACTGAACACAAGGGTTTTCTTTCCTATTAGGCTGAAAAGGAGAGGGAAAATTGATGATTGAGCCATGTGATAATTGGTGAGAGCGTGTGTTTTTTGGAAAGCGGATTCTGAATACTTCATAAAACCCCAGTTATGAAGAGAGAATGTGTGTTTTCATAGCCCAATAAGTGTGTGAGTTTGTCTGTTGGAGGGTGTAAGATGAAGCTGGCGTCCCTGTTGAATTGACAAGCCGTTGCAAGAGGATTTGGTGGTTTAGCACTTTGGAGGATCCGATCGGAGTCTGAATCTTCCGTAGGGGACAGAGACAGACTTCCACAGGCGGAGAATCTCCCTTCATTAATCACCGTCATTATTATTGATTCAGAGCGAGGAGCCCCCTCTACTGGGGTAATAAGAGCATGTTCTCACACGCCCTGCTCAAATTCATCCTTTATACCATCTCACCGTTTGTCTGAGGATCGGCGTGAAATCAGAGTGAAATTCTCCAATGTGGCCCCAGTGCCACTCGCCTCTCTTCTCATGATTCTGGATGTCTGACAGACCGCGAAGCAGCGGAAACAACAGGAAATGTCCTTAAGGACACTGAGGTGTAAAATTAGTGCTGTTCTTAGACTTTATGTGCAAAGCTTCCAGATCCTATTGTTGTTGTTTTTTTGCTCGATGGATGATTCCATCTTATTGTGTATTCCAGCCGCCCTTCCGTTTATTGTGCGAGCTATTTTATTGTGTTCAGTGTTGTCCTAGCTCTGACTGTTTTGGTTTGTTATTCTCGTTGGGTTTTCCTCTTGTGTGTTTGGTTAAAGCGCTGACAGACTTACAGAGCTCGGCTTCCTCCGCGGCTCCAGATGTTTAGGATGCCCTCCTGTGATAGAACAGACTGACAATGAATGTTTACTACTGGTTTTACTCCCAAAAAAGATGTTCTCTGTTCAAGGTTTCATTGATTATGAATTGTGAAGAATGTTTCCTAATAGGGGCATTTGGTAGTTAGGACAGACAAATGATTCGATGCTTTGAATGTAGGCCTGGTTACAGACTTTTTAACTATTTCCCCACCAGAGTTGGTAAAGTCGCCATCATTTTGAACAGAATTCTTCTTTTTTTTTTTCTCAAAGGTACTTAACAATGCTCGTATCACTTGTTCTCCTCCTTTTCGGACTGTGTTGTGATCCTCTTTCAGAAGATACATAGTAGCCTGTGTTACAGACAGTCAGACAATTCTGTCAATGGCAGGGGAAGATATAAAAAAAAAAAAGTCTTTATACAATAAAAAGCTAAACTTTTCAAACCATGTCACCTCCACGGATGCATCCTTTAATTTAGCAAAAACATCAAATAAAAAAAAAAAAATCCGATTAGAAGATGATAGATCTATGCCTTACTACATGCAGATATGTGATTGGATTCATTCTAAAGGGAGTTAAAAGGAAAACGCGATGCACTCTTTTCATCAGCACTTTTGACTAGTGCCTTATTGTTTCCGTGACATGCGACTACACACTTCAAGACACGGTTTATCCCTCCAACGGCAGCAAAACAAATGTAATATCCTGCAATTTGAGAGAATGAGAGACAGAGCGAGCGTGTGTGTGTGTGCAAGTGAGAGAGAATAAATAAACACAGTGTTTTATGGGAAAGGATATATGAGATTTCTGACAGGAATATTACTGGAGGACTAGATGAAACTCCCCGACATGCCAGCCGTAATTTGTGTCGATCAAATTACATTTACCGTCGCTGCGTTCCTGGAGCCGCAGTAATTTCTCATATTCTTTCATTCCTCTCACTTCAGATGCACAAAATCCATCATATCTGGGAAAATGGATAAGTGCTGTGTAACAATCATATTGCCTGCGCTCTCCATTATTCCGTATGTCATCTGATCTGTAGGTGGAAAAGTTTGAAAAACATGTCAGCCTCACTTTATGGACTCTTCATGGGTTTCAGGGGCTTTTGATGTGACAAGAAGACAAAATGCTGCTTTTGAGGTTTGTTTGTTTATTTGTTTTGTGTCGATGAGAATTGTTATCCTTTATTCTGCTGTTTTGAGCAGATTCAATGTATCTCAATGTGAAGTACTGATGTGTCCCTCCCTCCAAATCCTCTCAGCTCCTAATTGGCTCTTCACCTTCATTCTGGTAGCATCTGATTGGCCAACGTTTTATTTGTTTTGTTACATTTACTCTTTCTGCAGACACTTTAATCAAATGAAACATTGTTACAGAAACTAACTGGCTGCATTTATTTGCAATTGTAAGTTGCATTTATTGTTTTTGACATTTGTGTGACATTTGATTATTTTGTTTGTTTGTTTCTTTTAGTTCTTGAATCATCAAAAGCACTAGAATTTTTGGGGAATCGTCCCACTTCTCAGCTTTTAAACTATCGTCTCTGATCATTTTCCCTCTCTTTCTGTAGCATCTGATTGGCCGCTGCCGAATTGACTTCCTGTTTGTTTGTTTGTTTGTTACAGGAAAAAAAAGAAAGAAAACAAATGTGTAACTTACTGTGGATCTGGATTTGGATGGTCCTTGTATCATCAAAAGCTCTGTAGTCAGATAGTCAAAGCCCCTCTCCTCTCAGCTTTTAATTGGCTCTTGCTATTAATTGTCCCTTCCTTTCTTTAGCATATGATTGGCCAACGTTTTATTTGTTGTGTAACGTTTATTCTTTCTGCAGACACTTAAATCAAATGAATTTGTTTTACTTTATATCATCCAAAGAAACTAACTGGCTGCATTTATTTGCATTTGCAAGTTGCATTTATTGTTTTTTTACATTTGTGTGACATTTGATTATTTTGTTTGTTTGTTTCTTTTAGTTCTTGAATCATCAAAAGCACAAAAAAAAAATTCTAAAACCCATACATATCCTCAGGAGAACTGGAAATCTGCCCACTTCTCAGCTTTTAAACAATCGCCTCTGATAATTTTCCCTCTCTTTCTGTAGCATCTGATTGGCCGCAGCCAAAATGACTTGTTTGTTTGTTTGTTTGTTTGTTTGTTTGTTTGTTACAAGAAAGAAAACAAATGTGTAACTTACTATGGATCTAGATTTGGATGGTCCTCGTATCATCAAATATCATCAAGTCCCTCTCCTCTCAGCTTTTAATTGGCTCTTGCTATTAATTGTCCCTCCCTTTCTTTAGCATCTGATTGGCTGCAACCTCAGTGACCTCGTGTTTGTATTTAACATTTCCAACGTCGTCCTCCGCCATCTATCGGCCCTCGAGATCCGGGCCTTTTTATTCATCTGCGTCTTTTTTTCTTTTTTTTCTGCTGTTGACTCAATTTGTCCCAGGCGTCGGAGAGCGGAGGCAAATTAAGAGGCGTGAACTATGACAGTCCGTGACACCGCCTCAGTCCACGCTCTCCACGCCGCATAATGATTACATTACAATCCTGTGATATTATTCAAAACGACTGCTGATAAATGAATGATAAACTTGGGGGTTAGGTCTCCTTTATTACTGAGGTTGATAAGGCAGCTAATCAGTGGCCAAGCAAATGTCATTACATAAATTATGAGTCTGACTTTGATATATATTTCCCGGGTGTTCGCTGCAGACGTCTGTCATCCGCGGCGGCCCTCTCTCTGCGCTCCGCTTACACGGGTGGCTGAAGAAGAAAGAGAAAATATTTATTCTGTCTCATTACTCTCCTGCCTACGCCGGGGTCCGTAATTGCTCTTGTGAATGCAAAGGGCATGTGGCAACCAATATATTAATGTTTCTCGGAGTGACTGAAATATTAGTTTTTCAACAACTGCTTCAATTTGTGGGAATATTTAAAATTCAGTGACTGGGGATTTAATAAACATTGACAGTGGCGTGTAGGCAGTTTACAGCGTTTGTTCGGGCTTGATTAAAAAAGGCTCTATTTTGCTGACTCAACACATGGACCATTACCATCATAGAGGCCGTAATTATTTTATTACACACCCCGTTTCATGTGTCATGCGGATGATTTGGTTGCCTCCCCTATAACTTTTTATTATTAAAGTCAGCATGAAGTCAAAATTGACCCCATTTGCTTTCTTAATGCACGTTCTGCTCTTATTGTGAGCATTTTGTCAGCGCATGCTATTCAAAACAAAAACTATTTTTGTCTTTGTAAACTTTTACCAAAATTTTACCAGAAGTTTTATTTTTACCTGTCAAATAGAGACAGGGCTGTCATTGACTGAAGATGTGAAATGAATTATAAATGAATGTTATTAATGTTTGTTTTGTACACATGCTGATGGATGTCTATGGCTGCTTTACAATAAGGTTTTTCAATAAGGTTTCATTAGTTAACATTAACTAATAGCGATATTAGACATAATTAATAACTAATATTAGATGATGTTAAATTCAACATTTACTTATACATTAATGTTAACAAATACAAGTTTTGATTTTAATAGTTAATGCACTGTGAACCAACACAAACAAACAATGAACAGATGAGATTTTATTAAATAGCGTTAACAAATACTATAACAAATGTAATACTCGTGTTTAGTTAATAATGACACCTTATTGTAAAGTATTACCAAATAAGTTATGAAAAGATGATAATTTTTCATACGTTTTCGTGAAATAATTTGTTCATGTTATTCCAAATATATGTGATTTTTATTTTATTTTTTTTGTAGAGCGCTCTGTGTTTTTATTTGACTTTCAGAATCACACGACTGTATGCAAAAGATGACAGTGTTTTCATTTTTATTCATTTTTTTTTTATACTGTTTCTCTTAAAAATGTGTTCTTTCAGAAGTAAAATGGGTTCCAAATGCTTCATGATGACTTTTCTCATCAAATCTTTGCTTCTGCTTTGCTTTTGGAATTTTACAGCGCATACTGATGACATCACTTGTTTTGGAATCTTGACGTGTGTGACATCACTTTTCTGGTTCTAGGTATCTCATGGCTGGTGACCTTGACCATGAGGTGTGTGTGTGTGTGTGTGTGTTCGTGGTAGTGTTTTTGGCCCCGGGCAAACCTGAGGGTGTTGAGAGTGACTGCATTTGATGACATTACAGCATGAGAAACTCACACGCTTCATGGTGCATTTTGCATTATCCAACTCAAATATACTTATCTTGGCTTTGTTTATCAAAAATGAAATAATGTAATATTCATAATTCAAATAGTTATTCAAATATTAGTTATAAAAAGTTACTCTCGTAAAAACGAATGAAAAGAAAAGTTTCAGTGCAATTATCATTTTATTTACAAGCATCCTTGAAGCATAGTTTCATGCCTTGAGGAAAAAGTGAGTGCCAGCTCTCTCCTCTGCCTCTTCTCATTATGTAAGAGCATCAGAGCACATCTGTAGAAATGGAAGAGAGAAATGCTGTCACACTCTCCTCTCTCCTCTTCCACCGCAAACAAACCCAGTGCCCTGCAGGCGTGGTTGGGGCTCGGGGCCCCCGGGCTGGACTGAAACACGGCCCCCGAGGCCTCTCTGAAGGACCTGAGCAGCAGGGTTTCAGATCCCCCCCGGCTCTCCCTCTCTCTCTCTCTCTCTCTCTCTGAGGAGACAGAAAGTGAGTGGCTTTCATTGCTCACACAGAATTCTGCTGTTTAAACGAGTGCGGGGCAGTTAGATGCACCACAAATGCATTCATAGATTCATGCAGGCGGTCAAACGCATGTGTTTGCTGCAGACGACATGGAATTACACTCAACCCTTTCTTAGGATATGTTTCTGGTTTGTTTTGTACAGTTCAGTGCATTTCATTTCTTTTTATAAAGATTCTTTCTTCAAAGTGGGCAGGGTTCTTATAAGATTGTCCGTAAATATTGCAATATAAAACGTTCCTTTCATGCAATAAAATCCTGCCCCAAGATTGTCCTCTGTTTTGTTTCACCCTAAAATAGATGAGTACAGCTGACAAACCTTAACTTTTTTTTATTAACCTTAAGATTTTAGGTAAAAATCATTCGACCTAATTTGTATCAGTGCAGAATAATTTCTAAAAGTGCATGTGACACTAAAGATTGGAGTAATAATAATCATAATAATTTATTATTTAATAATGAATAATATTATTTCAGAATAGTAATAATTTTAATAACATAAAATAAATTTATGAGATATTTTGACTGGTATAGTTAATATATGTTAGGTATTATTTTATATGTAATATTTATGTAATAGTTTTTCCACCGTTTTTAATCATACTTGTTTTTGCTTCCACTGGTTATAGAAACTATGTGATTGATTTTTTTAAATAATTATAAATTATATACAGTGATACTCTTTATATAACATTAAAACTGCAGGCATAATAATTGATATTTTAGTTTCAAGATGTCAACTACCCGAAAGTATTCCAGACATAACTATCCCTGTCACTTTAACAATCTGCTATATGCAACTTGCAGTAACATTATTGTGTAAGAAGAATTGTGTGCGGGCATGTCTAATTTCTCTTTGGTTGACGTCTTATTTGTGCATGCTCCCTGATGTCAGGTAATCAATGCAAAGATAATGAGTTTCAATGAGCGCTCACTGGTGGAACTGTGGATGAAATTCAAGCAGCCAGAAACTCTGCCACAACATTGCAGCATTTCTCCATTCATTGTTTTCAAGTGCGATCGAGGAGCTCAGTTTGTGTGGGATAAGTGTAGAATGTGATGAAGGAAAACGAGAGAGAGAGAGAGAGAGAGAAGTGAGAGATTTGCTTTCCTCCAATTTCTCTCCATTCATCAAGACGTGAATCAATAGAGGGGAGTTTTCAACTGCATTTCAATGGGGAGAAGTTTTGTCAGTCAAAGGTTTAGTATGATTCAAACTTGCCTGAGAGACATGCAATCGATTCACCTGAAAAGCTGCACGGGGACTTTCGGTCAATAACAGTCTGCCTGTGTATTTCTGCCTCTCTCGCATTTAATAATGCTGCCCAAATACAGAGGATCAAGTCAATTAGACTATTTAAACATTCACAAATGATTAAGTTGTTCCCTTTTGGGTTTTTTGTTCTTCGAGTGTTGGTAAGGACTGGAGGAGGAAAACATTATCTGAGTGTGTTTGTGAGAGACTATATTAGTGGAGTTTGACAGGGCAAGCATCTCTGTTACTGTCACTTGTGTCTCATACGCAGGGTTGCTTAATACCAATTAAGGTTGAGGTCAGATGTTACTTTTATAATCAATCTGATTTAAACATTTTCACTAGGCAGGCAATGAATCTTTAGTAAAAAATGTTCTTTGAAAGGAGGACCTGAGACATATCAATGGACTAGAATTACCCATAATTTAATTAAAGTTGATCTTTTAAAGGGGTCTAATCTTAAAACCTTATTTTGGTTGTCCACTTTAACATTCGGCTAACTGACGTTGCAACAAAGTTTAAACGGGGTCATTAGATTATTAGCAGAATTTCTTTATATATATATATATATATATATATATATATATGCATGTATGTATGCATGTATGTATGTATGTATATGTGTGTGTGTGTGTGTGTGTGTGTGTGTATATGTATATCTATTAAAGAAAAGATAATAAAAATACTGTACACACTGTCTAAGCAACTTTGCAACTACATGTCAACTCATTCTATTAACCCTAACTTAACCGTAACTCTACCTAATGAGGGTTAGTTGATGTGTAGCTGCAGTTACTTTAGTAGAATTATCATTCTCAAAAAAGGGTAAGTAAATTTCTTCCCCAATGTAGCTTTGAATTCTCACATATTGATACATTTGGCGACATTGCACACTGACTTTTGTTGTTGTTTTGTGTGCGTGTGTGTGTGTGTGTCAGTCTTGTCTCGTCGCGTCTGTCACATCCAGTTTCCTTTATGTATCTTCCAGGTCCTGCTCGTCCCCGTTTGTGTCTAATCACATCCCAAGTCCCGTCAGCGGTTTCCTATCCTGTGTTTGTCCTTAAATATCCTCCGGTACTCCTTTGTCTTTGTCAGTCGTCAACGTTATGTGGAAGTGTTTCGTTGTGTGGATGTCTTCCGTGTTCCTTGTTCCTTTCCGAGTTTTTGCACAAAGAGTGTGCCGTTTTGTTTTCGGCTTTCAATAAAGAGTTTTCAGTTGTATTCCTCGTCTCCTGGTTGACTCTGCATCGCACACCAGCACCTGCTATCGTAACGGTGTGTGTGTGTGTGTGTGTATGTGTATCAATGCTCAATTAGAATCTGCATAACAACGACCAGACATTATTGTGTTGGGGTAAGGGTTTTCATCATTAAGCTTCTTCTTCTTCAAAAAGTGAAAATGCAGTTATAAATCTCCATTGTGAGTTTCTCTTCACAACACGAGCATCTCTTCTACACCACCATCGCTGCCAGACACGTTCACGCGCTTGTCCTGGAATGCAGACTGACAGCGGGTAGTTAGAAAGCGAGAAAGTGAAAGAGGAGTGTTTCGCTGCTCCGTCGTCTTAACTCCACAACATCCATCCAGATGGCACATGAGAGACGGATACAGCAGGATGGTGACAGGAACACGGGAAGCTGTTGTTCTCTCTCGCACTCACAAACACACGACCCCACCACAGAGGCCTGTTTGATTCAAGCATGCGAAGCACATGAAAGCACGTGGCGGGACGTCCCGCAGCATAGGCGGGGAGCGTAAAAAGCAGAGACACATCGCCGTGTTGTGAAATCACACACCTTTCAAGCATCAAAGAGAGGCGATATGTAAAATATTTGCCACAGTTGTTGTCCTCAAGACGAAGGTATCAGGCAGACAGCAGGAGAAGAGAAAAGTTGATGACATACTGCAAGGTTGCATGTCAGAGGGCCTTTGGTGCCAAAAATGGCTTTTGGTGTTTTGGTGTTTGGTTTTTTATTCGCGCTTGTGTGCGCTGTGACAAACAACAGACGAAACAGACTTAACAAACACAGAGCTGTTGAGAGTGCCAATCTAGCTCATATATATTTCAATAATGATAATTATTTAACAGCTTTTGTTTATTAATACATTTATTTATTTACCATTTAAATTACTTTGTAGCTAAATTTGTGTAAATAAAAAATGAAGAAAATAATAAATAAACGCTAACAATTAATGTGGAATTTTCCTAAAAAAAAGAATTTGAGTAAAATTATTTCCTGTAGCTCAAGGAGAGAGTGGCGCTTGCAACGCCAAGGTCATGGGTTCGATTCCCAGGGAAAGTAAGAACTGATCAGAATGCCAATGTGTTTCTTGAATGCAATGCAAGTCGCTTTGGATAAAAGCGTCTGCCAAATACAGAAATGTAAACTATGAAATTATGAATTTACCTCTATTTGATTTCCTCAAGTCCTTCTTGATAGTTTGTGATATATATTGTATATGTGTGTTTAAAATGCATTTGGTTTGGAACTAACAATGCTAAATAAATATATTGCATTAATTAGTTAATCTATTATTTAATATTACTTTGTAGCCAAATGTATGCAAATAATTAAAATAATCAGTAGTAAAGAAAAAAAGAGGAGAACATCAAACATTGTGTCATTTTCCTTAAAAAATTATTTTTGAAAACTATGAAAACATACTATCACTCCAGTTTGATTAACTCTTTTCAGGTCCTTATTGCTGGTTGTAGCAGGACTGTTCATCCAACCAATGGAAGACGAGGGGCGTGTTCGAGAAGCCTGTTTGTAAACACAAAAATATTTTTTTTCCATTTTTTCTTTCTTTTCTGTTTAGCGACGGCAGCGGCGTGGAAACTTCACCTGTAAGTAACTGTCCATCAAACGCACGGTAAAATGAAGCGTTCCATCACAATATTTGAGGTCAATCACCACTTACCGTGCCAACCTGCATGAAAGGAAACAATTAAAATGCTATTTCCTGCTAAAATGCTGTAATGTCAGGTTATTGATGACATATGAACATTAATAACGGAGGCCCCTGACAGGTTGGAGGCAAATAAGAATAACTCTCAGTTTGCAGATGATTGTGAAAGCCTCCTGGGCGTTTCAGAGGAGGATAATGCTTTTTCATTGCCAGCGTGGGCTGAAATGGAAGCTGCCAAACATCAGACTCATGAAGCAGATTTCCAAAATGAGAACGGCCCTCTCCGAGAGTAATTTCGCCCTCCGAGACGACGCTTCGCACCCAGAACCTTCCGCGCTCTAATGACTGACAGGTGTACATCTCCGGTTTCATTACATGTAATAACTACAAAACGGCACTTGATATTATGAATATATTGTATGGAAATGCGCAATCAAATTCAGCATCTCCGCGGCGCCTCCTGGGAATTCCTGATGATAAAATTTATTTCATGTGACAATTCGGAGTAAACACCCGGAATTTGATCAAACAGAGATGGAAAAGTCTGCCCGTGCCCTCGCAAAACATCTCACTCGACTTTCAAGTCATTTGTTCACAGCGTAAGTCTTGATCAGTTTGGTTTATTCCACACATAATCAAGACAGTAAGTCACATCTGACAGCTACAGTTCGGCGGGACGTCAGCCCCGCAACGGCAAGATGAATCACGCTCGCACACCTCCCCGATCTGTGGTTTAATATCTCACGTTTAAGGTCTTGAAGCAATTTTTGGGCTAATATCCGAGCTGTCAAATTCTGCCAACTGTACGCGCGCCCATGCATATGGAGGGTGTTTGTAATGATATACTGTGTGGCGGTTGACACTTTGTTGGGCCACAAATTACCTCAGTTCTAGACATCATTACCCTTCGCCGACCGCCTGGATGTGTTTATACGTCCTTGCGCTGGTGGTTTGCGAGCGCCGTGTACCCCGCAAATCCAAAAACATCAATTCAAAGCAAATATGTGTCTTTGTGTTGCGTGTGCGGTTTGACATAATGAGCGAGGTGGGGGGGGAATGATCGCGCATTACGCGGGCCCTGTTTTGGCAGAAAAAGCTCTATGCCTTTAAGCAACTCATGAAAAATGAAAGAGATTTGTCTGTCATCAACATGCGCGCATTCTGACCTTGACTCCAGACGGGACTAACGGGGCTCCTGAATTTTTTACGGGAGAAGGTGGAACTCCGTGAGGTATTGAGGGGGAAAACAACAGTCATGTTGGAAGGAGCCGAGACGACGAGATAAATTGTTGAGAAACTGCTGTAATTAATTTGGAGTAACACACGTTTCGCCGGTCTCTGAAACGCGCGCAGCTACCCTCATGTTTTTTTCCTTCTCTTTACTGCAGCTCTCGTTCTTTCTCATCCCGCTTTCATCCTTTTGTTGTTTGTATTGTGGAATTGCTAATGTTGAGAAACACAAAGCCTATGAGGAAGACTCGAGCAGAGAGAAAAAAACCTCTCTCAAAACAAAGTCACAAGATCACAAATGCTGAAATTCTGACTATGGGGACACCAGGGAAACAAAATCAGGTCAGCAATCGGCACTAATGGGGACAGGGCTTGTGTCGGGCCGCTGTGGTGTGATGCGGTGCGGGGTCATTTAAGCAGGAGTGGGTGTAAATGGCAGAGGGAGAGCCAAGGAAAGCTGGACGATGGGAGAGCCCGCGGGGTATTGAAAGAAGCGGGGGGCCTGAAGTGGCGAGGTAGGGGCCCGTTCTGCCTCTCTTTCTCTAACCCCCCTCTGACGAGGTCACGGCGAGAGAAGGGGAGAGTAATTCAATCCCCGGGCTTTTTCGGTGCAAGGCCAGCGCTCTTTCTGACAACACCCTGAAATTAGAAGCGAACCAGCCCGCCCGAGTGTGTGAGGCTTCAGGGGCTGGAAAAGCAGCTCTGGTTTTCCCATGCTGCACGGCTGTCTGACTGAAACATCATCGCACAATCATCACAATGATCAGCAGATGATAAGCCCAATGATCTCACATGCCATCAATGCGAATGACGAGAACCCGACGCGTCTGATATGCTTTTAATGTGTGCCATGTGCGAACAAATCTGCAAGAAAGCACATGTAATCAGAGTTCATTATATTCAGGATATTTTTAACACATGAATCTCATGAAATCATGCCCAGTTCACATTACACCTTATAACCTTCCAGATATAAATTATATTTTAATTAAATGATTAATATATCTGTGTGTGTGTGTGTGTGTGTGTGTTTGTTATATACAGTTACCTCCAGATACGAAATTAATCCGTTCCGAGGCGGCCTTCGTATAATGAGTTTTTCGTATCTTGGAATACATTTTACATGTAAAATGGCTAATCCGTTCCAAGCCCTCCAAAACACCCCATTAAATTTCATAATAAAGCTAAATTGACCTATAAACAATGAAATAACGTAAAATGTCGAAGCTTACCTTTCGAGTGAGGCTATCTCCGAAAGTGGCGGCAGAGGAGGAGGAGGACAAACGGCAGATAACGTACATACGTACACTTAACTTTACAAAAACACATAAAAAATGTATAGTTTGGGGTGCGGAGTGGGTGAGCTAAAGCACGTACAGAAGATACATGATGGGAGGGATGCTGTCCAATTAGAGAGAAGGACCTCATGGCTTGGCTAGCATCAGGAACCAATGGGAGAGTAGGAGGATGGTGGCGAGTCTACTATAACTAAGATGGCGGCGTGCGGCGCGAATTTCAAAATTGTTATGGGGCGAATCTCGGACTTTCAGAAACCTTTCGTATCTTGAAAACTTTACGTATGAAGAGCAGTAAAATTATTCGTCTTTGCTTTCGTAACTTGGATTTTTCGTAAGTTGAGCCTTTCGTATCTTGAGGTACTACTGTATATATATAAAGTGCACATACATTCATCTGGGTGAACCCTAAACCAATTCTAAGATATACGAGACCATTTTGTCAATTATTGTTTTTTCGTATTTTTTATTCTTTTTCCTTCATAATCTTTTTTTTCATGTCAATTTAGCACATTTAAGATTTTTTTTCTTATTTCTCTAATTTCTCTAATTTCCCCAATTCATTTTGTTGAAGGTGATTTTCATGTTTTTGGGGGCCATTAGAGGGGGGACGTATAATTGACGTATAATTTATTTCCACTTCCACAAATGGGTCTCCTGTAGACCACCAGAAGGAAGTTACTCATAGTTAGGAGAACGTCTGAAGTGGACCATTGAAATAAAGTGTTAATTCAACTTCTAAATCACCTGCATTCTCTTTGTTTGCAAAACAGAATTTCTTTCTTTTGATTTAGTATAACATATGACCCAAGCATGTTTTGTGTGATTTTTATAGTTTATAGTTAACAAATTCTGTCATCGTGTCATCTTTCTTCTGCTAAACAAAATAAGATATTTTGAGTGACCAAACAGATGACTTGGGGCACCATTGACTTCCATAGCATGGAAAAATCAATGTTGATTACTTGATTACTAACATTCTTCAATAAGAAAGAATGTACTGCAGAATGACGAACTTCATGCAGGTTTGAAACAACTTGAGTTGTAATTTTAGACATTTATTTATGATCTAATTTAATTGAAGTGATGTGATGTGCGGTTGTCTTTTGCTCATTGTTTTACAGTAATAGTGGAGTCACTTCATAGATTTAGTTGAAAAGTATTAGAATATGGAAGTATAACTTTGCAAAATCCAGATTTTATTCTGTACGGGACAGTGCTTGTCTTAACTTGCTCCTTTGTTGTTTTGTTGGTGACACTGCTGTTGTCACAGCACACAGGAGCGAGACACACTGGCCTCAGTGTTTCCATATTTACATCTATAAAGTTTTATATAGCAGAAATAACTCGAGCTGTGGCAGTTATAACCCAACATAACTCAGCTTTTGTGAGGGGTACTCAGACATCCCACCCTAATGGTTAATATATCATTAATATAGTGTTATATGTTCAGTGTCTCACTGTGTGTAGAGCTGTGCGGCGTCGTTCATTTCTGACTCCAGATAGATAAATATCACACAGCGTAAATGAGCGTTGTCAAAAGATGATTAAGCTACTTTTTTTTTCTCCTTACGAATGTGATCAGAATTCATTTTTCCAAACAGAAGATCACTCCGCTTCGTCGTACATCTTGCTTAGATTAATACTATGCAGTCTTGTAATCACTGGGTGGGAAATCATGTTAAATGAAGAGTAAAATTAAACATTATTAGATGAATTGTAAATCGAATTGAGTATTATTTTTGGTGTCACATCATATTAGCCGAGACATCGGGAAGCCCTGCGATAAATAAGCACATGTAGACGCTCAACCGTTTGGATTTTATTTGCATGTAAATTCCAGCTAGCGGCTCACGTCTGTCTGTGTGGCTGCCGGCTGTTGCTGAGGTTGGTGTTCGTGAGGATTGCACTGAATTGGTGGATTCAGGCGTGTTACACACGATGAGCTTCACTGACTGAGCAAAAGTTGCCCTTCCCCTCCTCCCTACAGTTCACAGGCATTACCATCTTAATAAGGAAGCTGATTTTGCCCCCAGGCTGAGGAAAGAGGGGCAGCGAGGCGGTAGGGCAGGTGTGCTTATATGGGTAAAGTAGAATTGACCCCGTCCCATTAAAGAACATGGAATATAAAGGGCCGGGCCGGGACGAGTCCTGAAGTCCTACAGCACATGCATGTGCGATTCACTTCTGTTTCTGAGTAAAACAAAACAAAAAATTACCATTAGGAACTCAGTAGCTCATTACATTATAAAATGGAGCTGGACTTAATTGTGAGTTTGCACAAAAAGCATGTACAGTATGAGATTATCCAGGTTATGCAGTTATCCAGGAGATGACGTCAGTAGAAAAGAACATTTGTTTCAGAGGTGGAGCAAGTCATTTAATGCTGAAACTAGAGGTTTAGGACCTAAAAATGAGTCGTACCTTTTGTTCAGGGTTTTGCGCTATGCTAAATGTAAATGATAAAATGCAGTGAACCGTATCATGCTAATTAAGGAAAATGTGTTGTTTTTAATCAATTAAAGTGCCATTTAATTCTTTGTTTATTTGTTTATGTTGCTGTATATTTTTGCAACACAAAACAGCAAAGAATATTTATTCAGAATTTATACTGCATTTTGTTTATTTGTTTAACTTAACACAAGAGGAAATGCATGAAGTGTATACATCTTTTTTTTTTTTACACACATATATATATATATACAGTGGAGTTCACTTATCTCGACTCACGGTTAACTGGCCAATACTATTATGTTGACGTTTTTGAAGTGGAACCACCAAACTCCCTATTTGTCTTAGTATTTTCGATTCTTTAATGTCGCCAAAATCTAATATCTCGACCACAAAAAAGGGAAAAATTCGCCACTTCACATGGTTATTTCGTGACTAATTTGCATACCTAGTCTACTGCACATGCGCTGAGTTTGCCTTGCACGTGGATCGTGGATTGCACTTTTTTTTTAGATGAATGCCGATCGCTTCATCAAACAAATCGCGGCAATACTGTTGTCTAAAAAGACACAAAAGACACGAGCATGTACATTCTCATTTAATAACTCACATCATGTACATCAATACATTTTAATTTCTCTTTCTTGCGAGGGTTTTGTCTTTGGCGCTCTGACAGCTGATGCTGATAGGCTGTCTGACCTGTCAATCATGCAAGACGACATGATTGGCTGTGCTGCCATGAGGGCGGGCTCTTCTCATCTCATCTGAAATTAGTGTACCTGTGTACTGAGCCTGAACAGTTATGGATAATTGAAGTCATACAACATTTGAAATTCGAAATGTGATCTTACACAAAAAAGTTCATCAATCTATGGGTGCGGGTAATGCCAACGATTATTTTACACAAAACGCGCTGGCTATATGAGTGTGCGGATTATCTGCGTCTGCGGATTATATGTGGGAAAATATATGTTAACCCATATCTAATATATTACATATATTACCTTGCTAAACGGTTATCTCGATGCTTTTTTGCAACCCCCGAGGCTGTCGACATAACCAAACTCCGCTATATATATAAATATATATATATATATAGCACGTTATAATATCAACGGCCACCAGGGGTACTCACCAATAATTGAGTCTGAATCATATTTTTTATTGCTAACAGTGTTTAGTTAAAGCAGAAACCCTATTTGAATAAAATATTACGAAGACATCTACTGTTGAAGTAGGGTAATTGTGATTGCATGTTTACTTAATATCACAATGAGATTTTTAAAGTATTTACATTTAATTCCAGTTCAATTCTTTTTAAGTCTCTCAAACCCATTTGTCCCACTCTCTACTGGTAAGTGGATGCAGCTAATTTCCCACCCTCTCTAAAAGTGATCCAGTTTTGAGTAGGATGCATTGTCATTCCTCTCTTAAGTGAATAATAGTCCTTCTCTCAAGGCGTTAGAAATTTGGGGGGAGTGCTCGTCTAATCGCTCTGTACTGCCGGCTGATGGATCAGCGCGGTGAGCTGAGAGCTTGTCAATAGTAGCTCGGTAATTAACAGAGTGGCATGGAGCAGGAGGGAGATCAGACAGCGGGATTAGTTCTGCCAGGTTCTCCTCAGCAGTCGATACACATAGAGACAGAAACCCAAGTGCCCCAAGACTCATTAACATACCTACACCAGATAGCACCTTCAAATTAGCCCCACGATATCTCTCTTTTCTGCTGTAAGTGTGTTGCAACATCTGATCAAAGACTCAGCACTGTGCACACAGGTGAGTGAGTTTAATAAGCTCGAACAGTTTTATTAGTGGTGATTACTCGGGTTGAGATTTGTAAATAAACCGCTAACTGCACGTATACCATTTATATATGCATTGTTGATTATTTTTTCAAATTTATTAGAGTAGTTTCGATAATTCACTTAGATATGAAAATTACGTCATTATTTACTCACCCAAATGTTATGCATTTGACAGATATTTCTTTCATCTAAGGTAAACACTGTAGCTCCACCTATTACCCAGCATGCTGTGCACCTGGGTTTTAACCGAATATCTGAACTAGATAACTCTGCAAGTGGAAGTATGCAAAACAGATTGAGGTTAGGGTTGGGGGGAGTGGGGAGTGGGGATGTTAATGTGAGGGATAACTCATGATTTGAAAGCACGATGTGAAGGAAAAGAATCACTGGACTTGAAGCAGAGTGCATTCAAATCAATTAATGCACAGCTAGCTGTGGATTAACCCGCTTATGCCATGGTCATTTGATTGCATTGACAAGCTAAAGCTATTATTGATGCTTTTAGTGCAATATTTGACTGGAAGGTTGAAAATGACGATTATTTTTGTCAGTTACAGCTAGCCACAGATATATAGTAGTGCAGTGAGACTAGACTATTTGAAAGAATGAATTGTAGTATTTATCTGAATTAATTATATATATATATATATATATATGTGTATATACAATGGGTAGGGAAAATATTCAGAACCTCTTACTTGTTTCACTCTTTGTTATATTTCAGCAATTTGCTAAAATCATTTAAGTTCATTTTTTTCCTCATTGGTGTACACAAAGCACCCCATATTGAAAGAAAAACACAGAATTGTTGACATTTTTGCAGATGTATTAAAAAAGAAAAACTGAAATATCACATGGTCCTAAGTATTCAGACCCTTTGCTGCGACACTCATATATTTAACTCAGGTGCTGTCCAATTCTTCTGATCATCCTTGAGATGCTTCTACACCTTCATTTGAGTCCAGCTGTGTTTGATTATACTAATTGGACTTGATTAGGAAAGCCGCAGACCTGTCTATATAAGACCTTACAGCTCACAGTGCATGTCAGAGCAAATGCGAATCATGACGTTCATGAGGAACTGCCTATACATAAATAGGAGAGAGAGAGAAAGAATAAATGAGTGTGTGAATTTCAGTGTCTCTATCTACTAACAATGAAACCTTGAATTTAATTACTTCAAAAACAGTGATGTTACCTGTCGTTGCTGAGAAATATAATGTAGCAATTCAGTAACGAAGCTGTGTTATTAAGAAAAGTCATGGGACAGTGTTGATAGCTTCCTGTGCTACTGAAGGTTTCTGTCTGAGTGATGTGTGTGTTTGAGTGATATTCTTCAATGAAGGCAGTGCATTAACAGAGAATGGTGATTAAACAGACTCTAAACAGTTTTAATGCTAATCTGACAGATGAAAATTAATATTTAGACGGTCCATAGCATAAAGGGAAGTGTACTACATGAATCTGACATATACAGTATGTATGCTTGTCATTGGTGTTGCCATCATGCAGCTTTGTAGTCCTCTAGTATTAGAAATCTACAATTCATGGTCCTTTTTGAAGATTGTGATTTTTGGTGCAGTTTTTGCTGACCACAAAATTAAAGTAAATATAGAATAAATCTAGTCTGTATCACTTAAATGATGAGCAAACTGAATTTAGGCTTGAATCTCAACATACATACACGCTAAAAGTGTTTCGCACATTTTTCCATCCAAACATCCAGTCTGTTTCAGTTTTATATATCATATTTCTGAAGCACTTTCATTAGGGTGACCACGTAAAAATGGCACACTAACAGAACAAAGTTTAATGGAATTTGCACAATACCGTTTGGCTGAAATATCGCATTTGTTGCCAAATTATCAAACGTCATGGTGGAACTTTTGACAGTCGGACCTAAGAGCTTCATTAATACAAGAGAATGAGAGTGAAACGGCTCTGGCCCTCGATCGCTGACAGTCAGCTCATTAGAGCAGAACTCAACGCTGGACAGTCTGAACGCTGCTTAAAACACTGAAAAAGCCATTCACCATTCAGCCTTCTGCTCTTACAGCTCGACCCAGCAGGCGTCTGTGCTTTTACAACATCGCCATTATGAAGTGGAACAGGTCAGTACGTGAACGGGTGAGAAGCCGCTTTCAGCGCCGCTGCATATTACATGCTTAACCTATCATACACAATTACTGTTTAGAAAGGGGCTGCTTGACCTTTAACAAGAGAATCATAGCTTACACACTCACACGGGCCAGTCGTGACAACTTAAACAGAGTACAGCGCAGGACGTTGTGAGTCAGGTTCGGTCTAAAAGGAAATCACGACGCCGCTGCTTTTATTAACGGTGCTTTCCTGTTTCTGTTCGGTCTAAAAGGAAATCACGACGCCGCTGCTTTTATTAACGGTGCTTTCCTGTTTCTGTTTATGTGAGGACGTCTGAACAGACGTGAATGTTAAACTTATACGACTGGTAGCGACATAATGCATCAATACGAAGTTTACGTTTGAAAGAAGATTTATAGATCGAGAGCCGCAAAACTGCAGGGACGTTAAAAGAGGCCATTGATGATATTCATATGGACGCTATTAAAGACACAAATGGAAATCATGATTGGACTTTTGTGGTTCTTAGTTCATAGCTGGTGGCTTTAATGTAATTATAGTCTGATATACTCTGATAAAAAGTATAGTGCTTCTTTATTGGCATTAATGGTTCCATGATGAACCTTTAGCCTAGTCTGGGGCTGTTTTGCTGCTTCAGGACCTCCAGGAATACCGGTACTTGCTGTAATAACTGGAACCATGAATTCTGCTGTCCTGGAGGAGAATGTCTGGCCTTCTGTTTGGGACCTCAAGCTGAAGCAAACATTTACGTTTACATTTATGCATTTGCCAGACACTTTTATCCAAAGCGACTTACATTGCATTCAAGGAACACATTGAATCAGTTCTTGCTTTCCCTGTGATCGATCCCATGACCTTGGTGTTGTAAACACCAATGCATGGGTTCTGCAGCAGGACAATGATCCAAAACTCACCAGAATGTCCACCTCTGAATGGCTGGAGAAAAACAAAATGAAAACTTCGGAGTGGCCCAGTCAAAGTCCTGACCTGAATCCTATTGAGATGTTGTGGCATGACCTTAAAACCCTTAAGACCGAAAACCCTCTGATATTGATTAAATACAACAATTCTACAAAGATGAGTGTGAATTCCAAAATTCCTCCACAACCATAAATGACTCATTGAAAGATAACACAAATGTATGATCGCAGTTGTTGCTGTTAAGGGACCCAACCAGTTATAGGTTTCGGGGGCAAACACTTTTTCACAGAGCATTGATGGTTTGGATTTTGTTTTCCCTTAATAATAACAATAATAATCTTCTTTTAAAAACTGCATTTTGTGTTTATTTGTGTTATCTTTGGCTAATATTTAAGTGTGAAAAACATGCAAAAAAAAAATTGAAAATGAAACTTTTTCACACCAGTATATGTCTATGAGAACATTGGCTATAAATTGCAATAAAATATAGTATTTGAGCTTGGATTTGAGAAAACACATGAAAAATATTGTTGGCACGATACATCATCTAGAGACATTTCGCTACTTTTTCAGAAGGCTTTAGCTACATTTCGTAGAAAATATTCTGCAATACTGATTGTTACAACTGCTTTCAGATTATTTTGTATTTTTTGGCAGCCTAGCAGAATCCATCCAGCTATAAAGAGCTTAGGTATTTAAAGTGGCAGGTGACAAAACTGCAGAACATTATCATGATTTGGTATAGATACTATGACTTCCAGGACATAAAAACAAGTTTTTAATGTTGTTAATGTAGTGAAGCATTCTGGATAGCCAGCAGTTCCCCAGTACTATAAAGTGTTTGAGATATGAATATAATATATAACATCTTAAATATTTGCTATATGTATGTTATTCTGTCAGAATGCCTGTCTAATTGTTTTATTTTATTTATTTTATGGTGTACTTACAGCATCTACCAGCAGGGGCTAGCAGGCAATGATTAGCCTAAACTTGACCCTTTTAACCTATGTCTGACTAGCAACAGCAAGAAGCAAATCACGGTTCACGGCTGTGGTGGAAAGGCTACAACTTCTCCAGAACTTCTTGTTTCAAAAGGAAATACGGCAACAGAAAAAAAGAAAACGTCTCTTCAAGTCATTCCATGCGGCCTATCTAAATGTGTGAAACATTGAATAGGGTGGATGTAAAATCATTCATTTTGATAACACCTGTGAAGTGAGAAATTATTCATTCTTTTAATTCCGACTAAACCTCATTAACTGATAATGAACGCACATACAAAGCAGGACAATATCACAGCAATGGCTTACAGTGTCTGAACTTATCCAGAACAAGCACGTTACTGCTCCTTTTTCCTTTAACGATACACACATGTACTTTAGATTGATTTGACCTCACAAAGAAAAAAAAATCATGCAGAATTTTGATTGCTTCGCTTGAAACAATGAGAGAACATGCAAACACTCAGTGGAGCTAAACGCTTAGCGTCTGCATGTTTAACAGTCTGGGACGACTTTGTAATTGGCTCATTTTAGATATCAGACCCCCTTGCAATAAAAGGGCCTGAGATTTGTGGATGAATAGTAACATTTGTCCTGAGGGCAGTTGGATTTAATTCCCATTTGGGAATGTCAATGGGCCAAAATAATAACGCATACATATGTAAACATGCCACAAAAAAAAACAAAAAAAAAACAATGAATATCAATAAATATCAGTAATGTGATATGTTGCCCCAGTACTGTTTTTTATCTTCATTTAGATTATTCATTTTTAAGAAAATGCAATATAAATAATGTCAGTATGGATAAATAAATCATATAAAATATTATTTGAAGCATGAAGATAAACAATCTTATTCTAATGTCTCTTGCGTTCTTAAGTTGTAATATATTGAATAAAATATATATTTTTTTAATATTTTCTCGTTTTAACAAATTATAGATGATAATTTGAAATGAATTAGTTTAAAATGGTGCACATTTTATTTTATTATGACAGAGTCCAAATTTATTTTCATTTTTCCTGTTCTAATTCAGCTAAAAAATATATAATAATATTGGAAATGTAAATTAGTAGTTAATTTATAGTTCTCTGTGTCTTCAATGCCACTTTCCATCCTATTAGTATTTTGTAAAATAAAGTAACAAATGGCATCTTCCTTAGTGACATCATCATCCAGGAAGTGATGTCACTTTGGAGGGAAAACACCTGCACACTGCAGTAAGTTCTAGCAGTACATTGGAACAATTCTTGGCTTGTTTTACTCCAGAAAAATGCATGCGGTTGGATACAAATGCAGAAATCAGTGTGATGATGTTTATATTTAAATAGATGTTGAATTTTTAATGATTGATCAGAGCATATTTTGTTCATTTGTCTGCTACACTTTTTTATATCAGTGTTTGTTTAATTTACAATAGTATTAAGTGGCAGTGTTCATCGTGGTGCATGAGAGACTTGACCCGCCTAATGCTTATGTTAGGCAAGGCCAAGCGAAGCCATTACCCATTGCCTCAGACATACAATATTCAGGAATACTTAATATCTGTCAAGAGCCGGTGATAATATTATTATTGCTCTAAAACATTAGCCCACAGTGAATTTGCTACATTATTAGTTCGACTGAGCTGAAAATGTGGAATCGTCCCCGTTTCTGAGGCTGGATGGTTTCACCCAATCTGAATAAATAAATGATGTCTCTTTCCTAATGGACATGCCTACTTAAACATCGCATCCATTATTAATCCAACAGAATCTCTGACAGATGAGCTACAATAATGTCCCTACCCGTTCCCGCTTCCCGTTCGGCCCGTTATCGACTACAATGCGCAGATAAACGAGCTTTACCTTTTGGAAACCGAACGAAAGCCCTTTAGATGAGGGCACCACTAAGCCTGATTTAATGGGCAGTATTTTAAGGGAAGAACTGCTGACCAGAAATGTTCAATATTCCACCCTCTGCTCCTGTATACTCACCTTACCCTGAGCCCGGCTGAAATGTGGCTTTAATTAGCGAGAAAAAGTCCTATCAAAGCTAGTTTGCCATTAAATATTCAGCTTTCTTTTCAGAGTAGATCAAGAGGGCTTAAACAGAAGCTATTCTTGACTTTAAATAGCCTTAAAAAATACGTGTGAGATCTGTGGGGATAAAATTGCACCTTGTTAGGTTATAACCTAACTCTCTATTTGCCTTCCTTGAGCTTTTTAATGGGCCTATCCGAGGCGGAGGAGGGCTTTCGCACACAGATACGCTATTAGCCTTGTCACTCGTTTAATAATGACGGTTTATGAGCCATCTCCTTTACATATTTACTGTCCTTACACACACAGACTAGCATATGGCCATTTACAATGTCCTGCATTGCTCCGTTGGGGATTCCTGGACGGGGCTCCATTTGGTTATATACAAAACTCCTCCCTCCAGGGACAGCATTAGGCGTGACCTTTCACCTCTCCAAATACCCTGTGGTTTATGTGCTCTAATAACATGTGGCAAATATTTACCAGCCCGTGTTTTGATATATTGGAGCACCGCTGTGAATATTAGAAGATATTTTCTGCTCAATCGGGTTCCGATGTCAAGGTAGACGCACACCCAGGAGAAAATACAGTGTGATGCACAATACGCTGCCTGTTCTCTCTCTCTCTCTCTCTCTCTCTCTCTTTTCAGAGCCACTGAGCCAAGCTGGCTTACATAATCAGAGTGAATGGAGGCAGATTAGTGAGCATGCATATACATTTGAAAAGTTGCTTGTCCCAAGCGTGCGTCGGCTGTATAGGCCGCTGTTATTGGTTACTCACCAGAGGCTGCGGCTCTTTAGGAGGACAAGAGAGTGTGTGAACACTTCAAGCTGTAGATTTAAGGCTGTAAATGGATTATTTCTTGGATATTAACCACCCCGAATAGACAGATGGCTTCCAGGAGCCGTTCACACACACACACACACTCAAACACATCGGCGCCCACCAAGATACCTGAGTCTTTTAATCCTCTGTGAAAAAGACGCATAACAGCAGACTCAGTCTACAGCAGTGCTTCTCAACCGGTTGCTCGAGACTCAAGCATGGGTCACTGGTCTGTTCTCATAGGGTCAAAGGGTAATACAATAGGGACAGCAATAAATTGTATATTTGTACAAAGATGTATAAAAAATTGTTTTGGTAACATTTTATTTTGGGACATTCTGTTGACTTTAACTTTGCACCTACATGTCAACTAACTCTTATTAAACTATTAGTTGACTATCTGCTAAGTGTCTAAATGTGTGAGTATAACGTCACAGGTTTCCATCTCTTCCAACAGTACCTATGGCTGGAACGCAGCATAAGCTGGTTGTTTCGGTTCAGGAGGAACTGTAAAACATGGCTGATGTGCTCAAGGACTGATATCTGATTAACTCAGCATAGCATAAAAACGCTCTGATGACGTCTCCACAATCAGCATGTGGAAACACAGGCGCTTATATTCAGGTTGGACACATATTACGATCCAATGCCTTCCACAGACGAGATATATACATAAAAATACATTTAGACCTCTCAACTGAGTGACTGCTATCAGGACGTCAGAGACTTTCAACTAGCACAACAATTTAATATTTCTGGATCAAATCACCTTAGTTGGTGTAGTCAGCGTATCATTTTGCCTTATATATATTTTTTTTTTGTGCCAAATAATTTTGTCGGATACCTTAACCATGTTTAGTGTTTTATTCTTCCCTTATATTTAAAATATTTTACGTGGTGTAGAATATGTTTCCTCATATGTTGATGGTTTAATCAAAGTTGTAGGGTTATTAAAAACAAATGTCCCCTCTGGACAAAACTTTTGGTTATTACTGTTGTTTGAGAACCACTGTTTCCAGTATAGCCAGTCATTTAAAATCAAGGATGTTTCGTGATGAACAAAAGTTTAAATGTCACAGCAGTTACGTGAAATCAAACAGACTTACCTCTGCTTAGATCATTGGAAAGGAAAATAACCATTTTTCTCATCTTTCGAATTTCCTAGATGTCTCTCTTGATCACTTCACCGCTGTGATAAAGTGTTCGGAAACTAGACTTCAGTTACAGCAAAGACCGCTGCAATATTCTGTGTTTCATATGCAGATGCACAAAACCTTCAAATTAGACCTTCACGGGAAAGTACCATACATTATAACTGTTAATTGCACCACTGCTAAATTATAGAAACGCCAGTGTATGCCGTGTGTAAGCCTAACGAAACTCGCCAAGTATATTCCGACTTTCACACTTCTAATTGGCTGCTTCCTTGAAATCTTCCCAGACATGTGGAGCATGGGCCTTTTTAAAATGATTAAAAGACTATCCTCTGTATATTTTACATGGGAATATTCCTTTTTTGATGAGGACTAATTGAGTAGAGTGAACAGGGGAATGTAATTCCATTTTTATGTCTTGGCACTTCTTAAAGTGATGCAAGACATACGGATGCCTCACCTGATAAATACAGCAGCCTGATGTTTTTATCCCACATACATAAATGGCAATCAAAGGTTGTATCGCAATAGAGTCAGATGCGTTGTTTAGTTGTATCAACACTAACAAAGACAGTCCCTCTGGAGCAACCAGGGGTTAAGTGTCTTCCTCTATAGTGAAATGGTAATCCAGGCGGATTGTAACTCTCCATTGCAGGGTCACTTTATGTTGGGATTGAACCTTTAACCTTTGTGTGTGGGCAGTGCTGATCCTTACCATGTTATCTGTCATGGTTTAGTAATGCTAATAGCCTTTAATTAGCTAACTGATGTACAAAACGTACTTAAATGCTAAGTGTGAGACAATGCCTCAGCGTCATTGCATTATATAAATATAAGTATATATAAGTGTAATATTTCAAATAAAGATTGCACATGCATGCTTTTCAAGCAAAACATTTAATAAACAAGAAGTTTATAAGCTTTATGTGTTGTCAGTTTAGTTCAGATAAGTGAAATAACTTCTGGTAACGCTTTAAATCGATGTTCCACATTATACATTTGAACATTAACTTTGACGCTACATGTCAACTAATTCTAATGAGAGTATTACTGTCTGCTTAATATCTGCTAAACTTTACTTTGATGTAGACATTCTACTGACTAAAAGAACCTCTGCAACAACATGTCAACTTATTTTACACTACACCCAACTGTAATCTAACGGTCCACTAATACTCTAATGAGAGTTTGAGTATTAGTATTTAGTCCATGTCTAAAATGGACCATTTAAATAAATTGTATCAATTGCAGATGCCACATGGTTTCATGATTATCTAATGCAATGCCTTTTATATGTCTTGCCTATGCAAATACTTTGGTGCTTTCCTGTAACTCAAACAGTAGAGCATAGTGCTTGCAATGCCAAGATCGTGGGTTCGATTCCCAGGGAAAGCAAGAACTGATTAAATTGCCAATGTGTACCTTGAATGCAATGCAATGTGCTTTGGATGAAAGTGTCTGACAACTGCATAAATATAAACATTTTAACGGTAGTTAATGTTAGTTAATGCATTAATGTTAACTAATGGGGCCTCATTGTAAAGTGTTAACTATGTTAATACCATAATATCAAAACAATTCTTATCAGCATTACTTTATGTTCCCCACTGACTAAAACAATGTGTATTAACCAACATTAACAAAGATGAATAAACAATGTAAAAAGATATTGCTAATTGTTAGTTAACTAATGTGAACAAAAATGTCCTTATTCTAAATTCCATCTTTGGTCTTCTAGTGTTTTGTGCTAAAGATATGAATATGCTACGCTACAGTACACATACAGCTGCAGTATTGTGCTTTTGTGTAACCTGTTTCGCAGGAGTTAAAATCCCTCTAGATGACTTAAGTTTGCATGGATTTGCATGTCTCTCCAGTTTTTTTCCAATGGGGAGGCTCGATAAGTAAATGTTCTCCATGCGTTTGTCACATGATTAACCTACATGTGAAGCTAACAACGGCATGATGTGGCTCCTCGTTCATCTGCATGTCCTCCCCACTCACTGCCTACTTAACTTGCAAATTCTTCTGAACTGTAACCTACTGTCTTATGGCCGTTGATTCTACACGTCCCTGTAGATGGGCTGTCATCAGAGAAGTGTGTGCGTGTAAGCAGCCCGCCGCTGCGGCTCCACACGCCACGTAATTGTGCGGGGAACTGTGAGGAATTCGGAGGGAGTTGTGACTCTGACTGGTGATGCGTTTCCTGTCCTCCCACTTTCTCATTTTTCACCACATGGAAACATGCATGAGATTCACACATGGTCTGATCAGGGAGATAGCAACACTTTTATGAACAATTTTGCATAGCATTGAATCAACTATTGAAGCACAAATTCTGTTTTAGTCTATATACTAGTCAACAGGCCTAGAGTGTTATTTTGGTTCTGTTTACAACTGGTATTAAAATGAGTTTTGGTCGATCTGATCAGAAGTAGACAAGGGAGACATGTACCCATTTAGACCTGGTGTTTTTTAATCAGTGTTAGAAATAGGAATGATGAGGAACGTTGTGCTTGGTATTTTCTTCAAACCAAACTTTCTCCAGGCAAAAATGTAAATGCTTTCTGGCCAGTGTGCTTCCCATAACGTTTACACATTAAGTCAGGAGGAGGAGAGTAGGCGTTCTGTTGTGGTTGTTTGAATTCACAGATGAACGTTTACATTACAAAAGCAATCTGGTCAAATGCATTTTCAACTACCTAGGAAGTAAGTGGACAAGCTCAAAACGTTTAAACCTCATTTAAACCTGTATTTATCTGCGTGTGGTCCGATAAAATTCTAGACTAAAATTCATCCTAAATGTAAACAGAGCAATGTGTAAAACACATCTCCCTTATTACTGAATGTAAATAATTAGGCTTATGCACTCTGAAAAACTATTTGTTGAGTCAACTTAAAAAGACATATTTACGCCTCTGGCTTTAACTTTCATGTTAACTTAACTCCGTAGTAGAGTCAACCTTTGAAAAAGTTTGGGATTTGACTTTTTTTCCAAGTCAAGTCAACAAATGTTATTGTTATTGTAACAAGTGAAAGGTCCCATTAGTTTGACTTTAGTTGATGGATTAAACTAACAATGAAAAATCCATTTGTAACAAATTTATTCAACTTTGTTACCATTAGTAAAAATTCTAACTGAACTAAAAACTATTGTTAAGTTAGATATTAAAGATTTGAATGCATCATATAGCTAAGTGCAAACAAGCAAGTTTTTGTTTGCACGTGGTTTAATTTTTGTGTGAATTCAGCTCAATTTTACTGTGTAAAGTATAGCATCATCCCCTATTTAAACGTCTTTATAAATTGTAAATGAACAGAAATACAGAAATTCACACAAATGTGCTGCTTAATCAAGTTTAAAAAGGCTACTGAATTCTGACAGGTAAAATGCTTTTTTTTTTCTTGTTCAACACTTTCACTGTTCACACTAAGTGCTGGCGTAAAAGAGTTTCAACTATTTTCAAATATAATTGCAATTAAGGGGTGTTCACAGCAGAACCTTGCAGTATTTAACCTTGAAAAGACTTCCTCCACAATAATCAGCTTTTTAACCGCTAATGACTCCGATGTAAGTTCACACTGTGCAGGCAGGGCTGTGAACAGTCCTGTTCATTAGAGATGTTAACCACTTGGGCTCCATCCATAAGAACTTAATAAGACCGGAGCTCAGGTTACAGACATTTAGGTGTCAGATTATGTGTAGCTCTTGTTATCACGTTTGATCTACATGGCAAACCTGTCACAATTAGTTCTGTCTGTGATTGCATGTTTTGTCCTTTAATTAAACTGTAATTTTACCACTTACCGACCTTATTTGCTTTGTCTTTGCATTTTCCTGTTTTTATTATGCATGATTCATCTATACAAGTTATTCCTATAATCTTTCAACATGGGGACTGCTTTTCATAATCCAATCAATTGCAGATGAACCGAATTGTTGTTTTTCCTCCTCTCTTTTTCTCTGATTGAACATATTTCACTCTGAAAGTAAAATGGGTTGTGAATGGATTTTCATGTTGACTTTAACAATGAGCCCATATCTAAAAACTCTATATTATATAATAACAAGGGTATTGCAGAAAATTCTTGCAAAAAGGATGAGAGAGTATTTTGATTTCTCCTTGTTGCAGTATGCCCTCCTTAAAAGAGACTGGTGCATGGAGGCTACCAACGTTCTTCACTCTAAAGCAACATGATGAATCTGCAGAGCTAGCGTTGGTGATCCTTGACATTTCCAAGGCCTTTAAAACCATTGCCCATTGGGCAATCCTCTCTGTGGCCAGTGAAGCCGCTCTACCTCCACTAATATCATTACCTCCAACAACTCTACACCCACTCAAAGGTATTCATAGGTGAAAATACCACCAAATGTGCCAGGGGGATGCAAAAAGGAGACCCGATGTATCCAATTCTATTCATTTCTAGCGATGGAATCGGTGGACCAAGGATATCGCCAGGCGGTGGGAGTGGAGGTGGGTCATGAATTCATTGACTTTTTGGCCTATGCGTAAAACACATGTAAAGATTTCCAATACAAACTGGATGGCCTGGCTGGTGCATTAGAAGAAATGGGCATTAACATCAATAATCGAGGGCCATAATTACCCTGAGGGATGGAAGATGGAAATGTCTTATGCTTGCACCCCTTTATTATAACATCAATGGACATAGGGTTGCTCCACTGGATGTGCTCAACACCTTTACTTACCTGGGAATACAGTTCTCTTGGAAAGGACGTGTTGCCCAACACTCTGGATGGAGAAAATGGTGCTTGCGTCACTGAGGGCTTTGTTGAGAGTCTCCGAAGATACTCCAGTCGCCTTTTTTAATGCCCAGATACAATCTGAAGGCTTGGGCATCCCAAACTTTGAAGCTCTCTACCAATTTTGCAAAGGAAAAGGGTTGAAAACCCTCTGAGCTGCCGAAACCCTGTGGATAAAGCAGTTATGTAACTGCCAGCTGGTCAGACCATAATCATAATGCAAAATAGACCTTGCTCAGTTGGGGGACAAGTTGTGACCACGACTGATGGAGTGAAAATAGCATGGACAAGGCTCCTTTCTATTGGTGGATCGGAACGATCTGCCTGCTCCCTAAATTTACCCCAATAGCCATCGCTGGATGATGCAGCCAGAAAGAGTTCTCCCAAGATTACATCTGAGGGGGATAAATTTGTAGTTTGACACGGAACGTGTAGTGCTGTGGAGAACATCAGCCACATTCTTCAAAAATGTGAAATGACGCATGATTGTTGTTGTGCACTGCACAACCGTGTAGTAAAGAAGCTTCAAGTAATGCTCTGGCAGAGTGGAAGAAAATCAAAATCAAATCCGACATTGTCCTTGTTAAAGGTAGAACAGCGATATTATTGGAGGTGTCGATCGTGGCAGACTGTCGGCTGGAGGAAACTTGGAAGGTGAAACGTCAGAAGTACAGCACAGCACAAAACACATCAGCGATTCTTCACTGGTTGCCAGCATGTTCTATCATAATCCACCTTCTTATAATCATATTTTTTAACGGACTGATGTATGGACCCTCTGGAGAAAGACTGCGAATAAATGAGAGATATTGGTGACTTTACTCACCATCATAGGTTCTCTTACGTGTTACTATACCCCAATACGTGGCATATGATGCATGGTCAACTTGGTAATGAATGACTCTCTAAATGAATAACCCCAATGTCTAACTATTTAGCATCGAATGATGTGTTTTGTTAAGATCCGTAGGCAGGGCCAGTGTGGTCCTCCAGTCGGGTCTTCCTATCAAGTGTTTAAGTTACTGTTAGTATGATTCAATCCTTGGAAAACCCAGGTTAATAGCCAAATGCCTCTGCATCTAAATAGTGATGTGCATGAATGAATGGATGCATGGATGGATCCATTCCCACTATCCCTACCTTCTATCTAGCAAAACCTCAGCCAAGGGAATGGGCTTGGCAGAATCGGTGGGGAAATAAGACTATGTTGAGCTTGACTCTAGTATGACTCTGTGAAGAGACAAGAGGGTTGTAGAATAAATAGGAGGTCCCGGGAGACCCGAGACCACCGAGTCCCACCACCGATGAAATACCACTACTTTTATTATTTCCTCATTGACCTGGACAAGTTAGCCCCCGGCGGGCTCTGACTTCTGGAGTCAATCAGGGGTGGGCCTCTGTTACTATATTCATAGTGACATTGCTTTTTGATCATTTTATCCTTTGTCAGCTCTTTCTATCAGCTCTTCCTTTCTAGCTCTTTCTATCATTGCGAAAAAGATTACCAAGCATTGGATTGTTCACCCTCTAATAGGACATGTGAGCTGGGTTTAGACTGCCGTGAGACAAGTTTGTTTTACCCTACTGTTGTCCAAGTCATTGAAATAGTAATCATGCTCAGTATGAGAGGAAACGCAAGTTCAGACATTTGGTGCATGTGCTTGGCTGAGGAGCCACTGGTGCGAAGCTACCATCTGCAGGATTATAACTGAACGCCTCCAAGTCAGAATTTGCCTAAAAGGAATGATAATGAAGTGCCGCAGGACTTTGATGGGCCCAAGATAGCCAGCCTCCAGGCGTCCAGCGTCACCCCTCTCCCTTGATCGCACCTCAAATTTGTGGAGAACCTGGTGTTAAATGACCTAATTATGGGTCAGGATTTTGTGCGTGGCAGAGCAGCTAACTCACAACGATTGTTGAAAGTCAGCCCTCAATCCATGTTTTTGTCAGCCCCTGGGAGGTGGAGGGGGACGGTACAGGCCGGATGACCAGTGGCAAGGCGAGGTGAGGATGTGCCAAAGTCCCAGATCCATCTGTCAGGTAGAGGTTCATCCCTCCAGGACGTCCTGGTTCCCCAGGCTGGGTGGTGACCAGAGAACTTCAGCATGTGAGAACCAGAATACTGAGTCTATTTTTTTGCACGACACATTGACATTACAGTACAGACTGGCTATTTTGGTATTATCCTAAACATTGTATAAGCATTCATTTCATGCGCCATTGGACAGAAAAAAAGTATTTTTAAGTATGTCACATGCGTTTGATTTTCCTGCCAAAAAATCCCAAGTCCTGCACATAAGAATTAGTCTACAGGCTTTCTTATAAGCAACCAAAGAAGTCAGGGATGGTTTAAGTTTTGTTACTAGCTGTTCACACATTGACATAGGCTAGTAATACATTTAGTCCACTAAGATGAATGACAGAAGACCTGAAATATAGTGTAAACTGCTTTTATGGTGCTTTTTTCTCCTTTTGGAAAGCCAAAATGTGTTATTCAATATAGCTGACACAAACTGAACAAAAGTCCTCATTATATCATGACCTCAAATAAAAACTCTTCAGAACAACACAATGCTCAGATTTACACATACATATAAAGAGATTTCACATAAATTCAAGTTAAGATGTGTATAGCGAGCCTTAAGCAATTACGGGCTAATTGTTCCCCCTAATTGCCTTCGGAAGACTGCAGAATTCCATAGAACGTTCCAGACACAATGTTATGACAGCTCCGATCGTACATGCCGAGAGTTTGGAGTGTTCTTGTGTGCTGCTTTTTAATCTGAGGCCGGCAGATGAGAGGCTCAGTAATTGCTATATATTGCTCTTTGTTTCAAGGACCTTTGATGATCCCAAAGCCATGCCTTTATCAGAAGACAAAGTAATTAGAAGGGAAAATGAAGGGAGGGAGGTGGTGGGGGAGGATGGGGGTCTCGTCTTCTGATTAGCAGACTTCTCACCCTCCTCGTACACTGATTATTTTTATAGACTCTCCGCCTGACGCTGTTGGTTTGCAGTGAAAATTAAGATTCAAATGTGCAGTCAGCATGTTGTTGTGTTTGCGCTGGTTAATAATGCTAATAAAACAAGGTGATAATGGGTCAGGTTTGATGGGAGAAACCACTTGTTTCATGCTGACAGTTCAGCCATGCAGAAATACACTGACAACTACAATAGCTACCAGACAAAAGTTTGGACATGCCTATTATTATTAGTTTTGTTGTTGTTTATTTTAATTTGTTTAATTTTATTGTTTTGTTTTTTTAATTAATTTTTGTTTTTATTATTTTTTTGTATGAAATAACATTGAACAGGTTAAACTTAAACTCGTAAGAATTTTTAAGGTTGTGAGGAAAATTGTCAGCATTGTCAAAAAATATGAACAGGTAAATTAGAAAACACTTCTGCTATTGTTACACAATTATACAATTTTCAATTCAGCAGCTGTCATGTTAATAGGTTAACATATTGTTGGACCTATGCAGGCATTTGTAATATTAATACATTTCAGTGTTTGATTTAATATTAGTAGCAAATTAAACCACAGTTGAATGTGATGTACCTGTACACAGTTGAACCAGCATGCACTGTGTACATGTGCACGATTTTATTTTCAATAAACATTTATTTGCATAAACACATACATGTTTTTTATTATGCAATTGTTGTTTAATATCTCCATTTCCTTTTTCCTGTGCAGTGGAGCACAGGGTTATGAACACACACGGTGGGAGAGTTTGCACAAGTTCAGTATCAGGTTTGGTTGAGGATGAAACTGATCCAGGATATCCCAGCCAAAAGGATGTGTCTCATTTTCCAGGGAATTTCCTCCTCTGTGGAGTGCAAGGAAGAGCGGCTGAGGGATTTGATATGTGGGATGTATAGGATAAACCAGGCCAGAGGGGGTCATTTGGACAAGGCTTATACTTTACCAGGTTACTTTATTTAAGCACATTTCTTCCAGAATTTTCTGTGCTGATGTTAGATTATGTGGCACGGATACTGAATAATGTTTTTCAACTACTTAAAAAAAAAAAAAGTACTACGAGAGAATGACCCAGACATTAGTAAGTGCAACCACACATTTACTGTACACTACTTCTCTTTGGTCCAATGACAAATTTGTTTATGGATTTATGTTAAGACCTATTTGTGTGCTATTGTGTAACATCCACCAGGGAACACTGACCTTTTCTTGTACACATAATAGATTGAAGTATTGAGTTGATGGCGTTGGCAATTCATTTTTATAATTATTTGTTGAAGAGGTGAAAGTATATGTCGGGTAAACAGGAAGGTTGTAGGGATTTAGAATTAGTATAACCAAATTTGTATATGAGAGTGTGAGAAATGTAAATATACTTACTAGGAATGTATGTATAATAACTTAAACATCTAATAATATATAAATGTATTTATACAAACTATTTCATTTTCTGAATATTGGTGCATCTGTTTTTGCATATAGATATAGATATATATGCAGTGCAGTCTGGACTCGTGATTCTTCATTTTCCTCCCAACCATTCTTTCACAACTTCATCCTGGAATATGGTCAAGATGTTTCTTCCTGCATGGTTGTTTAAGAAAAGAAAAGCTACACACTCCATCAATTAGGGTTAGAATAACTGTTGCCAAAACATATAACATGCTAGAAACATAATAATCACTGCAATATTGATCCAATTATAGACCATTAAGCATTTGCTTATTTAAATCCAACAAAAAGCCTTTTTTTATTTTTCCAATGCTGTGTATATAATACTATCAAAATCTCTCTCCAGTTGACACGTTTCTTAGAATATACAACGTCATTGTTTGAAGCTAATTTTAATTTATGAACTATCAGTGTGTGTGTGTGTGTTGTGTAGTTGTGCGAGTATGAACGTGGCCCCAGATTTAAATGATTTCAGGGTAGATTGTGAACAATTATGAGAAGCATACTGTTGGGACTCCATTGCTGCACCCATGGGAGGAAAAAACCCATGAGAGAGAATGTGTGTGTGGAACGGGAAACACAGACCGCACTTGACTCTGTCACTGCAAATGGGACATATATAGGAGTCATGCTCTTTCTTTATGCATATTTGGGTTTCAAACAGACACAGTGGTTTCCGCATGTTTTCACTGACAGAGCTTTTGGAATATTATGTCTATCAGGCATGAAACATCAATGAGGTTCATTTTTTATTTTTATGTTTTGGTCCTCTCAAGAGCAATAAAGTATTATGATTTTCAAACATGCCAAAATACCCCTGCATTCGATATACACCGATAGCTAATTTGATCAGCCTGAAGCGACTCCCTGCAAATCTCAGGTCACAAACCCCTCAGATTTGTGAATTTGATTGACGGTCGTGTGCCTCGCTGATGAGATTTCCAGAAGTTTCTCTGGTTCGTGCTGATTTTACTGAGCTATGTGATTTGCTGGAGACCTCAAGGGACACATTTGAACACTGCAAAAAAAAAAAAAAAAGTTCTGTTACGCTCGGTTCGCTCTACATACTGTTGTACTTAATGTTCAGGGTAAAAACTGGTCACTTCTGTTTGTTTAAGATTAATCAGCCGGGAGGTTGCAGATAACTGTGTGAAACACGTGTGCAGCGATGAATCCAGCCGATTGTTCATTTCTAATGGCGCGGAAACGTTGTGACACTGTAAAAACTCAGCGTTCGGACAATTACGCCGAGGCGAGTCACAGTCAACTATGATTTACATCGAAATATGTGGATTATTTCAAACCAGCATTCCTACTGAGTGAGGCACTAACTGATGAGGGCTTTTTTTAATAGTCTCATTCATTACATGCAGCTGCTTTCAATCTATTGACATAAGGAGGAAATAAAAGCTAAAAGCTCCATAGTTTCACTTGTATAAACCTGATGCATTAGTGCAATGACCACCTGCATATTTTCCCCAACCTCATTAGCGTGTTCCTCTCAGACTCTCGCTCTATCAGTACCTTAGTGTGTAGCATGTAATTTGAGTGAGCATGGGATAATACAATTACATGAAATTAAATTACATACATGAGCAAGAAAAAACAACACAGACTGAACTCTGCATGACCGCTACCTCGTCCTGACTGTAGATTTACGAGTCTGCATTTTCCAGGCGTAGAGCGAGAGAAGGCCTCCATCTTGACCAAGACGAAAGGTTAGCGCACGACTCCTGTTGAGACTCTCCGAGCTTGCCATCTTCAAAGCGCTTTGAATGTGGACTTTCGTAATTAGCAAATACTTCTTACAGCTCGTCAGCTGCGGCGGTTCCCTGGGGAGCTCTCGTCTAATGGAGAGCGGCTCCTCCATCTGACGCCGTGTCGCTCCGAGTGCCACGCCACACCCCCACACGCAGGCCGCTGCTGTCGTATGCCGCCATGCCTTGGCACGTGCTTCGCTGTTACCCTTAACCACACAGGATCACTAACTGGCATGCTCAACCCTCATTTCAAGCCTTCAGGCATTATGGGACCACAATTCTCTTCAAACCCAAAGTGTGTCTTAACTTTGTCACACACTAGCGTTATTGAAGGTTATTCGTGTTCTAGTCTCGCCCACGAAACACCCACAAGTCGTTCAATGAATGTCTGATACACACAAACAAACTGGCAAGCGCTTGCGAAAATCGTAAACACCAATCGGATTCGAACGCAATTTCCAGGAATCACAGCGCAAGTTTTTAGAAATCCCCTGTCGTTTTTAACGTTCTACAACACTGAGCGTTTTTAGTGAGAAATATTACATTAATTTAGCAAAGTTTAGCAGGTTAGTCCCATCAGATCGTTAAAAGATAGTCAGAGTTCAGTTTGAGACACTTGGAAGCAAGTGAAATATCTGCTCTCTATTTATATTTGGATTAAAACACATCTGCTATATCAATAAAATGTAAATTTTATGTATTTTAATATACAATCTATCGGTTTACGGACTGGCACTGGTGTGTCATTATTTTTTTCATCATCAAAGTCATGCATTTTACCTTAATTGCCCGTTAAAATGAAACACACTGGTTTTCTGGTCTCTTTACAAAAATCAGCCTACACTCATTTCAGCTGGTCTACCAGCTTGCCCGGCCTGCCATGACCAGGAGAGAAGACCAGCTTAGGCTGGTTTTAGTTGCTGTCAGCAGGGTTGTGGCTAGAAAAAGCTGCAAAGTGAGCAATGTTTTATTTTGAAATTCACAAGTCTCACTATATTACATTATAAGGCCCAAAAAATATGCAAGTGTGTTCAAAACCAATTCAAAACGCAACACAATTATGCATTGCATATTTAGAATTTTTGCAAGGTTTTGTGGGAATCAACCTAAACCTTTGTCTGCAGAGATTTAGACTGAGTAAGAGTTAACTTTCTGGAGTTTGTTACTGCCACATCAATAGAAGAGTGCAGATTAAGTGTGTTCAGTGGGTCCACATGATTGCAATGCATTGGCAAAAACACATTTGGATCATTCTTGTGCAAATAATTTTTCTTTAATACTTGTTCAGGGCTAAACGGGGCTAGTTTGGCTGGAGCTTGATTGTGTTGGACGTAAGCCGTTAATTCTTCTGTTAAATAATTTTACAGCTCAATTACAGGCAGGATTTGATAGGCAAGGATTTTTACGTCTCTACATTAACATAACAAAAGATCTATGTGAGATGTGTCTATAAGCGCGCTCGAAACACTCAAGTGTCGTGCAGTAGCCAAACTGCGTGTAGCAAAGTGCTTTGACTCAATAACACAACATGATAGACAGTGATTTGTGTTTAAACTCTCTGTGATGGGTTTGTTTAATTCAGAGCCTGGCCCAGAGGCGAGAACAGGAAATATATAGGTGTTGGGAAGACATCGGCAAATTTTTTTATGGTCTCGACTATCATGGTGACAAAAAAGCATACTTCATACCCTCTCACAGCTGACGTGCGTGACATCTGGTTTTCACTTAGGCCTGCAGGAAAAATACCTTGGGAAATATGATGTCCAATATGGGGACTGGAGCTAATCTAAGCCAGCGGTACACAAATCATCTCTCACTCTCAGGCAGAAGAGAGTACTTCTCTCCAGACCTGCAATGCATCTGTAAACAAATCATAGTATTAATGGGGATGGAAATGAATCATCCATCTCCACTGGCCTGTCGCCCTGCTCATGACAACAACATGATTTCTCTTCAGGCCTTTAAGTGGGATCTGCTCAGGCAGAGAAAGAAAAAACGTGGCACGCTTTAGATCTACACACCGTAAAATATGACTGTGCAAAACTACTGCCGAGCCGAAGACCCAGACATATGCTATTGAGAGTTTTGAGGCCCTTAACAGAGAAAAAAGTCCTGTTGAGTCTCATTACCCACCAGAGATAGAGGGTATTTAACGTGATTGTAGAAATGTGTCAACTGGTACGGATTGATGATCTTTCTTTCTATCGATCTCGTTCCGTCCATCCATCTATCAATTTTGCCACTTGTTCTTGTTCTCCATAGAAGTATTATGAAAGGAACATGGGAGAACAGGATCAGGAAATGTCACAAGTTGGACCCAAACTCATGGTGAACATGATACCATGATGGTATCGCCATGGTATTTGTTGAAGTACCATGGTATAACAATTATTTTTTCTTCCTTTGGTTGACATCTCTCATTGAGATCAAACTACCTTGAAGTTTTCATTATCCTACACCTGAAGCGGTTATGAAGATGTCAAAGCAAGCATCTTATAGAGTTTTTGTCGTTACATTAATTATGGCAGAGCACATTAGAGACATTTGCAAAAAGAAACTTGTTAGAAGTAAATGACCTCCTAAACTTTACCCATTTCAAAGAAAGTGGTAAAGCTGGGTTAAAGGTATAATTCAATTAAGATGTAACAGCAGGACGTGTGCTTGATAAGCTAAGCTTTGTTGATTAGCAGTGAAGATGAACTTTAGCCAATCTCCCTACATCATTAAGAACTGACTGACATAATGAACGCCCGGCCATCTCTCACATCTCTTACAGTGTCGTTCCAGTTCTGAAATGAACGTCTTGCTATAGCAGGGAGGTCTATTGTTGTTTTTTCTTCCCCTAATAATTCTGATCTGTTTATTTTGGTGAGAAACAAACACGCTCAATCGCTTTTTACCCTCTTTTTTGTTGAAATGGTGTGTGTTAGGGGGTGGAGGGAATTCCCTGGGGTTTTTCACCTCCTCTGTCTCTGCTTATTGGATATTCAAATTTCAGTCAGATGCACACAATAATACACATTTAACATCGTGTGACTGACACTTTGGGAAGGTCTTTGTTTTCATAGAAACAAACACATATGCAGTGACACAAACAGACAAGAACAAAACCGCATCGGGAAGCAACGCTGACAGGCTAACATGACAAGTTAAACTAAAGCAAGGATATGTGATTAAAAAAAAAAAAAAAAAAAAAAAAATATATATATATATATATATATATATATATATGCACACATACATAAAAACTCTGTGGCTATTGAACTGAACTTTATGAAAAATTGTTGAACACATTTTGAATGAGCTTGAGTTTTGGAATGATATGAGGGTGAGTAAATAATGCCACATTTTTTATGTATTCATTTATCTTTTGGTGAGAGAAAAGCCTTTAAGGAAAAAAAACCCAAAACAATACAAAATAAACAGCACTGAAAAACATTGTGCTTAACATCTGTGCACATATAATGGAAAGATGCTGCTATATCATTAAAATTCTGATCAGATGCCTCAACATATTTAGGCAGGCCGAGGAGGAGGCTGCCCATAGCTGTTTCATTGATTGGTTGCAGGGGCGAATGCTCAATTTCGTACCTTGAGTTATTTTGCATTACCGTCCAGATGGTATTTATCAGGCTATGTAAATTAACACAGTCAAGCTGATTGCATGTCAAAAATAAGTAGTTAAACCTTGAAGGCATTTATTTTCTATGTGCGCTAATGGGCGCTTCTTGTATTTCTTCAGACGAGGTTCCTTGTTGAATATCATGTTTGATAAATTCGAAGGATTTCGGAGTAATTTGGCCATCTAGAGTGCTGTTGATCCTTCGAGTGTATATTTGAACCTCAGGGAGTTGAACATCGCATCTACATATCCGAGCTCAAATATATACTTAGAGTGATTGGTTTAAACATTAAGTTGTTGATCTTGTCCCAGATAGATTTGTCAAAACGTCACCCACCCACCCCCCAGATTCATTCCGAACAGAGCGACTAATCCTTAAATACCGCTCTGAAATACATCTTTACTAAATGCATTGATTGAGTTAGTCAAACTTACATTCTGCCCTAATTTCGCAGTCAGGGCATGGAATAAATATTCCTCAATCCATTTATTTTCCATAAGGGAGGATAACTGACTAGGCGAGTCCTTACATTTCAATTAGCCTGAGAACGGGAGAGGGGAAGAGGTGGTCAGTGGACTGACTGTCAGGATAATCACAGCGGACAAGCCACCGCTGGCCCCTAATCCAAGCAGATAACAACGACCACAAATTCACACTCGGCGCTGAGAAACCGGAGCAGACAAATACACGTGTCATGCTAAACCAAACACGTTTAGCCCAGGGATCCCACCATTACCGGCAGATCGACACGATAACCCGGCCGCCCTTTAAAGGAGTATTTATTTGACAGATAAGATTGACATGGGAGTTGGCCAGCTAGAAAACAACAACTTATCCATTTTAAGGATAAATGGCTTTGTTCGAAAACAGAAAACTAATGTGCAGTCTTGACTTGCATTGCAAGTTACATAAGTGTGCAGCAATAAACAATTGAGATGTTTTTGTTGCACGACCAGATCAATTTGCATGTGAGTGGCATTCAAGCGTGTTGCATTGTGTGCTCTGTGTACTGCAAATGCAGTAGCTCTGCATATTCTATGCATACAAAAAAAGCAAACATATTTGGATTTGCAGAATAGTATTCTAACAGAGCTAAATAGAATGTGTGTAATGTTTCAATTCAGCAGCTTAGCTCTGACATGCTGTACGCCCTGCTTTATGCACTTGTGTTCCATCAACACGACGTTTATCATTTGCTAAGTAGCGGGGACAGATTTCTCCGGCACACCATATGTAGACAATGACGCTAACAAGTTAATATGGCAAGCATAAATACGTGCTTCGTATTATTATTATACCCTCTTAGCAACATGCTCAAGAGCCTAAAAATTAATTGCTAGACTAAGCAGAGACAGCACAAATGATTTATAATGTGGCTGAATCGCTGGTAGTTATTTATTTTTGCATGGTATTACACTAACCGCAATGTTTTGCTGAAATTGTTAGTCAGCATCAATGAATGCAATTAGAGTTTAATGGGCTTTAAAGAGAGCATGAAAAAAACAAGCAGAAGAGAGAGATGCAGGGAGGAAAGTGTTGCAACACGGATTCCCGTCTAGGATTTGTCTCCCATAGTAGGAAGTCAGACTATTAGGTTTGAATATTTAGGTTAGTATGGGTAGATATTGTAAATATACTGCAAAATCATGCCTTTAAAAAATAATTATTCTTCATTAAACTGCATTCAAAGGTCACTTTGTATTTTTACATTTCCTACGTAATATATTTAGCGCAAATATTATTGTATCATCTTAATATATACTTCTAGAAAATGTTTGTACCTAAACCAAAACATTCAGCAACATTTCTTATTTTTAAGCTTTTGTACAATGATTGTGTAGTAGTATTTTGTAACAAAATAATCTATTTTAGCAGTTTTAATCTTGTTATTAAGGGCTCTCAAATTTGTGAAATTAAATATGCCAGGGAAGAGTTTGGGACTTTTGCATGTTCTTATCCTGCCATTAACCAATCAATTCCCTGTCAAACTCATGAGATTGGCTCAAACCTCTAGTGCACATATGCAAAGGTGGCAGAAAGCAAGATGCGTACTCTTCAGAAAGCCACACACCAGATGAGCAACTGTCATTGAGATGAAAAGCAATGCTAACGGATAGCTTTCTCAAGATATGATACGACTGACAAGATATTAGTGATAAAAGAGTTGCATTACTAAAAAACAAAACAATTCTGTGAATTCTGGCTCCTTTTCCAGCCAGGATCTGTTCAAATCAGGCCAAATTGAATCCCTACCTACAGTGCGTAATGTCATATAAATAATCGCGCCTTGTGTAAACATATCAATTTCCCTCCACTGCAGTGAGCTTGAAAAGCCATTTGTGGGATCCCGCACAAGGTCATCTGAAGCTGGAAGCCTGGAGTCACTAAACACACACACTCACACACAGACCGAGTCCGAACACGAACACAAGCTCCTTCTGAGCGCACTGGCCCGTAGGGCAACAGCAAGCCACTGCACCGTCATTAAGACCAACACATAGCTGCTATTTATACATGGAACTGCATCACATCATACATACTATACATACTTGCACACGCATAGATGTGCGAGCACCCTGAGGCGCACAGGCTCATGCTGGATTCTCGCAAACATAACACACGCAACCGCTGGAATAACTATACTAAATTAGCATGCACAGAAACGGGAGTGTGTGAAAGGCAAATAGGGTCAAAACTGAAGGGTGAGAGTGTTTGTGTGTTTGTACACAGTTTGCTTTAAATCGCCAAGTGTTTTTTTCCAGATGAATGCAAATCAACTCGTCTTGGAAGAAATCAAAACTTGTGCTCCTTTCTTTCCATTGGTGCAAATGACTTCAGGACACTGAAAGTTGAAAGTGTCAATTATATTCTAACAACCTTTGAAGCGACTGTGTTGCTCTTGAGGTATTATGCTTTATATTCTAGTGATTTTTGCTTTTGTGTTTCATCAAGAATGCATCTCTCCACCAACCCACATTTGCAGCTCTGAGCGATATTCATATTGTATGTTTCTTTGTGAATATCTTTGCCAGGCGGTTGTTAACCTCACCGTGTCACGTTCATTATAAATTGTTTGAATCGCACCAGCGCCTCAAGCCAGCGCCGAGGCAAGCGCGCATTCTCAAAACAGAGATGCTAGATTACGCTGATCAGCGATTGCGGCGTGATGTACCGCCCTGCATTAGATCAAGGCGACACGTTTGCAGGCCCCATGAATGTAAAACGCAGGGCCACTCTTGTAGGCGATTACTCAAGTGGCAGGAGGATATTATTCAGACTAAGTTGTTAATAAGGGAGTTTATTTTTTCTGACAGAGTGAAAATGGCTTCCTAACACAGGATGGATATCCCCCGCTAGCCTGCGTACGCCGCCCGGACAGTTGTGCGCAATTAGGAATAAATAAATATTAACGTCTTCACTTATGCATCTGACGCTAACGTGCTAAATTGGATTAGCCCTCCGATGACCTAATTGCATTGTCGCGGTGCACGCATCTAAAGAGGAGCACTTTGCGAAAAGGTAACATCAAATTAATCTAACAATCAGTAATTGAGACAAACGACACGCTGCGGCCGGCTGTCTGGGTGAAAAACTAGATGAGCTGAGAAATGTGTTGTAGGGTTAAGAGCCAGTGCAGTAAGGCAGTGACTTAATCTAAAGACTATTAGCATTAGTTAACCATGTACTTTTCAATTAGTGCGATCATTTTGCATTTTGGAGTTGCTGATGAATATCTTTTGTCACTGCACAGAGGGAGGATGACGCAGGAAGAAGACGCGCGGCTTCCGAATAGCATGCCAGGGTTTGAATTCGCTTAAAGAACGAGGGTTTAAATGCACTTAAAATGCACAAAGGCTCACGCTTAAACGAAAGGCCAAGTGGCGAGTGCAGTCAGCGCAAGACGCTGTGTGGCATTTCACAAAGGGGGTGGGCGGCAGGGGGCTCATATATTGGAAAAATAAAATAAAACTGCAAATCAAAAGGCCCTTTGTATTAAATTACAGTGGGGGCTTTGCAGGAAAGAAGCCTGTGCACACAGACTCTGTGTGAATCTAATAATGAACTTGCATCCAACCTTAATTAAACAGTCTACATCCCCTCGCATAGCCATATAATGATGTCAAGCCGGGAAGCAATTAGCTGCCCTTCTCTGAAAGCAAACAGTGTTTGTAAGTCACACAAAGTACTGCGGCAGGCGTGCTTATTGAAACCCTCCTGAAAAATAAAATTAATTAGTATGTTATGATTTTGGAGATGCCTTAACATTGGGCCCAAAGGACAGGGGGCTGAGATTAAAGATGAGCCCCTCTTTCTGCCAGCGCTGGTAACGATAACAGCAGGAGAACCATCTCACCGTCTCATTAGCGGCAGGCCGGGCCAGACTACTCGCTTTGCCCTGCGACATCATAGCATCCATTAAAATAAGCTGTCATGCAGTTGTAAGAATAACAACCCACAGTAGACCAAGTCATTTGAAAGGGAAAAAAGCAAAGTTTTCCAACAAAAGGCCCCTCTCCAATGGTTCTTAGGTGTACGCCGTTTATTTGTGTTTAGAGATCACCCCTTTGTCTGCCTCGGCTAATTAAAGTGATGCCGCACCGCCTGGCTTTGCAGGCAGCCGGGGGAAGCACCAGCCAGCTGAGACACCCAATTACACAATTAAGCCTCCTACAAGATCTCGAAATTGTCAGGGAAAAAGAAACTGTGCCGTTTTTCTCTTTGTCTTCTTATCTGAACTGCGGCCGCGATGTTGCGAGAGTATTATTTCCACGTTCCGAGAGGAAGGTGCACGCTCGCTCTTGATGATGTAAGACATAATTTTGCCCAGCTTTGTTCTCAACGGAGCGGGGCTGTATATTTGTGTCTATTTACTCCTGTCGAGTTTCCTTTGTCTCTGGAAGTTGTTGCGCAGGCGGTCATTAGCTGAGCTGTAGCGCTAACTTTGTTGAGCGAGAGCATTTGGAGACACCGCTCTAATTGGCGATGTTTTACAAGGGAAGCACTTATCACTTTGCTTATTAAAAATGCTTATTGGATGCAATAAAACACACATTATGGTGGTGAAATTAATATAGTGCATTGCCCAGAACATAATGCCGTTCTAATGTGTGTCTTGTTCACTCTAATGAGTGCTGCCGAGTTTATTAGCTCTGATGACAGAGGGGCCAAGCTGGGGCTGTTATTGTTTGGTACAGGTTGATGGATTTCAGATGCCTCGCAATCGTGCACACGCACGCACGCCCACTCTCTCTTTATTACCGAGCGGCGGTGTTGTCTAGCCCGGTGGCTTGACTTTAATGCGGTATAAACATATAAATCTGGAGCGACTCTCTCTTAGCCTGCAGTAGAGAGTCTTCGGTCGGACCGGAGTCCATTCGTTCTCTCTTATTTCCACTCCTGGAGAGGAAGCCATTGATAACTCTGTGACAGGGGCGGTCCCGGGAGGGCCGGACTGGGGTGGGGTGGGGGGGCGGTGGCACAGGAGAGGGTTAGTAGGTCATTACTGGCTCAGCACAGATCCTTTAATTGTCTACTGAGCTGCTTTGGATCCGTGTCAGGTGAAGGCTTCGGCCAGAAAGAAAAGTGCAACCTAATAGTTTGGCTTTCGGACGAGGAGATCGGTTAGACTTGATAATGGATGTTTGTGCATGTGAGACCCCTTTGTTTATGGAGAAGGCTCTTTGTTTTCCAATCCTCGCCTTTTTTCCACAAGTTTGAGGCAATTTATTTGCTATCCAATTTCAGCGAGTCTTGCAATCAGGCAATGCAATCCAATTATCTCTTTGATTGGGCGAACTGATTAAAATGTGTAGCCAGACGTGATTATCCGTCTTTCTCACTCTCTCTGAACATTTGAGGGAGAGAGACACACAAGGCAGTTGGAATTATAAACGCACTGTATGGTAAAGTGTGAATCGCACAACATGGCACAACTCAATGATGGAGTGAAATGTGAAGGTTGTCAAAGCCGATAGAGATTTTGTAACATCGTTTATACTCTGGAAAAGTGGCAACAAGTCAAGATCAAGTTCTGTTGTTAAGCATCTAATACAGGTTTCAATTGTTTACGGTTGCTGTCATTGCAACCTGCCATACTAATTAAGAAGTATATGCATATCAGCTCTTTTATAGTGGTTTCAAACACTGCCCATCCATTTAGAGTTGTAAGTAGAGTTGTGAGAAAGACCAATTTATTTATGTTGAACAGAATGATCTTTTGTTTTTGTTTTCTTTTTCATCCCATTTGATGCTTTTTGATATCAAATTTGATATATATATATATATATATATAATCTCATGTGCTGTATAGGCAATATATTCAATGTATAGCAATCAAATCAACATGGGGCTGTCCAGGTACTTAGGTCATATGAGTTTATTTTTTAGATTTTTTTAGATTATTTTTGTAATCTATTGTTTTGCTTTTGGACACAAACTCCGCACCATTTGTAGTCATGTAGATTTTGACATGCCGTTTTCTCTCTAATCAGAAACAGCCGTTCCTCAGGTGGAATTTTTGTGAGCTGACTCTGACGGCACTAAACATTTCCTAGGCCACTTTGGGTTGAAGGTCTTTCCAGTGTTTTGAAATACAATAACCAGCTTGTTTGATTGTTAAAGTGATAACCATGAGAGCAGGGCTGCTCCATTTATCAAATTACCAACTTAGTGAAGGCTTGCAGAAATCTGCCAGTAATGAACGACAGGAGAGAGAGCGTAGGACTGCATGTGAATGGGGTGCTCGTCTGTTATCTTTCTTTTTTTTTTCCTCTCCAAATATGTGTCCATGGCTTATGAAATTTAAAGTGGTGTCTGGCTTTTGCCTCCATCAGAACGGCCTTGACGTGGCTGAGCGTGTGTAAGGAGAATGTGTGATAAGGCAGGCCAGACCTCCTGCTGAAAACGTCACCGGCGACCTGGGCAAGGGTCAAGAGTCAACTGACAAATATATCTCCGGCTCTCACCATCGCTCACTTTAAAATTGATAAAGACAGACGAGAAGGCAGATGGAAGGCGAAGTGGTCAGGAAAGAGGAGGGAGAGGTGTCAGAGTCCTCCATAAATGCCACTTTGTGACGCATCAGTGGGAATGCCCTCCCATAATGCAGTGCTGTCTGACCTCACACTTCACAGCGTAGGTGAGAGCTCAGTGGTGACCTTGCTAGGGATTCATTCCTTGTTACTGTGGTCAGATGAAGCTTAACCATAACCTGCACTGTTCCTATTTATGTGGCCTTTTTCTGAACTTGCTTTCCAATTGAACACTGATTTAAAATACAATTCCATTTATTTAGTGATATTTATGTTAATAATTTCATTTATTTAGATATATTTTTTTTATTTTTATGGGTTAGGTTAAAGCCTCTAGAAAAAAAAAAAGAAAAGTGGTGTAAAACATAATATTACTGCACAAGACACTGCCCCTTCAATCATTTACAATTATGATTTTATATGATTCTTTATAATCATGCATTCTCATTGAACATTAAATAAGCCTATCCCATTATGCATTGCAACAGTATCGCACTGCTGAAACAACCCTGCTTTCTTTGCTGTGATTAGTTGCTTTTCTCTCAGGGAAACACATTACCCACTCACTACAAACACTGATCGATTTCTCTAAGACTGCCTATCTGATTGCTTTTATACCTTATTGATTCTTCAGGATTAACGTTTATGCCTATCAATTATTCTCATGTATGATTGTTCACATCTGTTTATTGCACACTGCATAATTGTAGAAAACAATGATTCTGTTCAAGTTGATAATCCAATTTCAATACGAGAAGCAGCCCTCAATTTTAAAGAGATCACCGCTCTTATATCAACGAGTGTGAGCGTAGCTAATCGACTAAAGCTACCATCACAAATGCCTGTCGTCTTGACAAGCATTCTGTGTGAAATGCAATGATCATAGGCTTCATTACAAGAGCGTTTAACAGTCAAGGTGATTTTTTTTTTTTTTGGGGGGGGGGGGGGGGATCTGGGGGATTTGGAACGTTAGTAGATAGTAGAGTGTTTTGAGAACTGCTAGCTAATATGGTTAGGAAACACAGGTAAGGATAAATTCATTCAACATCCTGAAAGAACCCCTCAATTTAATTTCATTTGGATATTTTCACCCCTTGCACGGCCAGGTGACGTAGACTACTGGAGTTTGAACACTTGAATACATGCAGATGCAACTGAACGGTTGGAGGCATTTCATAAGTGTCTATCAAAGCTGTGTTTGAAGAGCTCTGCCAAATTATAACCAGTGTTTTTCACGGCTGTCACTTGAAATTGTTATGAAAAGAAGTCAGAAGTGGGCTCATACAAATAGGACTATCTTGCAGTGTTATACGGTTGAATGTACAGGCTTATTTTCATTCCATATCAGTTATTGTTGTTCAGACGAAAGGATATCCCACTTGATCTATAGTTATTACTTCAAGAGTGATGTGCTTGACAGATATTACAGCATGTAAGTAGAATCTCCTTTTATAGAATGTACATTTTCCCATTTTTATCCTCAAGATCTTTTTTGTTTTGTTATTTTTTGCATAATAGCTACTGTGCATGCAATAATTTATTAATGTGACTGCAGCTGACTGATGTGGTAAATACCTCAGTCTGGTCAAATTATCTGACTGAGCTTGAATTATATTTCTATAAAATGTAAACTTATATATACACATACACCAGGTAGTACTGAGATGAGTAAATGATGACACACTACTTATTTTACTGTAATTTTATAATAAGTAATTAAGTTTTTTATACTTTTATTCAGCAAGGATGCATTAAATGTTAATGATTAAAAGTGACAGGAAAGCTATTTGTAATTATCTTTTATAATTTATATACAGTATATATAATTCAAAAAATATATACAGTATTTGTATTTATTTATTTTAATTCTATTCATGAATCCTTAAAAAAAACTATGCATCTCAGTTCCTAAAAAAAAAAAAAACGTTCCCCCACAATTGTTTAAATGCTGGTATTAAAGTGTTTCTTCAGCAGCAAATCACAATATGTGACACTGAAGACTGGATTAATGATGCTGAACATTCAGCTTTGATCACAGGAATAAATTACATTTTACAATGTACTTAAATAGTAAAAAAGCTATTATATTGTGCTAATATCTCACAATATTTCTGATTTACTGTATTCTTGACCAGGTTTACATTCAAAATCTATGATCAGATTGAATTTAATTAATATAGATGGAAATCTATGCATGTAAACATGGTCAGTCAGAGAAATGGAGGTGAACGGAGCATAAAAAAGTACAGCAGCAGAGGGAGATGCACGAGTTTAACATGTAGTCCAGGGTAAATGTAATTAAGCACTTTTTTATTTGTTTTGCTTTCATAGCAACATGAGCGATGCCGCCCAGCTCTTAATGAATAGGTACCATGGTTCGCTCTCTTTTCAAATACAAATCAGACACATACGCACACACACAATGAGCGACTCGGCCCACACTTGGCACCGTCGGGCCTCATTGTTGGCAGTCCTGTGGAAGTGGTGTGGTTAGTGGGTGTGGAAGCTAAATTAGCCTCTACCCCAGCCTGTAGGCCCTCCCGGGGGGGTCTGCACTGCCCTGTGAGTAAGCTTGTACCGTGGCTGCCCTTGACATGCCTTCTCCGTGGACGGTGGGATGGAGGGGTGTGGTGCCAGCTCGCTGAATGGCACGAGCCTGTGCCAGATGGTACCAGCTGCATCGAAACGCTCTCTGCGGTGGACACCTGTCCACTCCGTGCACCTCCAGGAGCCATCAGTGCCCGCCCTAAAGAGCCGTCAGCGGGAAATGAGGCGCTAACCCGGGAGTGAAAAGCCTGCGGGCCCTCGGCGGGTGCATGCCGGGTCCTCACCGAACCGCTCTGAGGACGGGACACTGAGCCAAGACACGTTTAGCAGCCATGCTGTTTACTTTATCATCATTACTCAACGTGACCCTGGCCTCTACGATGCCGCGGCCAGGACGTGTCGCCGGTTTGGACACCTGACTCCGGGCCGAGAGACAGAGGGCATGCTGGGATTGAGCACAAAAGGTGTGAGAAGCATTTGTGCATTTGTGGAGGCCGTCATGGGTGTGAACCAGGCATCACTCAAAGGTTTCTGATGGTTATGACTTATAGATGCACAAATGTTTTACTGAAGCTGACCTGTATGAATTTGTGAACAATATTCCACCCACTGTTTTTAATATAATAACAGTCAAGCTCCACAATGACAAATATGTGCCACAAAAAAAGCAGTCGATGTGGCTCAAAATGTTAATTTAGTGCTATTTTTGGCAAATATAAAGGCCCTTTCACACCAAAAAAAGTGATATGAATACACCTCAGGCTGAAGGCAATGCAAATTCAGTCCTGTACAGTAGAGGGCACAGCTCAAATAAACCTTTCAGCCGTGCTTCCAGTCTGTACCACAAAAGAATAAGATGCGAGCGAGGCTTTTTGAAACATTTGCCTGTGTCCGAAATCGCATACTCTCTTGAGAGGGCACTTATTTTGAATAAGTACTTCTTGACCTCTAAAACAGTAATTTCTACATAGTATGTGTGTATGAATGTAATCTGGATATACTACAGCCATTTACAAATTCTCTCACCGGAAGAAGTCAGTCATCCGGGTACTTTTTGCCAACTCTTTTATGAGTGCTATGAATTCAGACAATCTTCTTTTGTCACATACTGTTTTTCGCTGATTATTAATTGGGACGTATGCAATTTCAGGCTCATTCAATATTGCATTTATTTTTCACAGAAGGTAAAACAAATCATACCCATTTAGGACCTCATCAGTGTGATTAAATGATGACAGATGTGAAGTATCCCTTTGACTTCAAATCGATAGTCTGGGAAGTTTTTACAACTCTTTTGTAGCAAACAGTGAGAATTTGATATGCAACTGTAACAGTACTACGTTTGTGCGGTTATAGAGAGCAAACAACTCTTAACAATTGTCAACCAATCACAGTCATAAATTCAATGCCGTGGCATAATGTTTTATAAGAAAAATGTTTACGATATTTAAAATTACAGATTACCTTTCTTCCCATCAAAATAAAGCACAGTGAAAAAAAACAAAAAAAAGGTCTCCTAGGGCCCTTATCTTGGCAGTGTGCGAGACTCCTCTCTGTAGCCTACAGCTCGTTCAGGGATATTAAAGAGTCATTAGATGGAGGGCGTCCTCCGGGAATACTTCAATATGAAGCTCTGTGGTGTCACAGCCCATGTTATTTGTGTGTAAGTGACACTTACCTGCAAGACATGACATGAATTAAACACCGTTCTGTACCTTCCAGTCTTCTAGCAAGCTTCCTCCTAACATAGAATAACCTTTTACATATTCCATCCTGATTTGTCTTTTTATTTTTAGGCAGTAAATTACCCTCAACTGAAGAGGGAAGCAGAAGTAATAACTGGAATTACAAGGCCAGAATTGAGTCGTCTTGTGGCAAGTGTTGTTGTCATGGATGAATATAAATTGAAGGGTTGTACAGGGACGAGCATTGCCATCTCAGTCTTCCTCATGGTACGGTGGACTGGATGGTGAATGAGAAACTGGCTCTTTTAGGTCCAGGTCAGCGGCGGCCCGTTAAAATGTACATATCCAGAGCTGATTAGCGATGTTCAGTAGTATTTACCAATGGGAATGAGGTAAAAAGAGAAAGGCGGCAAGAATGATTTGTTTTCACAGCAGGATGGATTTTCATAGGGAGATGAAAGAGAAAACATGGAGTGTGGAGTTAGGTTGGGTGGCTGTTTCTCTGTAGCGATGGCTCTTCAGATGTTCACCGACCACATCCCCATCCTTTGCACCACGGCCTCCGTCTCACCTTCACCCACCGGTTGTAAACACGGCGAGATCAGTAGCGTGTTAAAACGGCACCCCGTCCTGTTCCCGATGTGCCTGTGTTCTCTTCTGTTTGGTTCTCATGTCATACCGCAGATAAAGTAAACCCCGTGCGGCGAAGCCCCTTTGTATCCCCTCAATAACTGATTTGCATTTAATTGTTTCTCGACGGCTTGAGACTGCCGAAACCGGGACGAGGCGCAACCGAGTCGGAATTTTGAATACGCACCTTTCCGGGTGGCTATTTGTGTTCGCAGTCAATTTTTTCCCATTACATTGGAGTGAGGATTTTGATAAAACATGAAGGTACTTTCTGTAATACTTTTTTGGTTGTCGTTTTATCGATCAGCGGATCCCTGGGGGAGGCCTTTACTGCGGGAGGCAATTATGAAATCAGAACAAAGACTTGGATAAAACAAGATATTACACTCGCACAGTTGGCTGCCTGTTCCATTCCGTTACAAGACTGAAGAGATCTTTCTTTCTCTCTTTTCCAATATTGGATGCAGTTAGAGGGAGTGAGGGTGGCAAAATGTATAAAAATGCATCATGTGTTTGAAAAATGCCAGAGACCCATAATGTGAGACACTTTCAAAATTCTATCCTAAATTAAGAAAAACTGAGTTATTTGTTGATGATGATGATGACTGGTAAATGCTGCATTCTAGCTTTGCTAAAATGCTTGATATATGAAATTACAAGTCAACAAATGTATCTGGCTAATTCAGGCCAGAAAATGAAAGGTTTTTTAAACACAAGGTTAATGAAAAGAGGTGCTTAACCTCTTTAAAACAAATAATGTCAGACAACCGTGGTGTAGAGCAAAATGTATGTGGGTATATGCATATTACCTTTCAATAGTTTGCATTTATTTAATGCAGTAAAAACAGCACTATTGTGAAATATGCATTTCTAAAAATATTCCAAAATTTATTTTTTTTCCTTTTGATCTAATCTGTATTTACAGTATCATTACTGGAGAAATTATTTTCCCGTCAGAGTTCCTTCATAAATCATTTTAAATCAACATTTCTTATTATTATCAGTTTAAAAAAAAGTTGTGCTGGTTAAATTGTTTAGTGGGAACTTTGAGGTGTGCAATTTTGTACTCATAGATTTGTAGTTTTTTTTTTGCACTGAAAGTAAAATGATCACTAAATTCATAAAACAAAAGTATATGAATACTTCACCTAAAATATGGTGTTACTCGAAAAGTGCTAACATGTTTGTGATTAAATATTCGCTTAGTTATTGATTAGCATGTGTAACCCCTCTGGCTCACTTGCACCACTCTGGATTGGGTTTCCATACAATGCCGTAACTCGCTGCTTAACTACCCTAGAAACTGTATTGCTGCAAATTTTATGTTTAACCACACTGGTTAATTAAGTCATGCTAGTGGTGGAGTAATAACTAAATCAAATTAATGTAAGATTTTTTTTTTTTTTTGCTGTAAACAACGGACAAGGCATCTATGACTAATATAGGACTAATTTTCTTTTTTTTCCTCAGTTATTTTGTTATTTATTTATTTCCAGTTTTATTCATAGGCTCGATCTTGTGTTCTAGAGCACGCACAGAGATACACATTGCCTCTTGCCATTTAAACTCACAACACAATTTACAATTTTACCATTGCGGGAGCATCTATATCGCAAAACCGACACTGTAGACTGACAATAAACCTTCACAACTTTCAAATAATGTATAATTTGTCATCATTCTTAATATTTTTAGACCATATTCTATACAGTAAATGTATACCATGGTAAACAAACTGCCGTCAAGTCTCAGGTCGTGACAGTGCGAAATCTCTTGACATTAACTAAAAGATGTCAATGACATTTGTATATATTCAAAATAAAATAATGCTTTTATTTTGCTCAAGATAAGGATTTATTAAGTCATGCAAACATTATGCTCAAAACCACTCGTCGAGAGCTGTCAATCCAATCAGAAAACTGCGATGATGTTTGTTGGAACTATGGTTTCGGGAAACACAAGACTCCTTAAACTACGCTGTTAACGATGGAATGTAACCTCCATAGTTGGCTAATGATGCTTTCAGGAGATACACCCCAGAGCGGGATTTGCATGTTACACTCACTCCTATCTGGGTCATGGCACCAATTTAACCCCTCTGGTCCTGCTTGCAACGATTCGAACCATCCTTTCTGGCATGGGAGGCGGGCGCGCTAACAAGCACGCTAAAGACTGAAGCCTCTAGCATGCTTTTTGAGGCCAGTGGAGAGAGAGTTTTACCTGCCCAGCTCTTTACTAGCCTAAACCTCACTCCCATTTAGATTATAGCACCAAAGTAACATCTCCAGTTTCAGTCACATCCGCTCCAAGACAGATTTGAACCGGTGTTCCCCGCATGAGTGGTGGGCGTGCTAACAAGGACACTAAAAACCACAGCCTTTAGCACCAGTCGCTAAAAACGAACAAGTAAAACAGATTACTAACACAGTACTTCTGCAGGCAAGTGAGGTTTACCTTCACAGCTCTTTACGAGCTGGCATATTTTGCTTTTATTTATTTTTAAGGTTACAATAATTTAAGGTTGGGTAACAATATTAAATGGTTGACTTTGCTCAATCCATGCAATGCTACGATATACGTACATGTTGAGAAAATTAAAGGTCAAAGGTCCACCTCAGAGAGCAAAATCCCTATTTTTAAATGTGTGTTTATGTTGATTTTTTTTTACATTTCATGCTATATTAAGTTATGCTAGATACTTGATGAAATTATTATTATTATTATTTTTTTATTTAAGAAGACTATACTTTGAATTTACTCAGTCTTAACTATTAACATCACAATCTAGTGCCTCGTCATACTTTAAGGGCCCCTTTTTTCTTGTGCATTTGCTGTGTGTTTACAGGTATGATGCAGAGCGAGGGCCCTCTTCACACGCCTGTTATGAATTTCACCTGCGATATATTTATGTATCACATTATTATCAGCCCCTCTCTGACATGGAGCAGATGGCGCTGCTGCAGGTGGTAGCCGGTGTTTAAAAGGTGTGTGCATATGCACCCGGTTCGTCCCTTTTGTTCCAGTTAGACGTGTGTGGCCCCGGCTCTAATGGTGCTAAAATCGCCTTTTGGAAAGCGACACCCTGCCAAATCAGATCTGTGAGTGCTGAGGTAATAGCGCGGGATTGATCGGTGGACAGACGGCCACGGTGGCGTTGTGCAACCCCTTCAGAGAAGCTGTTTGCGTGTCACTTGCAGAATGGTTAATAGATTTTCCTCATTTGTGCGAGACACCGCAAACTCTCGGCCGAGACCTTTCCATGACCGCCTGCGTCGGCCCAAGCAAATGCAAGACTGCGACATACGACGCGAGGACTAATATAACGTTAAAACGCTGCTGAAATAGCATCAGGAACGACTGCGACTTCCACCTCTTGACAGCATCGCAGCTGTAGACTAGCGGTAGTAATCCTCCAGTGGCAGTTTTAATTATCGGCACAGCTCTACTATCAGCAAGTGTGTAATTATGTGTCAGCTCGCTGGCTGTTGGGTATGAAGGGTGAAAGTGAGAGATATGATGATTGTTGAAACTGGCGAGTCGTATTTAAACAATCCGGAGTGTGTGAGGGGTTCTGTCATTAAGCAGATGGAGGCTGACCCTTTCTGTCGCTCACCATCTCACTTATGCAGATTTTTTTTTCATTCTTCCTCTCACTCTCTCTGTTTGTGTGTGTTTGGAGAGCTTAGGAGGAGGACGGGGCAGGAAGTGGCTGAACGTGGGGTGAGAATGTGACACTTTCTGAAGGTTTCTCCTGTGTAGATCAAACACACTTACACACACATGCACCGTGTGCCATTTCGCAGTCATAGTTTTAACATGCTTGCATGTTTAAACCAGCGTGCTGTAGGCATTTATCTGTTTAATATTTATTTCTGTACTTTTTATCATCCATGCCTTTTTTATTTTTTGATGCAATGATACTTTGACTTCAGGAATGGGAACATAAAAGCAAAAACAGTGTGATGCAAAATGAAGCAAGCGTCTGGGGAATTATAGCTGATGTCATTGCAAGTTTAAAGGCTTTACAAACAATTATAAAAAAATAAAACATCATAAAATGTCCTTTTTTTACATTTCTGATGATTAAATAATTACATTTAAATGTTGTTTTTAGTTTCAAACTTTTATGAATGTGTAAGAGAAAGTCACTGATCAGCATTCAAAACGTCCAGCATCATAACATATTATATGCTGATTTTGCTCTCAAGAAACATTTATTATTATTATCAATGTTGAATTTATATTTTTTGTCCAAACTGTGATGCACAGCCATTACATTTTTTGGGGGTAAGAAAAAACAAACAAACAAACAAACAAACAAACAAACACAAAAAAGATAAGTAAATCCATTACGAATAATTATGTTTCAAAGAAATGCTGTTCTTTTAAACGTTCTATAGTTAATTTTATTTAGCAGTAACTGTAGTGAAGTCCCACTACGTTAAAGATTTATCTGGTTGAGGCGGCCAAATATGGATCAGATTCCGGTCAGAGAATCAGGAATGGAGAAGGGATCCTTTGTTATGAAGCATTTATTTGTAATCCAGATGCAGGTATGTAACTGTGAGATTATATGGGTGTGCGTGTGCATGGTCTACAAAGGAAATAAAGAGAAATGTTTTACATTAGTCTCATTGAACTGAATACACAAATGAGTAATAAACATAGTAAACGAATACACTGTACAAATGTCAGCTATAATAATCATAATAAAGTCGACAGAGATACAGTATCACACTAAATAATACACTGCCATAATCAATAACATAAACAAACACTCGCGCTGTAACGCGCGCCGTATCGGAGCAACACCAACGCGTCTAGTGATGACTCAGCAGATTAGTTCGGCAAATTACGGCCGAACAAACGGTAAAACACGAACGATATAAACATCGGAGATTACTAATGATCTTCACGGCATCTACTCGCAAATATATAACATACATAATGTACTTACAGGTAGTGCATGAACGCACGCATGACACGGAACACAGTCAGCAACATAAAGATGAACAGTCATCGACTACCGGTGTGCGTCACTAATACCGGGACACCAACAACAACAACAACATATTCGTTCCTAGGACAGGCTTTCTGACACAGCCGCCCCCAATTATCTACTAAGATAATTGAAAACTCTAAAGAAAGTCTGTCTGAAGTGTCAGTATCCTCATCCTAAAGGTGAGGAAGTGGGATCAGCCAGGATCTATCTCCTCAATTAGCGGATTGGAGACGGGATGGCAAGGATTTAACACAATGGGATGTACAGATTCCAGTTCAAGGTCACAAGCGCAGCATAGCCGCCCACCCACGCGAATAAGTCTAGTGGTCCCCTCATACTCTGGGGCGAGAGAGATCAAACGACTATCAGCTGGGACTGACTGTCCAGCCTTTAAAGCATTGACTTCAAGCGGGAAGGAGTCACTTTGCGCCTGCACCAGGAGGAGTCTCTCTGCTTCAATGTATTCAGAAGCCTTTGCGGGAGAGTCAGTATTTATTTCAGCCGCCCCATGCAGGGATCTAACAGTGGATTGGACAAGTTCTTGCTGTGCAGAGAACTGGCTGTGATCAGGTAGGGAACTACTTAGCAAGGTCTTTAACTCACTGATGACTGGCTCTTTACCACCATTGGGAGTGGAGGCATCTTGGAGTAGGGTGTAAACCTCTCGATCCTGCTTGGATCTGGTGACCATTTTCTCAGTGTAAGGGAGAGTATCAACTTGCCGGAGCCTTTCTACATGCTGGATGAGATCATCACGAGCCGGACCTGTCATGATGTGAAGACATTGCTGACTCCCTCGTGAAGGTTGTATTGGACTTATCGGGCCCTGCAGAGACCATCCAAGATGTGTGCAGACCGCAATAGGTCCTCCAATTGGGCCTTTGCTTATGGGCTGGATTGGTGTCAGGAGGTGAGGATTATCTGACCCAATGAGGAGCAGTGGTTTTACCCTATCGACGGAAGGCAACGGTAGATCCTTCAGGTGCCGATAGGCATTCTGGAGGGCAGTCACTGGGTAGTTGTGCTCTGCTAGACACAGACCGGTTGCAGTGAAAGCATGACGTATAGTGAACTTCGTCATGGGTTTGGAGACTGAGGACACCTCAAAAGAGACGGATGACCCATCAAGTTCAGCGTGACACTGTTGAATTGTCTGTAGGGAAAGCAATTCAGGAGTACTGGTTAACTGGAGCTGCTGAACTACTGGCTGTAGCACAATTGTTCTCTCTGATCCATCATCCAGGACTGCATGGGTTTCCATAGTGTGACGACCATGGTGGAGGAGGACTTTAACCACTTTCAACATGACCTTGGGAGATCGGTTAGGTCTGTCAAGGTAGACCCTGGTAGGTGGTAAGCTCACCATGAGTACTGCTCTGGAAGTGTCATTAATGGAGTCATGTAGAACTGTGAGATGAATCTCTTTACAGATATTACAAGGGCGTTTGAGGTTGCAAGCATCTACTGCATGTGTCCGACCACATCTCCAGCAGCGCTTTCCCTCTTTAATCCAAGTGACGATTTGAGAAGGACTCAACTTCTTAAACTGTTCACAAGAATTGAGGTAATGATCCCGGTTATCACAGTGGGGACAATATGGCTTTGGCTTTGAGAGGTGGTTTGGATCTGTAGGTTTAGTGTGTCTTATGGTGCTTTCATTGGACATGAAAACTGGTGTTGGTCGCTCCTTTGGACGAGTGAATGGCATGGGTTTACCATAGGACTTGGATGAGTCACTCTGGTACAAGGATACAGCTCGGCTGGAAATGCGTTTTGCTTGAGACTTGATCTCTAACCAGTTGGCCAAATCAGGGAGTGTATAGGTCTTGTCAGTACCTGTCTGAAGAATACCCCTGCTTAGACAGTATTCAACAAAGCCGTCACGGTAGGCAGGTGGTAATTTACTTAACAGACGATCCACGTGAGAGCCACACAGGAGTTCGTAACCGTTCTGGCCCTCAAGAGTCCTTAGCATGCCCACCAATGATTGAACAGATAGTGCGAATGAGTCAAACGCGTTGGCATCACCCATTCTGATTGGTGAAGTGTTCATGATGGCTCCCAACTCTGACTGCACAAGCTGTCTTGGCTGGCCATACTTGTCTTGAAGAGCTTGCAGTGCGGATGAATAGGGACGTGGATGGTACATATAAGCTTTAGCCAGCTGCTGAGCACTGGGAAGTGTCAAATGGCTTAGCAATACGTGATATTTGTACTGCTCACTGAGGTGGCTGTGATTGCTCAACAAATTGTCCAATGCCAACTTTAATAAGGCAAAATCACTCTCATTACCACTTTCAAACACCGGCAACTTGAGTGGGGGAATACCATAAGCTGATGCAAACTGTTGCTCTGTACTAGGGTATGCTGGATGACCATAATGCGTAAAGGGTACACCTGAAAGTGGTGGAGCATGTCTAGGGCCAGTAGGGGGCTGCAGCAGATGTGTTGTCACAGGAGGGATTCCTGTTTGCAGTATCGCATATGGCCTTGTAGGTGGCAATAGTGTTGTTCTGGTAGGGTGCTGTGGCATAGATGGCGTACTTGTACTGATTGGATGTGCAGCAGTAGACATGACTGTGGCTCCTGAGTGAGATTGGGGAACCACATTCGATGTAGATACCACAGTACGATCTGGTGCAATTATGGGGTTTGCCAGAGGTACATTAAAGACAGGTGATGAGACTGTTTGTGGTAAAGGCTGGATACCTGCAGGTGGTCTAAGTGATGACTGAGACACCCAAGAACCATCAGGAATGATCTGTTCAGCTGGATGAATCTGCATAGTGGAGGTAATAACTGGTGACTGAGTAGAGGGGTGCGGGAGAGAGTCTGATGGACGAGGTGGACTCATATGTTCAAGCTGAGGTTGTGGCGAAAGGCTGTCAGGTGAGCCTGAAGGCACAGGGGTTGTTGAACCAGAGTCTTTAATAAGCATGCAGGACACAAGCTTCGCTACCTCGAGTTCAGTCTCTGCTTGTTGCAGCTTACGCTGTCTTTCAAGATGCTTGGATAAAGCCTCCTTTGCTGTGAGGGCTTCCTCTTGCATACGCTGGGCTTCTTTGGCTTGAGCCTGTAGCCGCTGGTATTCCACGTCGGCCAGTGAGTCCTCCTCGACCTGCTGCCGAAGACTGTCTAACTGCCTCTGTTTAATCTTCTCCTCCAAAATAGCAGTCTGGACACTAGAGAGTTCTGTTGGAAGATAAACACCAGTGGAGGTAATAGAGCGCCTACTTGACCTGGAGTGAGAGCTTGCGCCGCTGTGAGACGTTTTCCTCGAGCTGCTTCTTGGGTGACTGGTACAGTGGGAAGAAGCTTTAGGAGGAGGGTCCTCAGCTGGTCGGTAGCCAACCTCATAATCATCAAGGTGAGAGGGCAAATTAGTCCTGCGGCGGGGTCTATCCATTGTCTTTGTTGTGTCACTTTCTGCTGGATCCATTTTGGTTTGATCCTGCTCTCAATCCGGCTCGAAGGACCATAAATGTAGTGAAGTCCCACTACGTTAAAGATTTATCTGGTTGAGGCGGCCAAATATGGATCAGATTCCGGTCAGAGAATCAGGAATGGAGAAGGGATCCTTTGTTATGAAGCATTTATTTGTAATCCAGATGCAGGTATGTAACTGTGAGATTATATGGGTGTGCGTGTGCATGGTCTACAAAGGAAATAAAGAGAAATGTTTTACATTAGTCTCATTGAACTGAATACACAAATGAGTAATAAACATAGTAAACGAATACACTGTACAAATGTCAGCTATAATAATCATAATAAAGTCGACAGAGATACAGTATCACACTAAATAATACACTGCCATAATCAATAACATAAACACTCGCGCTGTAACGCGCGCCGTATCGGAGCAACACCAACGCGTCTAGTGATGACTCAGCAGATTAGTTCGGCAAATTACGGCCGAACAAACGGTAAAACACGAACGATATAAACATCGGAGATTACTAATGATCTTCACGGCATCTACTCGCAAATATATAACATATATAATGTACTTACAGGTAGTGCATGAACGCACGCATGACACGGAACACAGTCAGCAACATAAAGATGAACAGTCATCGACTACCGGTGTGCGTCACTAATACCGGGACACCAACAACAACAACAAAATATTCGTTCCTAGGACAGGCTTTCTGACAGTAACAGTAGAGATCGTATGCTCTATTAGGGTGTTTTTAGTAGCTGAATATGAGTTTTAACTAAACATTTTGGATGTTGAGAGGATGGTCACATGACCTGTTATTCTTCATGAGTCTACATTACGCAGCAAAAAGGCAAAAAGCACTTTTGATGAACTCCTTTATTTCCCACATTCTCCACCAGAAACAAGCACCTTTGGCAGCACTCCAGAGATTTGGGGATTTGGCCTTAAGGTTGAACGGTCCACTATGTCCGCAATGGTGTTTCCCGTTCTTAAACCAAGAACCTAATGACATTATTGGTAATGTTTGCATGTTTTTGTAATCTAGTAGTGATGATTTCATAGATGGCTCAGATTATAATGTTTGGGTGGTTTCAGTTGAGTTTTTGCAGACAGTAAGATGGCTTTTTCCAAGGACAGGAAAGAACTATCCATACCATAGTGAAAGGCATTATTACCTGCAGTCCCACCTCTGTAGTCCAGAATAATGAGAATCTGCAAAACTGAGGCCTCGTAGGATTAATTAGTTGAACACCTCAGAGACGGGATGATTTATTTTGATTTACATAACCGAACAAGTGGACCAGGCAGCAGCCCATTCGTAAAATAAAGTCCACACGTCTTTTATTAGGGCAAACGTGCTTCGGCCGTTTAACTAGGTGAGCGTTAGACAATGAAAATAGCTGCGACTCTGGCCTCTGAGGGCTCCGTCTGAAGCTGATGCAAAAAGGTGACAGAACTACAGGCTTAATTTAAAGACCACTTTTCGCCCCCTGTGGTTTCTATGATAAAGACATCTGACAATAGTGCTCCCCTAATTTATATCCAGACCAAGTGCATTAATTGATTTTTACATTTCGCACCGTCCTGTTCCCTTATTAGAGGGAAGCATGAGGCAATTTATCTGCCTTGATATGCCATATTCATGGGCCTGATTGTAATTTTTTGACAAAGTGGCACATTTGTCTGGAATGAACTCTACGGCATGCATGGATATACATTTAATCATTTTCTAATAAGCTCTTTTAGTGGGATTCATAAAAATCCTCTCAGAATACAGAGTGAATTACTGTAATGCGGTTAATGCCGTTTCTGTCTTGGTAGTAAAAATAAATAAATAATAATATGAAATAAAAATGTCACAGAATAATCAAATAACTCGTTCTGTCTTATTCGCCATTATGTCTGTGAATGGACCAATTCTACAGTTATTAATTATAAATGTCCTCCTAATTGACGTGGATGGGCTTTTCATTTTCCACTGTTCAGAAGCGAGGCTTTGTGCTTTGTGTTTTTCACACGATTAGGCATAGAATGGTTCATTCTGAATAATGGAGCATTCACACACGCAATTGTATTAGTTCGTTGGTAGCTTCCACTGCTCATTTGCATAAAGTTATAACCTCGCCTCAACATTGTTAAAGTGTTGGACACACCCACGCTACAGTCACTCATGAAAACGACTTCCTCACACTGTTATTGGAAGTGTGTGCTAATGCATTTTTATGCCAATTTTAAGTTGTCTTAAGGGAAAAAAAGTAATCAAAAATTTTTTTCTCTTAAACACAAATGCTGTTTTTTGGTAGAATGTCCTTAAAATGATTTGTTTTACAGTGAAAGTGCATGTTGACTTATTTTTAATAATTTAATTATTGATATTTTTCTTAAATTATTAAGATTATTAATTATTTTTCTTTTCTTAAGGCAATAGCTATGCACAGTAAATGTATTTTTCGAAGCTTACTTTTGAGTGTTTTACAAGACTATACCCGTTTTCAGTACCAATTATTTTAGTTATTTGAAACGTACTTATAGAAAACACTTTCTAAGTAAATGTAACACCACATTTTAAAGGTGTGTTTAAGAACAAATTGAAAGAAATGCCTCCATTACCATTCTGAAAATGCTTTTTATGTGCAGAGAAGCTCTTATAACTGGCCAGAGCTCTACTGCACCAGGACCAGAGGAGTAAGTGCAATGGTAAAGTGTTATTCCATCAGACAGCGAGCCCCAAAATCTCTGATGTGGATTTAAATGTTCCCTGGATGCAAACCAAAGCATGTCCCTCTGTCTCTCAGCGGCTCTCGGTTACCTTGCAGGCAGGAATGTCTCTGCGAATGCCATAGGCGATTTGGGAGGATGTACTGTACCTCATTCCCATGCATTCTGACTGTTCTTTGAGCCGCGGTTGTTTTGATTTGCCGTAAAATATCAATATTGTTTCTGCATTAGCTCACCTCCGATAAAATGACACGTTCCTCTCCAGCCGGATGACATCGCCTTATTAAAGCTCTATGCTTGTATCAACATTCGAGCAGCAGAAGAAAAGTGCATGCGTTCCAGAGGGTCAATGCACCAGAGCGCTAATTTGTTGACCCTGAAAGTGCAGGGGGCAGAAGTTCAAACCCCAGCTGCTGGGAAGATAACTGAACACATGTGAGCGTTCCCTCTATAGGGGTCATTTCCTTCAAAGCCCCTTCAAATACAGAGGGTATGGCCCTCTCACTAAATTGTCCTTTAAAGGGCCTGTACAGTAGAAACTGTTGAGGTGAGAGGTTATAGAGGGACATCGGAAAACACATGTGCTTAAAGTACAACTTTAAAAGAACATTCTGGTTGAATAGCAAGTAAGTAAAGCTCTCTATATAATTACTGTTTGAAATAATTTCCTCTCATCCCTCAGAAATAGTACATGGAAGTACATGATGCCAGCATACAATGTTCATAAAGCACAACCCTATGACTTAAACGTGTGAACATAAGACTGTATGATGGAAACACCAATTGACCTTGTCTGTGTGAACTCGTAGAAAGAAAAGAAAAAAGAAGAAAAGAAATACCCTTTCAAAGTGTCCCATGGACAGGCCTGGCCAAAAGGCGTTCATATTTGAAGTCAATTGGAGATTTGTTCCTTGACTTAGTAGTCTATAGTCCAGTGCCCTATCATGATTGGCAAGAGCTATCAAACATTAATAGCGATGCTGCTTTGACTGTAATTAAGTGTTAATCACTTCCTTATGCTAATGGAGTTTTTTTGGAGTGGAGTTTTTCCGTGCCAGGCCATTGTTACTGCGCCTGAAATAATTTCTGTGTGATCACTCCCCTAGAAATCAAAATGTGAATAATTATTCCCTAATTAAGTGAGTGGGGCCTGCTCCTGGAGTTAAGACTGCATTAATTTGAATGTTTTTACAGTTCTCTAATTGGGATAAGGGCAGTTACTGATGAGGGGCCCGTGCACAAGCAGAGAGAAGGCCTGGCTCCTGTACGCCGCCACTCAAGGTCAGCGCGCCGAGTCCTGTAGCTCCCGCAGAGCCCTGCATTGTTGGCGGAGCATGCATCTATCATCTTGACAAGCATGTGCTCTCACGTCTTCAATTATTAATTGCATTAAATACATTTTTTGAATCCGGGATGGAGGTGTGTTTCCAGGAGAGTGGCCTTTAACATCGCTGCATTGTTGCCGCTCGGTCGGATGGTCTATTTTACACCTCCACGTATTTGGCAACTGTAAACAGAGTAAAAGCGAACAAGGCCAAGGTGGGGAGTGTGCTTCAAAAAGGAGTTTGTCTACGGTCCTGCCTCGTTCTTACGCCGAGAATTGTTAGGTAACAGAGGTGCTGAGGTTGAGGTCGTTGGATAAGAGAATCAAGGCAGACGGAGAGAGGAACTGCCTTGAGGCGCTAAGGGAAGGACAGAGAAAAATGTAACCATTACTTGCTTTTAAAAGAGGCACTTTCAGAAATAAATTAGTGCTCAAATACTTGGCAAAGTGGTTCAGATACAGTTTTGGAGGAGCTCCAGGAGACTCGACGATTGAAAATAATCTGCTACAGTATATTGGTATACACACTATACACGCTTAAGAATGTCTGAATGCCATTGCATTAGGTCATAAAATGTAGTAACTGCAAACAAATGGCATCTTTTGACATCTGTTTCTGAACTAACTTTTCTGAGCCATTTTTTGCAGGTGCCTTAAACCTGCTGGTCTAATGTGATTGAATGTATGAAGACCACAAAAGTAAGCCACACAAACAGTTTATCCTTTGTTTTATTATTTAAAACCTAACAAACTATTACTATTTTCAAATGTGTGTCAGTGTCTTTAAAATTGATGCCACTTGGTTTGATGGTTTACTTAATGTAGTGACATTCAAATTGGATTTGCAAATATAACAGCCAAAATTCCCTGCCATTGATCGGACAAACTCAGAGCCTTGCCTCCACATCCATGCCATTGGTTGAGCTGATGTGGAGCTCAAGTGTGGAGCTGAATTCAACAGTGCAACAATATTTCTGTCATGGGGGGAATTAGCCTACAAAAAAGGGGGAACAATTGTTCTACAGCATTCATTAATCTTAGTTACTTTCAAAATGTGCTTATTAATTTATAAGAAAAGTTAAGAGTTAATGCAGTTTAATTTTTCTTAAATGACGTAGTAACACTTTATTGTGATGATCACTTTTGAACGTTCTGTTGACCATAAGTAACTTTCAACTGCTTGTTAACTTGCAGTCCTTAGAGCAGTGTTTTTCAACCACTGTGCCGCGAGACATCGTCAGGTGTGCCGTGGAAAATGATTCAATTTCATCTAATTGGTCTAGAATTTTTTTTTTAACTAAATAATCATAAAATACTTTTTTCTTTGTGTTTATTTAATTCCCATTCAAGACAGTTTGATAAAAATGACTGTATATTGTTAATATCGGCTACAGAATTTCATTTTTTAACATTTTCGGTTGGTGTTGTGCCTCCGATTTTTTTTATTTATTTTTTTCAATGAAAAAATGTACCTTGCCTCAAAAAAGGTTGAAAAACACTGCCTTAGAGTATTGATACTGATACTCTTTGTCGACTATGTCAATTCATTCTAACCCTAACTCTACAAGTCTACTAATACTCTACTGTTACGATAGTAGACATGTAGGTGGAATATTGCTCATATGTTAAAGGGACCATCAAAATAAAGTGAAACCAGTAACATAAACAATGGTCAAATGGTATTAAATTACATTGCTCAATGCTAGTTCATGTTAATAAAATAACTAATGTAACAAATGAGACCTCACATTACAAGTGTTACCAAGAATATCAAAGAAATACAAAGTTACCAAGAGTCGTTGTTCAAGTTTATAATTTTAATCTGGTTTAGACCACTATATGCAATGAGAGGCAGAAATCAGTTTGATTTGATCCCAAGACATTGTCCCTAAGCTCAATCGCTGAGGGTTGGTGTCGGTATGGTGCTTTTACCGCCGGGCAGAGTGGCATGATATATTAGAGGCCTTCATCCTGCGGAGAAACACTGCCTGCCACTTACCCTGATTAAAGCTCCCGCTGCTTAGGATAAAGCCACCGTCACCCTGCGCTCCAGACAAATGGAGCGCGAGGGGAGCAGGACATTTTTCAGACGCCATCTTTCCCTGCCGAGCTCTCCTCTGCCGCCTTGCCTCAGTGAAATACTTTTGAATTAATTAGGAGTTTTGGTAAATGATGGAAAGTGGCTCTAATTTTTTATGTCTGCCAGCAGAACAATTAGACCATTAGGAATAACTGATGACCCAACCGAGTCCACGCGCCTGTTGCCGATTTTCAAAGCACATTATTCCTGACGTGCCAAAACAAATAGTTGCAGCTTTAGCCTGATTTTTCTGTCGGAAGCATTTCGCTTGCAAATGATCCGATTTTCTGAGTGTTTTTTCCTCCTTCTGTTTTGAACGGAGGCCTGATCCCAGGTTGCGAGACCTCATTAGAGCAGGTACGCTCTCTCTGTTCACTTTTCCATTCTTCTGCCGAACCTTAATTTACATGGAGGCGCGTTACGATCTTTCCGTCGCGGAGTCGCCCACTACCGCGGAAAGCAAGAGAGATGGAGCACTCAGAGGGGCCGCTCGGCACTTGAGATGAAATTTTTGCCTCTTGAAACCTGTCAAATCTCCCGGTGAGAAGGCGAGAGGTAGAGGAGGGGGTGAGCGAGTGGAGAGGAGGGACCTGAGGTGCAAAAAATAGTATTTCCACCCTGATAAATGAGTTCTATCCTGACTGCATATGGTATATGTTTTAAAGTGCCTCCCCCCGGCCTGTGCGCACAGGAGCCATCCTTCATAATGAGCTCGGCCCTTCTCCCTCATGTGGGGGCCCCGGTGGTTGCCAGGCAGCTGCCAGTACAGTCGCACCCCGGGTCGCCACGGATACATCTGCGCACTGTAGCCTACAGTCATTATGCACTCTGTTGTACAACTGCTCTGATGTGCCGTCGGTGCCAGGAGTGTTTGTGTTGTCATTTATATCGGCTGTCATTTGGAGTTGTTCATACATCAAATCTTTGAAATCAAATAGAAGCTTTTGGATGTTTTGTCAGGTAATTAAAAAAAAAGAAAACGTTTAGTGTAACATCTAAATTAACTGGTTTTATTCAAGTGCAAAAAAAAAAACAATACAACACATTGAAATGTGATGCACATTAACATGCCAGCAAACATCTTCATTAGCCAGCTGTTTCATAAACTTTACACAGTTTGTCAACTATCTCTCTATCCATACCAGTATTTTTGCATTACAAGTTAATAAATGACAAATTGACAAATACATTTCTTAAGCTTTGCTAAAGTCATTACAGTTGCTTTTTGCATTATGCAACACTGAATCAAGCTATAACTACAGTAATATAAAATAATTAAACCTAAGTGAAAAATAACTTTTAGGTGAGAGCTGCACTTCTTACAGGGTTTTTGATACAAAATAAAACTCATACAAATAAGGGTTAGTGCTTCATCCCATGACTGTTTTGTTGTGGCTGGTAAAATTGTGTTTTACCCCATCATTGGTTGAAATTACATGCATTATTGGTGCTCAAGAGCTAACCTTAGTTTGCTTATGCGTGCACAAGTGTGTATGTGTGTTTGCACATGTATGAGTGGACCGCGTGACCCAAAAAGAAGACGAGGTGTCGGCGTGCCGGCAGAAAGCAGCCATTCCTGTCACCAAATGATGTTATGTGGGTCAGCATTTATTAGAGAGTTATTTGTCATTCTGTTCTTGAAGAGACTGGAGTGTGAAGTCGTTACTGCTGCGCTGCTGTCTCCAGCCAGACCCATTATTTCCTTCACAGGAACTCACAAACCTCTTTGTTACATCTCAAGACCTGCTGGATCTGCACAGTGCACGCCTCTCTGCTCTCCAACTTTCCCCTGTCTGCTTTTTTTCTGCTCCTCACAAGATGATGTTCTTCTCCAGTTAGGCGAGTCCCAGATGCTTTAGTGGATTGAATAAGACTGAGTGGGACTGATGTGAATTCATAGATGTTGTATGTTCATGTTTGCACTTCTGTGTGACATAGCTGCCCAATTAAAACCACTCACATGCTTTGTCACTGATATAAACTAACAGGGATTATACATTTGTTTAACTATAAAAACATAGTCATCAGAATCTGTTTGAGCCCTTAATTTTTGCATTTTTTTTATTTCTTGATAGGTGCAATTTCAACTTTGCTGGGCAGAGAGAGTTTTTGCATATTGTCAAACATACATGCACACATATCTTTTTACTCTACAGTTCAAAAATCTGTACGATTTTTTTTAAATAATTTAAGTTTCTTTTTTAAAAGAAACGTTATGTAAAATAATAATAATTAGATTTCAAATATAAATGTTGTTTTTGAACTTCCACAAAAATGTTCATGTTTGCACTTCTGTATGAGATATCTGCCTAATTAAAACCACTCACGTGCTTTTTCGCTGATATAAACTAACAGGGATTATAAATTTGTTTAACTATAAAAACATAGTCATCAGAATGTGTTTGAGCCCTTAATTTTTGCAATACATATTTCTTGATTGGTGCAATTTTAACTTTGCTGGACCGAGAATACATGACATACATGTACACATATTTTTTTTACTCTGCAGTTCAAATGTCTTTACAATTTTTTTTTTTAAAGAATGCATATTTTTAATGACACTTATTATATTCTAAAAATGTAGGTTTCAGTTATAAATGTTGTTTTTGAACTTCCACACACACAAAATTATACAGCACAACTGTTTTCAACATTGATACAAATAAGAAAGGTTTCTTAAGCAGCAAATGATCATATGATAATGCTTTTTGAAGGATCATGTGACACTGAAGACTGGAGTAATAATGCTGAAAATACAGCTTTGATCACAGGAATAAATACAATTTTAAAATATTTTAAAATATAAAAGTTGTAATACTATTTCACAATATTACAGTTTTTTACATGCAGCCTTGGTGAGTTGAAATTACTTCTTTCATAGACCAACCCCAAACTTTGATGCAAGTTTTCATAAAATGGCACAATGTATACAAAACTACCTGGGCAAAGGCTTTATTGTAGTGTCTGAAACTACCAAATTGTGCAGTATAGTGTAATATAGTAGTGTTGTGACAGGAAACAAGAAATAAGTAGTATTGGGGATTCGTAATTGACACCAGTATGATTCAAAGTGCCACTGAATTTTTAAAAAATGGCATCTGAAATCCACTGAACAAAGCGGCCACTAAGTAGCCTCATACTAGTTTTTGTTTCACTTTTTTTTGTCTTATTAAAGTACCATAACACAATATTAACACAAAACAAATTCATCATTTTATCCAGTTACAAATAACATGGCATTTGTAGTGACAAACAGGGGGTCTTAAAATAGAGCTCGGGTCCAAATGAATCCAGGCCAGGCATTGGTGATGGCAGAATAATCAGCTATCCCATACTCCCCTGTGTTTAATAGAGACAGCTGCTCAGAATTTAAAGGACAACAGCGAGAGAAGTCTTAATTACTGGACAGAAGTTAGCCAATAATGAATATTTTATTTTAGGCCGTCCGTTGGCTGCCGGTGAAATATGCCAGAGAAGGGACGAGGCCGTGAATCATCACGTCCAGGTAAATGCCAGGATGATGATATAATTGGTTGCTGTGGAGAGAAGCGCAACCTCTGTAAAATGTTAGGCAGGTTAGGGTGTGAGCTCTGTAATTCATTACATAGAGATATGACTGACTCCGATTATTCATCATTCCCTCTCTCTCTCTCTCTCTCTCTCTCCGTCTTTCTCTATTTACATCTCTTTCTGTCACTAATGAGCAGGTCCGGGCGGTATCTGCAGGAGTTTGTGAATATTCTGCAACGGTTTTAAAGAACAATCTGCAGAATAGATGTAAACACGGTGAAAGAAAAACCTTTATTTCTAATATAACACGTATGACAACTAGCCCTGGTCTCCACTATACAGTAGATTGCAGCTTATACACACACACACACACACACTTTGATCTCTCATTTTATTTGACTTTAAAATAACATATTGCACTGGTTTCATCACTCTACATTGAAGACAACTGCACAATGTTTGGAAAAAGGGAGCGAGAGAGAGAGAGAGAGGGACTTGCCGTGCTCACTAAAACAGACATCATTAAGCAGGGTGGCCTGACTATTTCATGCACTGAAAAATTTATGAATGTGGACACAGAGGTCATGGGGACACAGCTACCATTAAACCAGCCCAGCACCCCCTTTACACATCCCCCTGCTCGCAGCTGAACTCATCTTTACCACCGCCTAACCCTGGCGTTTCATTCTTATTCTACTCTAGCTCTCCACATTGTGTTCCAATACCGTGCATTTCACTTCACATTTGCCAAAGGAAATTATTGCGAGGTAGCAAAAGAATAGTTTAAGTTTTAAATTGCAGGCAAGCATGTTTTTTTTCTGGTGGCTGTGCACAAGATTCAAGAACACGGGACCTTTAAAAGTGTTAAGGTTGCTAGAGGGGATAGAAAGAATAGACAGATCTTTATTTAGTATTGCAAGAACACCAATCACAATTCAGTATGCTGCCATGACATCATTCCTTTTGGTTAGATTGTATAAGTTGCTCTTTGATTTTTAATAGGCAAATGCTTAAAAGTCTATGGTTGGATCAATATTGCAGTGATAATTATATTTCTACCCCGTTATGTATTTTGGCAACAGTTATTCTAACCCTAATTGATGAAGTGTGTAGTTTTTCATTTCTTAAACAACCATGTATGAAGACATATAAGATTCTGGAAAACAATGTCAAGATTCATCAGGATGAAGTTGGGAAATAATGGTTGGGAGGAACATGAAGAATAATTGTAACCCCAGAGTCCAGACCTTAAATGCAATGCAAGTGTTTGGGATGTGCTGGAGGAGACTTTAGGGAGTGCTGGACTCTTGCACTGACAATACAAGATCTTCAGCAAAAATTGATGCATTTGTCTATTTAAATCCAAACAGCATTTTGGGGTCAGTGATGAAATATTTTTTCCAAGGAAAATAACACTTTTATTCAGCATGAAATAATTAAAATGCATTATATATCAAATAAATGCTGCTCTTTTGAACTCGCTATTCATCAAACGTTCTAAAAAATTGAGAGGCACACCAGTTCCGAATACTGTTTATAAATGTTTCTTGAACAGCAAATCATCATATTAGAATGATATGTGGCACTTAAGACTGGAGTAACGATGCTGAAAATTCAGGACATTTCAGTATATACAGTATGTTAAAATAAACCCTAATAATATTTAATAATTTCACAGTTTATGCAGCCAAATAAATACTGCCTTGTGTTTTTTGAAAGCAGAAGTGTGCAAAACTCGCCATCTTCTATGTGGTTGCTAGGGTGTTCCAAAAGTGTTTTTCTGTGTTGCAATATGGTTGCTAGGGCGTTCTGAGTAGTTACTTACTGATTCAAGTCCACCCTCTCGTATTTAAGATATTCTGATCCCAAGATAAATGCGGATGCCTCTTTTCTATTGAAGTGTTCACCAACATTGCCTTTGTATAAAGTTTTATTTCAGCATCATGATCAACCTAACAAATGATTTATTATTATTGCTGGGTGAACAAGAAAAGTCTCCAAGATCAATTTTCTAGCGACAGATAAAATCAAAACCTCAGGGATGCCTTGAGCGTCACACGCCTGGTTCTGCTATAGAGTTCATTCAAAATTCAGCGCAACTGTGTCGAGCTCTAATGGAAGTTGAATGCAGACAGAATTATTTGGTAATACACAGATCGAGTCAATTTGAGAATGTATTAAGTGAGCTTTAGCCCATGTTTGAGACATCTTAAACATCAAAAAAAGAGCATTAAAGTTAATAGGACAGTGAGCAAGCACTGCTAACGTGAATAGATCCACTCTCACGCTTCAGCAGATTCTGCTCGGCGACATATTTTAGGTCAATTATTTGACGGCTCAGACTCCCCTGCATTATTTAAGCGTGTCATCTTTACAGCAGTCAGATGCTTTATCCCGTCCTCTGCTGCAAATACCCCTGATCTATTAACAATTACTTTACTCTGCCACTCTAGCAGCCTATAATTTATCAACCATTAAAAATTGATCAATATTAAAATTTAGCATTTCACTTTTAGACTGGTGCGAGCATCCGAGTGGAATAAAAGGCAAAGCCTCTGAAATATTTACATGAGGAAACTTGATAAGGTTTAATGCTCCTCTCCATCTCTCTCCCGGGGGACGTGCCGCCCGTGGTGGCATTGAGCTGAGACTTTGGTTTGGTCTTGTGCTGTCCTTCCTGTGAGCATATGATAACATCATGTTTCAGGCTTTGAGCATAAAGCATACTGTATGACATTCTTTGTGACCATGAAAAATGCATATCTCCAAAAGAACTCACAGTAGGTACTCACAAGGTATTTGCACCCAGGGTCTTAAATGTCTTTATCTGCTCTAAACCCATCAAATTAAAGGGTGAACCTCTTGAAACCTCCTAATAGATTACTATATAGCCTCCCGAAGTTTTATTTGAGTTGTATTTAGAATAGATATTTGTATGGTATTACAATAAAATAATGTGCTTAGTTATGCTATAGTAAAAAAAAAAAATTGTATTCCTTAATAATTAACAACTCAGAATTCAACTATTAAATTATATGTAGCTTAGTTCGTCTTGGTTTTGTAGTGAAATGTGACCTGGACATGTTTAAGAGTTATCTTAAGAGTTTATATTATTTAAAAAGTATTACAGAATAAGATGAACAATCATGACACTATACACACACACACACACACACACACACACACACAGTACACACGCATGCACATATACATGCATGTCTAAGTTTGGTGTTATTCTTTTGAGAAGTACTTTGTCATGAAGCAACATCTGAAGTGTTTAATCGCATGAAACATTGACTAATTTTCACAAACTTTCAGGAGAAAGTACATTTGAAGAGTGAGAATATCCTTAGTTAATCTGTTTAAACAGATAAAGACAGACGGCTTTTTCTCCTTCTCAAAATCTCATTATAGGGCTCATCTTCACCTTGCCTACATCTCATTTCAGAAGAGTTTTTCAACACAACAATGTCAGAGAGGAAAGGAAACCGCTGCCGTGTGTTCGATTTTAATCTCAATCTACTGGGACTTAGAGCGAGATTTCTATGTTCTTCTGCAATTTACATGTTAAATTCTGTAAGCCCTAGGTAGTTCAGGCGTTTGTGCAGGAACAGTGGGCGGTGTAATTTTCAAACGTTCAATGAATAATTTCATCTCAATTAGAAAATCAGGGCAACACAAATCTGCCCTTTAGCCCAAAACTACTGTTTCCACTTTCTGTTTGCGTCAAACCCCGTCCGACGCCAACATGTGCAATACAGGAAGTGCATTAGCAGTTCATTAAATGGTGGCAATGCACAATAACAAAAGTGCTTGTTTAACTGACACATTGCATAAAGTTTCATGTTTTTATTTTTAGAATTCACCAATTAATGAAGGATTTATCATTGTGTACTCATCGACATGTTGTCTAAAATCTGAATGCTGTTAGTTTGTCAAAGAAAGACATTTTGTAAAAGTTTTTGAAAAAAATCTTCCCTTTTTCCAGACCAAAACATGAATTGACAATCTTCACCTCTCGTAGTCAATCAATCACTTGGCTATGATAAACTATAGAAACAATAATCTTTTGATGCTATTGATGTCCAACCTACTTTTAAACCACAAAGGAGAGATAAATAATATATTGTTTTTGTCATGTTTGTTTCTTTAAAATGTGTTTGAGGTTTACTGTTAGATGAACTGATCTGCACCACCTAGAACCATCATACAGTTACTGTTTTTACAGTAACTAATCTGAAGATGAGTGGTTAAGAAGGCTGTTTTAATCTCTCGCTCATCTTGATTAATAATTCAACAAGTTCTCTCTCTACTGGACTCATTAAGGCCAAGCGCTGCAAGTATCTAAACAGAACAGATGTCTGGAAATTCAATAAGCGAGCATGAATCTTGACTTCACATTGGGTGGATTTATTAAAAAAGAGGCGTTTTAAACTCGCAAGCCTATGAATATGAGTGTAACGGAGTTGACTCATCTTCCTCTACCCTCATGCTCAATCAGACTTCATTATTCTTCAATGTATTTAGTGAGTGTTGATATGAGAGGTTTCATTTGTTTATGAGAGCTTTGAGATTACAAGGTTTCACCTCAACCTGGAACATACCAAGTGGACCAAATCAGTGCCAATTTTTGATATATAGTAGTGATAACAGATAAAAGCTTGTAAATGGCTACTGTGGGCCTGGGGTCTGATTTACAAGTCTGTTAGGGTAATTGAGAAAAGGCTGTTGTCTTTCCCTTTGCCAAATAGGTAGGAAAGCGTCTCAGGTTACATATGTAACCCTAGTTCGCCTATAGAGGGAATGAGACGCTGTGTTGAAACGCAGGGGGAATGTTCCGATGACGCATTAGACGCAGCACGAGTTCCCTTGAAAGGGAATTTCAACACCCGCAATGGACTGAGCACATTGCCATCCAAGGCCAGCTAAAACAATAACAGCTCCAACTTAGGCTAGGCTGATCTTAGTTAGCTAAAGCTGAATGTATAGCTGGATTAAACTGGTCTCCCGAACTGGCTAAGATAGTTTTCCATCCTGGCCAAACTAGTGTTAAGCTAGTTTAGCTGGTCTCCCAGCTTGACCAGCAAAGACCAGCCTGGCCAGTCTGTCATGGAAACATGTACCAGAGTCAAATACTGGATTGCTTTAGTAGGAAATACTTCTTAATAAACTTTTAGTCTCAATGGTGTCGACTTGTATTGTTCCCACGTGCAAGAATTCAAAGGGTAACCATTTAGAGTTAGACACTTTTTGTTAGCTCTACCCAACCCAAACATGCTGTTGCATAAAGGAAAGTAAGACATGGAAACGGATATTGTTTTTTCCCTTATGCTTTTTAAAGAGTAGACGGAGTACGATACGATAATTTATTTATGATAACGGAACAATAACTTAGTGTATCTCAAACTTTCTGTGGGCGGGGATACAACAATTTGGAAATTGAATCTATAATCTAATCTTGGTTGAGTTTATGCCAACATGAGCGTTTCATTGCAAACACTGCTGAATGTATTCAGTTTGGCAGGGAGTTTGTTTGCTGTCCTATAAGAGAAGATGAAGAATAAAAGCAAGAAGAAAGAAATGCAATCAATTTAATTGCATCAGAGCCTCATGTTTTTATTGATTGTAGGAAAATGGCTTGCAAGTGAGGAGTGACTACAGCTTGATAAGTGGCAAACCATTATTTTCCAGGCCGCCTGAAACCCCTTTGAGGCAACGATGCTTCATCTTATCATGGGCCTGGTGCAGGGCCGCCGAAATGGGACAACGCTCATTCTGAGGTCAGAGCTAATGTTTTCTTCATCGGATGATCATTTGCAATATGATGGTTATGTAATTATGTGAGTTAATTTGTTTAGTTTGTAATGAATTTTGACATTTCACCTAAAAAAAAGATAAAAGGATAGTATACTTTGCTTGTTTCTGGACCAAATACGTTTTATGCATTTTCACAACACACATTTATCCTTTTCTCTTCACCCTTTCTTCTTCACTGTGATTTGTTTTTCTATGTATATGCTGTTTTCTCTCATTAATTTCTCATCAATGTAATTAATATCATATATATATAAAGAGAGAGAGAGAGTGTCTAAATTAGAGAGTGAACATATGAAGTCAGTATGCAAACCGTCCCAAAACATTTGGTTTTTAATGCAAAAAAAATAAATATATATATATATATATAAATATACATATATATTTATTTAGTTTGATTGTGGGGTGAAATACGACACAGGCTTGTTGTTGACAAGTTTCATGAAATTCTTTCAACAACACGGCCGTTCTCTTTGCCATACAAATGATTCCTCTTTGGCAAACATCAGCTATGAAAAACTGAAAACAACAGGCCAGACACATCATCATCACACCTAAATATTCCTCCCAACACAGCGAATCCATCCAAACAAAGCAGAAGATCGACTAATCTATGTGCTGGGATATTTTTGCCTTCTTCTCCAGAAAATGTGCAATTTGGTCAGGCACGAAAAAGAGAGGAAGAGAGAGAGAGGGGGAAAAAAATTGAGCAGACCCTTCCAAGCAATAAATCATTGGATTGCTCGTGACACTCATACAATACGGATATAGTGTTAACTGCAAGAGTGAGACAGGGCTCCTTGGCCCTCTGGGGTGACCTTGCCTGGCTGCCGTAATCTATCATTCTGACACCGGACACACTGGTTTTGTTTAATATTACACTATTGGCATATACAGTAAACACAATGCAAAGAAAATTTAGACACAGACATGAGGTGAGACAAGAGGAGGTACATGTGTACACACAAGGAGAGAACCATTGTGTTGTCAAGCCCATGCTAACTTTATTTTACAGGGTTTCGAGGCGCACTCTTATACGTTTTATCCGGCTGCCGTTCTGTTTTATTGGTTTACGTTGTATTTGATGGCTTATTCTGTTGCAGTACGAGGGCAAAAAGTGGTTGTAATGTAAATCAAATGCGTAATGCATGGCTTTGTGAATGTTCGGCCGGGAAAAGCGTCACATTTGCAGTGTCCTAAATGAAATCTCACCAATTTAAGGGGAAGAAACGGGGCGGTTCAAGTTCACCAGTCTGGTCTGACACACAGGGTCCATAAATAATGTATTTTAAGGTGACCATTCATTCTTCTTTGTCACATACGCGGAGAAATAAATTATTGTTATTCACAATTTGACAGTCGCACACAATCCGCCTGATTTTGAAACAACAATGTGGGTTACATACATACATTTATTTATATATATATATATATATATATATATATATATATATATATATATATATATATATATATATATATATATATATATATAATATTAAGGATATAAAAATATATAGTTACTAAGTAATGTAAAGTTACATTTACAGTAAAACAAAAAAATTACTAACTGAATGTACCAAATGACAAAAATGTTATCTTTGTAATATACTGTGACAAGCACCTTAAAATCTCAAGTGGAAAGATACAAGTCTTTTTCACAAGCTGAGATAAGTAATTATATACACAAGATACAAAGAGTGTCATAGACAAAAATACTAAACAACATCATTGTATGACACACATGACACTAAAATAATGCAATCAAATTTCATTTAATAACATAATATGTAAAACCCTAATGTACATAACCTATAATAAATAACCCAGAATAAACTGTTATTTCAATGAAATACCATCAATTGTTATTTTTAACAGTCTTTAACAGTATTTTATTGCATGATTACACAGAAAGTTACATTAGCACTATTACAGTTTTTTTTTTTCTGAAAACTTAAAGTTAACAATTAACATCTATTAGTTTTGAAAAATACAATAATTTGCATTGCAGATTTGATTAATACAACTCTTCTTTTTCACAAAGCTTACAACAGTTATATCCATTCAAATGAAATGATGTTGGCTTACAAAAGAAGAGACTTTAATTTGGCTTTATCAGTATTATTATTATGCATCCTATACCAAATAAAGCCAGCAGGAAATGGAAGTTGTGATCATTTTTTCTTCCTAATTGTGATGCATGCCCGAGTGAAAATGGCTTTAAGAACAAGAAAAATATTTCTGGGCGTGACTAAGGTTGTCCCACCCACGTGCCTTTTAAAATGATGTAATAATGATGATGTGAATGGATAAATCATTTATAATAAATATTTCAGTAATCCATACAAAACAAAGACAGAAACAAAAAAACAAGATTTGTTCAAATGCTGAACATTTCATGTTTTTATGAAGGAAATCACTGCTCAAAACCACCTTCCTTTTCTGTTTACCTACTTTCAAGAAGCTCATAACACAAGCACGTGCATCTATATATGTGTGTGTGTGTGTGTACGAGATGATAAAGTGAGTGCGCTCTCCTCTCAGCGAGGGGCTCAGGTACGGTCCTCAGAGAACAAGGTGGATAAAGACGACGTTCACGCTAGCAAGCCGGCTCCGCCACCGTGACACAAACACATCCGAGCAAGATTTCGAGGTGTGACTCAACACCCAAAACAGCCTCTTTTATCCAAACGAGAACGGGCGGCTCCGGCACCAGCCGCACAGAGGCTGAGGTGTGATTTTCCCATGTAAATGGAGGTCAGCGGCATCTTTAGAATCTGCGGCCGCTGTGTCTTAGCTGTTTTGTTTTGTGTGATTATGTACTACCCGCTGGAAAGTTGCTTATTTCTGTGTGTAAATTGGATGTAGTATTTTGCAGAATGGCGCCCCAGGCATAGTGTGAGGTATTGATTGAGTTGGATGCAAGAAGAGACACAAGAGGATTCTGGGAAGTGAAAAGTTTTTAGGGTTTTTTTTAACCTGAAAACAGAGCAACTATAGGCTCATTTTACGTGTTAAGAAGAAAAGCAACTAAACAAACAAAATCTGTTCCTGTTGACAGGTGATGTACCATGTCGGAGAGATGCAGAGAAGGAAAACAAAAAAACTCATCTGTTTGAGATACGTATATGTGAAGACTAGAGTACCGATTCTATTTCCTAAAAAAAACTAAAACATTTAACCATATTTTGGCATCATTGGTGTTGAGAACGGTTCTTTAATATCTGCATTCATTCTGCAATAGTACTAAATTGTACTAAAATGCAATGATAGTGTTTCCTTAGTCACCACATTAGATGTCACGGACACGTTCACTGACCGTATGAAAAAGGCTGGAACCAGATTTCAATCTATTAAACTCTAATCTGATTGGCTGACTTCCAGTATTAAAGACAGATGTGTTTTTTTTATTTGTTTTTATCATTCCATATTGTTAAACAAAAAGTTTTGTTGTAGACGTACTGACCCGGAAAAGCTTAAGCTGATTTTTATTTATTTTTTTTAATTGGGTGATTTGCAATGCATATAATACCAGCTTTTGTTCGCCATCTTTAAAGGTCGTTAAAACATTGGGTTGAGACTTCTTCCTCCATTGTGCCATTGAAAAGAGTCGTGTGATTACGGTTGGCATCCAACCGAGTTGGCGTCATTCACCACCGTCGCTTTTTCAGTGACATATGAAACGCTTTGACAAGGGAATATCGGACCTCTTCACTTACATGGCAGATGCAAATTCATATCAGATTTATTTTCTCATATAAATGTGGTCTGAAACTGATCTGAGAATATTGGAAGCACATGCTTTTCTCCTGCCTACACGTTTGTGTATCATATCCAATTTGTGCCACAATGGAGGAAAAAATAAATAATAAAACATTGCAATTGGGTCACTTGGGTCACGATGTAATGTAAATGCATCAAATGGTTTCTTGTATAAGTGGGCGGTTCTTAGTCAGAAAAAGGTGACATTTAGTAGACAAATAAGCAGCTTTTAGACATGCATTTTTCACATGTTTGAATGCAAGAACAAACCTCATCCCCAGTGTAGTTTGACTCGTAATCATACATCTAATTTAGCAAGTTATTTTTAATGAGTCAGTTTGAATCAATCTACCGAGTTACCCACTGAGTGACTCAGTGAATCAGATTCGTTTTCTTATTCACTGAATCCAAGCTAATACTTTAATCATGTCTGACACAAAATTAGCAGTGAGCTGTTATGCATGCTTGACATTTGTGAAACATAAATCAATCAGTTTGTCTTGGTGTTCAAATGCTGACTTTGTTGAAGACTCACGTTTTGTTGAAGACTCAGGACAGAGTTTTTCTGTAATAAGTAGTAGCAATGGGAGGAATGCTTCCTGCCTTATAAACAATTGTAATTTAAGGAATCAGAACTATTCCCACCCCATCCCTGATGTGAAACCAAAGCACACAGAACTGATTAAATCCTATTTCATAGGTTCTAAACTGGTTGAAGATAAAACTGTTATAAGTCTTTATAGTGCTGACCAAAGACGCTAAAAAAGTCCCATCTTGAGTTGCTCCATATTACGTCTGGTTCTTGAGAGGGCATCACTTTGCATTGGCGTAAGTACTGTCGACAACCCAATTGAATAAAAATCTTGCATGCATGTGCACATTTTCAAACATAAATGTTTATTTTGTCTCAATTGTTCCTGCTCGTACTCTCTGGCTCTCTGTTGTGCAAAGACATATCGATTCGCCCGTGAATCTATAACACCAATGAACTTGATGGAGTTCCTGACAAGCACAAGTGCAGCTAGGCACAGAGACGCGTTTCTGGCTATGTTATTTCTCTCGTGAGGAAACGAGCAAGTCACAAAATCCAATATACACGCCGACGGTCCTCACCGTGTTCGCCGTAACGCTGTAAGACTTCAGCCCGGTAAGCTTCAGCCCAGAGCTGGTGAGGAACATGATGAAATATGCATGAAACTGATGTTGTAGAAATGACACCTAAATGACTTTGAGAAAAAAAAAAGAAGAAAAAAAACTTTACAGACTTTATCCTCTACCTTTTTTTTTTTTTGGAAGCAATGGTGGGAAGCAGACTTTGTTATGTGTCAAGGTAGTCGAAAGAAAGAAATAATTTTGAAAATGAAGACCTCCTCTGGAGAGAAGACATTACTCTACCCCACCTTCATAGTGTCCTTAATACGGCAGGTTTGCCTCTCAAAGACGGCACTACAAACGGACGCTGCTGACTTCACAGGCCACTCATAATTGTGAGAATTCAAACAAATCTGTGTGTCAGGCAAGCAGATGGAACTTCAGTGGAAGAGCTCAATCGCATGACTGTTACACCTTGAGTCAAGCTCCTTTTTTACTTCGAAAAATATGGAAAAGACTATTGATCAGGGCTGCTCATCCAACCACCTGGGGTATAAACCGGTGTGTGCTTGCGTGAGACGGTTCAGGATAATCTGCATCAATGATGTGTGGATTTCCCACCATGCAGTGCACATACATCATTGTAGTTCAATGACAGAGGTTAATGGTGGTTTGGTCAGATATTTCTTGTTTACCCTTCATTTTTTTAACTCTTTTCATAGTCTTTTCCATATATATATAAACAGTGATGATTGTTTTATCAAATCATCTCATAAAATTAAAGGGTTAGTTCAGCCGAAATTGAAAATGATCCCATAATTTACTCAAGCCATCTTATGTGTATATTACTTTCTTCTTTCAGCCAAACACAATATATAAAAAGTGCTCTTCCAAGCTTTATAATTGGAATGAATAATACCCTAGATTTTGAAGCACCCTAGATTCACCCAAAACATGTGAATGCATCCATAATAAAAAAATAATCCATATGGCTCCAGGGAGTCAGAAGCGAAGCAATGTGTTTTTGTAAGAAAAATATCCATATTTATAACTTTATACACTATAATCACTGGCTTCCAGTAAAGGCCGTAAGCGAATCCTGTTCTGGAGAAAGAGTGACCTCTGACCCGACGAGAACTAACCTTTTAAGTCAGACAATTCAACATGTTAATATCCTACAATTTTGTATTTTCAAAAAAAAAAAAAAAAAAAATAGAAAAGATGCTAAATAGGACTTTGTAAAGTAATGTATTGTAGTTTATTTTTATTACATTAGACACTTGTATCCTTAATATTATGTGTATGCACATATATACTACCATTCAAAAAATTTGTGTTGGGAAGGTTTAAGAATCATGTACATTTACTCATTTAGCAGATGCTTTTATCCAAAGTGACTTACAATTTCAGGAGTATAGAAGCTATTTGTCCAAAGGATACAGAAACACATAAGAGCGCTTACAATACAAAGTTTCAACCATTCTGAACACAAGTAGCACAAGCATGGGGAATAGAGAAAGAAAGTTGTTGTTTTTTTGTTTGTGTGTGTGTTTGTGTGTGTGTCATGTTGGGTGCTCATGGAAGAGGTGCGTTTTTAGTAGTCTTTTAAACTTGGACAGGGAATCTGCATTCCGGATGAGGGCAGGGAGGGCGTTCCACCAGCCGGGGGTGGTGAATGAAAATGTTCTTGTGATCGCTCTTTTTCCTCTCTGTGATGGAACCACGAGTCAGCGCTCGTTGATTGATCGATCATTTCTTTAATATTATCATTTTGAGCCATGTCGTGCTGGAGAAGAACCATCCACCATAGGAGCCATTCTAAATGCCAAAGCTAAAATTAGTTGCATCCATATGGAAATAAGCGTAATATCAATTAGTTGTTCTTACAGAGTTTTCCCTCAACTGTCGACGTTTGCACTTGTACAGTATCTTCATCCACACATCCCGAGGAAACGCTTTCTACTGTTGTATTCCTAGGTCAGCACATCAGAACTTCAGACTTTCTTTCAATTACAACTAAGCTGACATTTGCCTACCCTTTATCGGGAGATCTTTAATCAATGCTGACTTGAGAGGAACAGGGAAAGTCTGCTTTGATTTAATATCTCCACCATGGTAAAGGTGAATGTGAAACATTTATGATAATCTGTAATGGAGGTAGAGGAGGCTTGATGAGACTTCCTTTCGGTGTCAGACAAACATCTTGTGGCCTTTGCGTTCCATGTATCACCCGTGTTCCATAATATGAATAGTTAAACTCGGCATATATGACATTACTCATCGTCTCATCTGCTATTTCTGACTTAAATTCTCTTATCTGCAACATTTAAGCTTCAGAAAGGTCACATGAGATATTTTTACAGGCTAATTTAAGCAGAATTTAAAGTGCAGAGTATCCATCCATCAATCAAATATTAATTTCACAATATAACATTACAATATATTGAAATGTGTTCAGGATTATTTGATTATTTTTGTGCAATTTGATGTGCCCATCAACACTTTTTGATAATAATGGTTTATTCTGTCATCTCCCCCTCAAAGGTAATCCACAACTCTCTCTGAAGCTTGTTACACAAACACAATGAATCGCAGGTAATAGAGCCACAAAACAGAGATTCATATGTCATGCCAGTTGGTTGCATTTGATCTGTGTGTGGTTTTATTACCCAGCAGTGGTGGTTTTATCCACCATGAGACTGAGGAGAGGGTCATCCTCTGGTCACTTATCATTTTTCACACTTGACTGGATTTACAAGAAGTAAAGGGGTTACGTTACCAGGAGTGTTATGGCTTAATTCCGTTTATCACCCAGCAGCTCTGACACAATGTAGACATGTTTATTGTTGGCCAGCGTAGTAAATAACTGCATATATTCCATGGCTTTGTTTCAGCATGATGGAGCTTGACGCTTGTATTTTGATTCATTGTGGAGGAAACTAAAACCAGGCCTTTTCACCCAAGTCAACATTGACCCTTTTAAAGATTTACCCGTGTTATTCCAAAAGAAATCAGTCTTATTTTCATTATGAATAATCTTTAAAGGATTTTTCTTTTTGGACAATAAGCTAACGCCACCAATCACTGATCCAACCAGCTGCCGCATTGCAATGACATTTTATTATTTCATTCCAAAACATATCATGTAATGGAGAGTAAAATATGCTTGGAAGTCGTTTCATGATGACTTGTGGAATGTGAAAAAAAAAAAAATGTTCAGATAGAAGTGTTTTTAAGTGCCCCTATTATGCTAAATTGATAATATTAGTCTCCTAGAATAGATTTATTTGCATCCAAGGTGAAAAAAATAAATAAACAAGTTCTCATTATATGCATTACACAATACCTTATTTCTCTAAGAAAACATGAAAACCATTAGTTCGAAGGTACAGCCTCTCTAAAGCCCTCCTTTCTGTGAGCCTACACTGCTCTGATTGGTCAGGCGGCCCAGCCTGTTGTGATTGGTCGTCCACTTACAGTGTGTGTTGGAAACAAAGTCTTGTGTACACACTTATACTAAAAGGAATGATGATGTAGGTTTCCGTATCGATTTTAGAGCGATTCCGTCCTTTTGAAGTGCAAGCAAAGTGAATTGCATTGCATCTTATCAATGTTGACGACTCAAACAAAACTCTTCCAGGCCTCAGCTTCAACTACGGTGTTTGAGGGTCAGAGTAGTTGTTGTAGTAACATTTGTTACATTGTTACACATGCTTTCCTGTAGCTCAAACAGTAGAGGTGGCGCTTACAAAAGAAAAAAAGAAAAAAAGAACTGATTAGAATATCAGTGAGTCATGGAATGCAATGCAAGTCACTTTGGATAAAAGCGTCTGCCAAATGCATAAATGTACAATGCATGTAACAGGAAGTGATACTGGACTTGTTTCGGCAGTTCAGAATCAATCCTTTATTTAATTTTAATAACTTTATCTTACAGTTTGATCTTTAAAACTTGATCTTTAAAACTGCATGAAAGGTAATCTTTTGAAAAGCATAATAAGGACACTTTAATGTAAAAAAAAAAAGTATGCACTTCACCTTTCAGGTTAAATGAAAATCTTAAATGAATTTCTCATTAATTTTAGTCAAATTAACGTTCGTCTCAGAGGGTTGCCGGATGCACCTGTTCAAATCATTCTCGGCACTCGTCATGAAATATGTTTTCGATACAGCTGAACTTCTGAAATATATTAGTCAGTGGACACGCACCAAATTCCTCTCTTGTGGCTCTAATCCATCTTTGTAATTCAGAAAATATCTGCGAGAGTTTTTTTTTTCCTCTGAGCTGCTGGGCTGAAATATAGGCCTGCTGATGTTGATTTTGGATCTTGTTTTGGAAAGGATTGCACAAGACAGGTTACTCCTCCTTAAATAAGGCGTAAAAGTGTCACTTTATGAGAAATTTACACCGCTGGAGTCAGCCATGGCCCATTAAAGACTATTTAATGCTATGTAGAGCTATAGTCTTACATCATAACTGTAAAGGCATGCCTCAGAAAGAAAGAAAATAGAAAAGAATTAAAGAGGAAGTTTAATATTTGCAGCCAAATTATAATGCGCTTCAAGAGATTGAATGAGAAATTAACGTGTTTCCTGTGTGGCCCATTGCAGTTTGAAGAAATGACACTTCTGAAGTTTGTTGATGAGACTCGAGTTACGTTGCATTGATGGTTTTGATTTAATATGTATTATTGGGGTATAAATCTTAGATTTGAGTATTATCTGCATATTTCTCCGTCCCTCTGTGGATGATGTTACTAAACCTGAGCTAAATCAAAAGCACAAATCAGTGTGGATCAACCATGATTCATGTTTCAATGTGTTTAATTGTTTAAAAACGAGTACCTTTTTAAAAAATGTGCCAACCTTGAAATCCCAGGACTGTTTGTTTACACAAAGTTGCCTGATTAAGCAATCAAGTGTATTATAAAAGTGTGACAAAACAAGGGGGTTGCACATATTTTCCGTGAAATTGCCTCATTATTATGTTTTGCCAATATTGAAGTTATGTATCGTTGACTGTTCATTAAATATAGCAGAAATGATCAACAGTCGGGCCCGGTCTCTCCTTGGGGCTCGGCTGACATCCTAATGATGTTGTTTTAATGACTGATCCCATTCTCTCAGGAATTTACCCTAATTTAAGAGCCATCTTTGGGATGATTAATATTTTATATAGCTTTCAGAGTCTCCAGGTAAAAAAAAAAAAATAGATAATAACAATCAGAGTTTCTTCAGAGGTGGAAAAACATGGTCACTCCCCTAAAACACGTTATGCCATATTCTTGTGAAGTATTAATTTGCAATTAAACGTATTAGTATTTAACGTACAGAAAATATATATTGCACATAATTTGACCTTGCAGTTTGGTTTTTAGTCAATTTAAATGAAAACCATCTAATTGTACAAAACAAACCTGGGCTGTTCTTATTTGCACGTCTGAAACATCTCATTTACATACTGTGATATTTAATTAAATTCAGTTAATTTTATTAATACCTTGACTTGACAAAGGATAAACACACATGCCAACCGTATTATGAATCCTCATGTTTATTCATTCATGATTTATGCATGTGAGAGTCAGCAGGTCAAGTGTTAAACAAGTGACATGACAGGATCTTATAATAAAAGATCTTTCCTGTATGGTTGCTTACCTTGATACACTTTTACATAGCTCATGTTACAAATATTATAATTGAAACTGGAATTTTAATACGAACACTGTCTAATTATAGACTGTTTCACAACCTGATTACATAGTAGGAATTCCAACATGAATGTGCAAAAAAATAGGATTTTAAAGAGGCTCCACTATATCAATAGATGTCAAAACATGGATATCATTGTAGTATAATTTTGACTTGTAAGTCTAGAATTGCTTTTAAAAACTGGTTTTCCCATACTCTTCTGTTGTAAGTGCATTGTGGGAAAGATACATTTCCGCTTGTTTTTTAAATGCATTGGCTTTCCGTTTTCCATTTCAACACCAACTATGTTTGTTTGCTTTTTTTACATTTGAGCAGTCAGATCACTCTTCAGAAATAAAATCTTAATGTATGTTTTAAACATAACAACTGCGCATACAGAAGTGTGATTCGATGTTGAATCAGAGCCCGGTGCATAAACATCCCCGTCAGCTCGCTGATGAACCAATCTAATTAAAAATAAGAGACAATGCCTGCATCCGAAGGGGCTGCTGGAGATAAAGGCGGCAATGTATGCCAGCAGCCGTTTGGAACCACGCGGTTAATGAGCTCAGAGTTACAGGAGCACTGAGGTGAAGAGGAGCAAAGCGCGACAGAGACCGCCAAGATGCTCTTGAGGGGGGGAACAGAGCTGGGTAAGAGGGAAGGGGGCATTTTGGAGAGAAAGGGGTCAGTTGTGGTAATGGAATCCTGCCCCATGCAGGCCCCCTTGAGCAAAGACGATAGCGGTGAGGTGAACGACGCTCTTCAGAGGCGCTCCTCATACCGGTCAAGGCCACAAACCAGCAGGTTATGCATATATTATTGCCATTAATGCACGCTAATGCGCCGCTGTTTATATTCATGAATACTCGAAATTAATCCAGACAGGGTCAGCGTGAAATAAAACACACTTCACCTTTTCAATTTGAAAGTGTGTACAAGACGAGTATGTAGGAGGAAATTAAATTAAAGGAAGCTCACGCAGTCAGAATTTTCAGTCGGATTCCTTGATTTGGGAGCTTTCTTGTTTTTCATCTATTGGAAAGCACTATTCCAACGGGATTAGTGTTCTAAATGATGTTTGATTCAAAATGATTAACATGTAGCGCAGAACGTCTGTCATTCACCATGTTTTAGATGGGATCTCTAGTTCTTGCAGATGTGGTAGTGTGTGTTGTACAGTTGTGGGTGTTGCACAAGGTCACGTGCTATGGATGTTTTCATTTACTTACATACTTACGTTTGATGTGATGCCAGCAGTAATACATGTACTAGGCATTCTGATCAAAAAGACACTTGATATTAGTTCTGATGTTTTTCCAAAACATATTATAAATAGGTTTTATTATAACATTTAAGGTCACTAGATTATTTAAATAGCTTAGCGGCATGAGCTTTCTTGTTATTTTTTATATGTATAAAGTTTAGGTCAATTGAATCACTAGTAGACGAGGGAGACACATTCCAGTCTCTTCTGTTCACTTTCTACCACTTTTTTTTGACTGAGGGGTCTATGGGTGGATACATCTATGGGTTTTTTTTCTCATATTTGTCAACCTTATGGACTAAATAAGCTCATACATATAAACTCAATTGACATATAAATGCGACCGGAGACTATGGAAGAACATACGAGACCATCAGCTTTCATTTCTGTTCTGACAGCCGCAAGACCCCGCCCGAGCGAAATCGAGTTAGATCTATGTTTTTCGTCTTCAAACCAAACTTGGGTCTTCAGCCGACAATGTTTAAATCCCATCTGGCTAGCGTGCTTTCCATAATGTCCACTCTTTAGCTCAGTATATGGAGAGTCGGGGGTCTTTTGTGGCTGTTCGAACGCATTCGACCACATGAGCGTCTACACTATGAAAGTGTTTTTGACTACCTCTGGAAGTGGTTAAAAGTGGACAAGCTCAAAACGTTTTATACCCAATTTGGACCTGTACTTAGCATCTTCCACTTGTGATCCAACTGACCAAAATGCATCTTAACACCAGAAATAAAACAAATTAAACTTTGGGATAACGTTGAAGATTTGGAGATGGAGGCATGACACTGGAAAACTGAATAATTTAACTTAGAAGTAGTGCCATATAAACACTACAAATGCAACTGACAGAAGGAAGTAAAGCTGAAAATTTTGTATTTGCTTTATTGTGGGATTGAATTAAGCAACACGATCAAGTATCCACAAGAGATCGCCTGATTAGAAAGAAGAAAAAAAAAAGAGTAATATGGAAATTGACGACTAGACAGTTTTGAAAGCCAACCCAATTCATTCATGTAATTGCAGTATTTCAAAGTTGAGGACAATTTACAGATTTTACTTGAATTTTTTTATTTGAAAAGATGATTTTGTGTTCATGTGGGAAAAACGTCTTTACAGTTAAATTATGGAAATGCAAGAAAAGAGAATCTTGAATGTCTTTTTTCAATATGGACTTCAAAATGACTATTTCATGTCATGAACTGGCCAATAAAACGTGTCAGATTGTTTAGATGACATTGAATATGATTTGGCTCGGTGGATACTTCACACAGTAGCTGATTATGGTTTAAAATGGACTTCTCTTCAATGATGTACTGCGCCATCTTCCTCTAGATACAAAATGGAGTGAAAAATTGCATCCATATGCGAGTTTATGAAGGTATATACGAGGCTACAGTGAGATGCAGGGGTCTGTAATCGTCTCTCTCTTCCTCATTACATTCTGCATATGTTCCTGGACGTCAGGCTGAAATTGATCTGTTTCCTCCTTTGAAAACGTGCGAGCGAACATCTCGGGTGATGAGACATAAACTACAATCTCGCCAAACAATAATGATACTTATCACTCACCGTCACCCTGTCGAGCTTATGAGGAAATAAATATATATCTCTGTCCTGAGCCATTATTGGAACTCAGAAAACATAGATCTCTTTTTGTGGCTCTGATAATTCACTCCCGGCCCGGAGATGGATGACATGAAGAAGTCCATAAAAGATGTTACCTCTGGATTTCAGTCCTTGTGATTTATTTCATCGCCTCATCAAGATATTTTTTCTGGGAAAAAACAAAACAAAAAACAAAAGAAAATCATTGTGGATGGCGCTCTCTCTCTCTCTCTCTCTCTCTCTCTCTCTCTGCGCCACACTCCATAAGTTTCCCGGGCTTCTGTACGTTAACAATACTCTTTATCTCTGTTTGGTCTAAAGGACTTAATGAGTCTCAGTAAGCACTGGGAGAGGGGAAAAATCTGTCTTACACTAACTGACCTATGTGACCATACATGTCAGTTACACACTTTAGTGGGATAATTACCCCAGCCATCAGATCGGCTCTCTCTACCAAAATGACCAGGCCTTTTTCACTAATTTCCCATCCAATTTAAATAAGACTGGTCCGGCAGTATAGGCTGTCTTCCAATGCACATATTTTCCTTTTTTCTACACACACGATTATTTAATTTATCTGGTTGTTTGTGAAGTGTGACAAAGAAATGCTCATTCCAGGATCAAAATTAAGGGCCAGGGCTTTGTTTTATTTTCAAGAGAAGCAATTATTCTTTGATTTTTTGGCACCAAAAAAACTAACAAAAACTTTTGTATTCACAATTATAAACTCCCTACAATTTAGTAAAGGGTCCATAGATAAATAGAAATTTTTTTCCCAGAGGCCCACTTTTAATGTCTTTTGTTTAGTTTTTTGGAACAAAGCATTCGTTAGTTTTTGTATAATAATTTTTCATCCTATCTATTATACAGTGGAGTTCGGTTATGTCGACGGCCTCGGGGTTGCAAAAAAATCGTGGAGATAACCAACACCCTATATGGCAATTTATTTGATGAACGATCGGCATGCTATAAAAATGTACATACACTGTATATGCTTGCTAACAACAAAAGGCATATGTGCACCAACTAACAGCAGAGATTGTACCTCTTTTTGTTTTGAGATTGCTACTTTATGTTTATGTTGGGAATATACCTTTAAGACGGCGTATGCTGTTGTGCACACTGTTATGGTGTGTGTGTGCCGTTCTGATGTGAGCGTGTGCGATGAGGAGAGTGTGTTTGAGTGAGGAGAGAGATGGCTGCTCTACCGCTGACTGTTATATAGCATAATCTGCTGTTTCTATTTTCCTTCGTTTATTTGTGATGTTTGTCAGAGTGTTTTCTTTTTCCTGGTTTGTACTTGCGCTCTTTACATGTTTGAGAAGAGTGTGAAACCCATCTATAATCCTCGTCATCTGGGCAGTCGTCAACCACTCTGACAGCCAGTGCAAGATTTACCAGTATACGATAAAAACCACCTTCGATTCTCAATACAAACCTCTAATCATATTCTCCAACATTGCAAAAACAATTCCACTCACAGCATAAACAGTCACATAAACACATTCGCTCATAACAGTCATTTCGCTCGGACACAGTTCTGAATAGTATTGCACACTATGTCTAATGGTTTGTTGAGTTTGCCTTTAACGGTCTGCTTGAAAACAAATGCTTCTAAGCTTCTATCAGTAACAATGTCTTTGTTGATGTCAATGTAATCTGCGTTGTGTAATATCGTAATCACTCTTGAACACCAGCATTCGTCCCATGAAAATGTCATTTATTGGATCGCCGGACTAACTCAAATAAGTTTGAGGATGAAATGTAAACAGCGCGCAGCAATACACGACGCGCTGTGAAAGAAAGAGAGTAAAGAAAATAATTTCAAAGAAGAAAAATAATCAACGAAACATTGTGTATATTACAAAAGTGCTCGAGGTCACAATTATATAACATGAAATCATCAATTACACAACGAAATGACGAAATGACAAGCGGCCGGAAAGACCAAAAATGGTCATGGCATGATGTGCAGCGAGCTCGCGCATGCGCGGTGAACTATTTACGATTAGGATCCACGAGTTAACCATGTGAAGTGACAAATTTTTCCCTGTTTCGTGCTCGAGATACTAGAATTCGGCGACGTAAAATAATCAACGTAACCGATGAGAAAAAGACAAATAGGGAGATTGGCGGTTCCACTTCAAAAACGTCCACATAATAGTTTTGGCGAGTTAACCGTGACTCGAGATAAGTGAACTGTACTTACACTTAAACCAGGCTTGTTTTTGTGCCGTTATGTTCGTTAAGTTAAAGGTATTTGCTACAGATTTTGTTTCTGTATTTGACAAGCTGCTTTCTTTCTCAATCTCTCATCTTCACAGATATTTTATTGAATATTACATTATTTTTGTTATGTATTTTTTATAATTAATCATTTTGAACATGCATTAAGAAAATAGTCAACTTTGATTTCATGTGAATGATTTTTTCCGATCTATCTTAAAAAGATTAAACTGGCTAAATCTTTTAAAGATTCTAAATCTGGTTTAATCTTTTAAAAGATTAAACTGGCTACGTATCTAGAATCCAGAGACCCTTATTATTAGCGACACCGGTGGCCAGTAAGTGAACTGCAGCCAGCAACTTCCTGCTCTGGTTTGCACTCCTGCGCACATAACGTACAAGAGACTAACGTAGAACTAACGTAACGTGTTTCAAGACCCCAATATATTCATAGTTCTTTTACGTTCTTTCCTTAAAAGTAAAAAAAATAAAAATTATAAATGCCTTTGCAGCTGTTCACTCTGCTGAGAGCCACGTTTACATGAATATATAAATATGTTCTGCGCACGCTCCTCTCAATACCAACATAAACACACAAAGAAATGACAACATTGAGCAACTGATGTGTACTTGTTTGCACGAGCTCTGCAATTCACTTTCATCATGTTGGCATTTTAGGCAATTAAAATTATACTGCCATTATAGTTTGATTATTAAGTACATTTGAGACTATAGATTGAATTAATCCCTATTCTTTGCATGACACATTAACATCACAGGCAGTACAGAATTTCTCTTTCGGCATTATCCTGAACATTAAGCATTCATTTCAGGTGATATAGAATGAGAATTTATGTTTCATAACAAGCTGTTCATAAATTGGCAATACAATTGTGATTAATACATGACAATTCTTCCATATAGCCCCTTTAAGTAACATGTTGTATCATAATGCTGTTGTAAGGTGAACGATTGCATGTTGCAATGCACTTTTGTTTCAAAGGGTTAAAGAAAAAGTCGTTGTCTTGTAATAAAGGCCCGATTTCACAGACAGGGCTTAGATTAGACCTTAGGTTAATTAGGGTATTTAAGTAGCTTTTAAAAATTCTCCTTAGAAAGGATGCTCCTTATTACCAGTGTGCATCTTGAGAGAAAACAATGGCACTGATGTATTTTAAGATCAGTGCAAACATTCATTTTAGTATGAGACTAGAATAAGCTTTGTCTTTGAAACCTGGGTAAAATTTTCTGCAATCAAGAATGCTAATAAAGTTTGAGCACATAAACTGAATATGACAAAGAAGCACAAAACCCCTAAATAAAAATCCATCAATGGCCATCATTCCTACAGAGAGTGAGTGAGAAAGAAAAGGATAAGTGAAGCGGTCCAGCGCTGTGTGCTCTAATACAGCGGGTCTCGGCTGCTGACCTCTTGGGTCTGACCCCGTCTTCTCTGTTTCCACAGGCCATTCGAAACTCTCCTGCCAACGTTTAAAAACTTCCTCTAAGACAAGCAGACGGCAGGAAGTTGCACAAGTGTTGACCGGAGACGCTTCAGTCGAGAGCATGAAAAAACCACAAGCGTGCCGATCGTAAGTAATAAACAATAGCTTTCATCTCGCCGTATTTTTCTTTCTGCTCATCTTTCTCTGTGTTCAAATGCTTTACAGTCACAGTGCCAAAGTTCTAGAGAGGGGCAAGCTGTATATAGGTGTGTGTGTGTTATTGGAATGTGTGTGTGCTGGTGCGGATGGGGTGGCTGATGAATGAGGCAGTGTGGCAGATTCACAGCGCGGATCTTACTGCAGCTGTAGGGGAAACTAATGGCTAGCAGGGACCACCGAGGTCTCTGAGCTAATACCTGCTTCCTCCATCACAAAACTCAAGCCATGACACACACACACAAAAACAGGCATTTTTACAGCCTGCCAAATGAAAGCTTCACCTCACCGCCAATACACTCAATACAACCAATAAACCCCATCAGCACACCCTGTACATTCAACACTCGCAGAAAGAAATGTGCTAAGTTCATACCTTCTCACACACACACCTGTGTACTTCATCTACGCCTAAAATGTGTGTATTATAGAATATTCTGGATTAAATACAATCCCATCTTTGCAGGATTCAAAATGTCACTTATTTCAAACAACTTCATTTAAACTGTAAAGTTGTTTAAATGGTCATTTGTTCAGTCTTTCAGGATTTAGGGTTTATGGAATGGCATTTAAGTTGTAAAATTGAATTGAACTTTACAGGGAAAGGTTAGCACATTGTTTTCAGACTGCAATCAAGTGAACATGCATGTTGTGTGTTGTAGAAATACGTTTTAAACAGTGAATATTTATTCTAGTTAATTAAAACGAAAATCGTAAAAAAAAAGCTATACATTAACTGAAACTATTAACTCATAAATGTATTGTATTTCAATTTGCCAAGTCAATATTTCAATGAAATGAAAATGACTAAAACTTGAATTAAATATGTTCAAAGGAAGGAAGCAAACCGAATTAAAACTCTTGGAAATTCAAAGAAACATATATGATTATATGATGAAAATCAACATTTGTACAGAATATTGGCTTTTTTTAAGTTTTAAAAAATGGATGAATCTGATGGAATAATGAGAGCCTTATGAGTCATTCTCCAATCTTTTCCACTTGTCCTCCTCTTCTCTAAATATGTAATTTCACATTTTTACCGCTTACTGTTTTTCTTACTGGGGAATAATGACAGCTTTTGAGGTACACTCTTTTTTTGTTCGCAGTTGCTCTGAAAAGGTTGTACGCTCTTAGAAAAGTCCAAAAATAATATGCATGTGATAAGTCATTAGTCATTTCTTAGTCTGCATATGTTAGCTTGACCTGCCGTATGTTAATGCATGCAACAATGGCCCCACATATGGCTCTGTGTGCAATCCCAAATGCAAGATCTCCTGTGTGGGGCCTCATTACAGAAAACTTCCCAGCCGCGTCATTAGCGGAGAGGTGGGGTTCACGAGGAACGCCGGTGCGCTCGAGCTCCACTCACACCATCAGCAGGGAGACGAGACACATACTATCATGTCAGAAAGACTCGTCACACACGAGACGGGGACGAGAGACAGTTTGAACCGTATGAAACAATAAGATATTTCAGCACGGTTCACAGCTCAGACAGGAACTCCCAGATCATCTTAACACGTTTAACTATATTTAAATCCATTCCAGAGATTTTCTCCAGCAATCAGTGGAAAAGAAAAGAAAAGGTGTAAAGATAGGTTTAAAAGTGGACAACTTCACACAGAAGCATTTATATCGCATTGCTGGAAAATGCATAGTCCTCATAACTGCAGTCTGTCCAGAGTTCCAGACTCGAGTCTCCTGTTACCCGCTGGGCACTGCTTGGCGATGGGCATCATCCTTTCAGATTCTGGGCGCTGGACCAGCAGCAGCTGCCAGGGCAGTTTACCCCCAACTGGACTTTTACACAGAACAGCACTTCATACTGAGGGCAAGTTACTGTCTGTACACCAGCACAGAGACCGAATCCAGATAGGTAGTTTTTTTTTTACTTTATTGTTTTTAACACTTTATTAAATAATAGCAATTAATTAATATATTTAATAGTAATTATATTTATATTAATAATTTAATTCTTAATAATAATACATAAAAAATACCCTGGTGGTTTATGGAAATTGTTTGCTAGTGTTTGTTTATTTATATTTCTAGAATTCTTATTTTCATTTTAGTTCAAGTTAAACATATATATATATATATATATATATCTCATTATATCTCATTATATATATATATCATTATATTATCAACTAAAACCGCTGGAATTTTTTTCCTGTTTATTTGTCTTAGTGTATCTGATTGATCTGGAAACTTTGAAAGTGTCCAGAAAATAAGAGGTCAGGAAAGCTCTCTCTCTCTGTGTGTGTGTGTGTGTGTGTTGTCCCAGTGCTGTGATGTTTCTCATCTCGAGTTCTCTGCTCTACCCAGCATCTCTAATTGTTATTAATCTACAGCAATTAAAGCGAGCGTCTCCGCTGTCACATGTCTCCCCTCCTCTCCTTGACGAGCATATACACGGCTGACACGCAGGAGACACGAACAGGAAGCATCTCCACGCTGCATTTCCTGCCGCTGCAGTCCCGTTTAGCAAACCCAACAGCAGCCAGATAAAGCTCATATTTGAATAGGCCCTGTTATCAAATACATTCATTAGGTTACACGCTTCACTTGATTAATTATATTTAAAGAAATTGTGGGTACTTTGGATCTTTCGTCATGCGGCGCTACGGCATGCCATAGATCCCTAATTTCGAGAAGAAAAAGGGGCTGAGGGCAGTTTTTTTTTCCTGCTCTCTCTCTGCCTATTCTGGACAGCCTGCACGGGTCCCTGAGGGCCCGAACGTATTCAAATGTATCTCCATCAATGAGCACAGTAATTATGAATTCCGCACTAATTAGTGTATACACTACTTCCCTTGCATATTTGATTTCCACTGTGAGATGGTAATAAGGGAAATGCCCATTTTTGTCCTGTCTCATGAAAATTCCAGAATGTTAGAGGGGGAGGGCAGATGGCGAGAGAGAAACGGGGGATGCATTAAATATGAAAAGAGAGAGAGAGGGAGAGATAGAGAGAAACTTATAATAACCCTTAAAAATATACGTACTATGGGAAACCAAGGTAATACCATGGCTCTTTAGATACTACCATGATGATGATACCATGGTATAACTATAGTATTATTACATATAATATACCATGTGAGGAGAATGGACCGGAAAATGAACCTTGACTGGGCGATGAGGTATATCATTCTGTAGGAGTTTATTATTTAATAATTATAACGCTAATTATAATATAAAATAAAAAGTGCCATTTTTCCATTAAAATAAATATCATTTGTTGTAAGATTTACTCTATATGTTTTTAACATATTATATTATAATATCAATGCTATTATAAAATAATAGTAAAAATAGTATATATAGCCAAGATTGTTAATATCAATTTATTTACAAAAAAAAAAAAACTATATCACATTATATCGACCACAAACAGTAGTTTTTTTTGTTTTGTTTTTTTGTAAAATTGAATTATTGCTTGTTAAATATGATTTTTAGAGACCCCCCAACTTATGTTAGGTTTGATCAGTGAGTTGTATATTTCTTTTTGATTTTCAGTGAATGTTCTTCACAGAAATATCACACAGCCCTAAAGCCATTTTTTCCCTGTACTTGTACAAATACATATCTGCTTGTATCTGGTGTATAAATGATGGCCTCAAGCTCACATATATTTCCTCCCTTGATACTTTGAGAATAAGACAAGGTGATATTTGACTCCAAATCATAAAACATTATTTCATTTTTTAGTTCATGTCAGTCTTTGCTAGTGGATCATAAATTAGCCGTATATGAGGCGCTAATAAAACACTCTTACAATGCTTTGAGTGACAGACATGTGATTGTGTGGAGTGAAATAGGTCTGTATTATCTGAGCAGATCTCACAGAAGAGTAAACCACAGTCTAGTGACTGGAAATACAGTCCTGCGGCTCTTAGTGCTTATAAGCGCACAAATCATCACCTGTCCTTGAGAACTATGCCTTCTGGGGTGTTGGTCCGTGTGCACAGTCTTTCATTCTTTCTTTCTTTCTTTCTTTCTTTTGAAATCCATTGAAATGGTATAAACTGACAATGTGATTGCAATTGACAGTTGTTCTGACACAAATAAATGCACTGTACACCTTTGTACATATCGCCACATTGTCATATTCATTTTTTTTTCATTAATCATTACTATTGGTTATCCTTTACGTCTATTTTTTCATATGTAACTAAGAAAATATCAATTAAAATGAGCTTGCAACTAAACCTTGTAACTCCAGTGGATCCCCAACCTCAACTATCATGGATGAAGTACCGCACACGATTTAGACAGTCTCTGCTTGTTTGCAATGCAAGTGTGTGTATATATATATATATATATATATATATATATATATATATATATATATATATATATATATATATATACATACACACACACACACATATACGTTCATGCATACAAACATACATTTACATATACATACATATACATCGTATTTACATATCGATAATATTTCAGAGCATTTGTCTTCGGGTCATAGCCAACATGTTTGAATAGTACTTTGTCTTTAATAAAATTAAATTTTGGCCAAAAAAAATAATAATTCCCATACATCCCATAGCTAAAATGAACGTTATAACCTGTAAGTTAATAAAAACATAATGGATTTACTGCCTCACATGTGGCCATTCTAATGACAGTGCTTTTGATGATGATGTAATAGATTAGTTTGCTTATTTGAATTTATTGTGTTTGGTTTGATTATATTGTGATGAAATATGTCCTCTTTATACATCACGTATACATGTCTTTATACATCTAAAAACAAACAAAAAAGTCTCTTCTCTCTTGTGATTATTCCACACTATATAATCAGGTGACTATGTCACATGACTAATTAACTGCTGTTTAAAAGTGTGTTTGTTGTCCACACCCTGATGAAGGCTCATTAGCCGAAGCGCAGCGGTGTGCTGTTATCTGTTACCTGGTTTTAATTGCCTAAGCTATGACGGAATAAAAATACTTATATTTTTTTCCTTAATTCTCGAGTGCCTTGATATGTTTTTTTAAAGATTACAACAGGTTTTCACAGGAAACATCACAAACTTTCTTTCATATTTTTTTCTTTAACATTATTGAATGATACAATTCCTAATCGGCTGATGTGTCCAATTCAGCTGATTGAAACTTTTATGCTGTGATGTTAACCAGTGACCTCAATTTTCAGCATAGGTTATATTGTTTAATTCTTTCGAATTTTTTTTTTTTTTTTTTTTTCACCGTGGGTTTATTTCAGAATGCCACATTCCCACAGGTTGAGGTAAATATATCCATCTGATTTATCTGAATGTGTTGTGATTAATACCAATAAATCAAATTTAGTAAACATTTGATTCTGAAATTATAATTTATTTAGGAAATAGTATTAGTATTTCGATAATTTTCTTTTTACATTTTTATTGAATAAAACATGACATTACTAATAGTAATAAACGTAATATGTCTCTTTATTTCTTTCTTTTTCTTCTCTCATCTTCCCACAGACTATATTGCCAACAGCACCTTTCCTTCCTGTTTTCTGGACTCGTTGCGTGATGTCATTTCCTTTTGAACGTCCAAGATAAACATTCATTTCTGGATCACCTGGGGTAGCGCTCTGATAGACAGCTCAAGGATCCGAGTATTCCCTTACATAATTAGCAAAACCAGGCATGGGCATAATCTCATTCTCCAGACCCAGAAATGATGTGCCCTAGAAAGACAAGTTATTTTTATTGATTTATTGATTGATTTTCGCTTTATTCTCGTCCCACCACTGTTGACACCTGAAGTTTATGCATTCAGATAACTCCTCTGCTCCGCTCTGTTTGGAAACATGCTTCTATACTCTGGAAAGAAACATAAAAAGTTTTTGCGAACAGTGATGCAGTGGAGAGGTTTTTGTTCTCGTGCATTGCGTTTGATTGACAGCGAGTCGGAGATATACCTCCGTCTCCAAGCGCGAGTGAGATATTTAATCATTCGTAATTAACATTTCTGCCGTAGTGGAAGCTGGAAGACAGCAGGCACGTGTGATTATCTGTGCGCGAGACAAAAGTGATGATTAAGAAAGTTAGTCCTAATTTAGACAACACATATCCACCTTTGACCGTCCAACCCGAGCACAAGAACCCCTTATGGTTTCGGGTCGTCGTTCGTTTCAGCACTCATGCACGTTTGTTCAAATGGTCTTTGAAATGTTGATATAGAGCCGATTATAGATGCATGTAAACAACGTATGCTGAATTCTTAGAGCTGTGCAAATATTCACTGTTTGCATCTCTGACATTTGCAGGCGTTTTGTAATGCGTGGCTCTCGCTTTGTGCCGCGCAAGTGTTCGGGTCATGACTCTGTGGTCCGTTCTGCATGTTTGGACACTTTCTTTTCCTTTCATTTGACTTTTTTCTCTTTGATAATTCCTGTTCCACACACGCTGACCTCCAAATGTATTCTATCCGGAGCTCGCGAGGCCGGTTCTCTGAAGAACGTGGTTTTCCCCTTGCGACGCCCAAATGCAGATGTTCAGCCGCTCTGCCAAGAACTAGCGAGCCTTTCTCTCTCCCACCAGTCCCAGGACAGCTTCACACAGCCGTCCATACTGGCACAAACACTACATTTGTGTGTGTGTGTGTTTATCCTCTCTTCACACCACATCACAGCAACCAGCTGAGGAACAGTTTCTGATGTCTTCCACCTTTATTTTCTTCACGTTCCTTTTCTCCCTTTCTGTCTTTCATCCTCCATCTTCGCCCTTCATCAGGAATGATCGCAGGGCTCTTAACTATCATGGATAATTACTCAAATGACAAATTGAATTTGGTTAATGGTGAGGATCTGGGTTTCACTCCTGTGAGCGACCGCATGGGCCAGGCTAACCAGAAACACGCTTTCTCCATCAAATAGTGGTCTGCAGCTGGCTGTGGGAGTGCTCAGTGCTGGTATTCAAGCGTGGATTTGTGTGTGGGATATTTCCTATAGTTTAAATGAACTCCAGGTGGCCTATATGATCAGGCCATTACTTCATGACTGGGAGCACCAGGTCAGACATTAGCCAAACTGTGAAGACATGCTGTCACCAGAAACTACTCCGAATCACAAGTTGAGGTTATGTACATTTTCTTAAAGCGTATTATAAATTTGTGTAGTTCTGTGTGAAAACTCCCATTGCTGCCATAGTTTCTACCATGTAAAATAAACTTCAACGAATGTGGTTAGTATTAAAATGTCATTGTTTAAAAGATTTAAACATTTCCCCAAGAAACCTTGCATTCTCCCGAGAAAGATTGTGTTCTGTCGTTTTGACCAAAGTTAATGGAAATGTTTTGCGAGAACCCAAAACATTTAAACATAACTTTTACTCCCATCTCCCCCCAGTCAATGGTAACATCTTTATTTTGATGGTCCCCTTTAGACATTCTATTGACTAAGTAACATTGCACGTACATTTCAACTGACTCTCGTTTGAGCATTAGCAGACCGTCTGAATATAAGAGACATGCGATTGCATGTCAACTAACCCAACCCCTAACACTCTGAGAGTTAGTTGGCATGCGGGTGCGATGTTAATATATCTAAAGGGGACCATCAAAATAAAGTGCAACCCAATCAACATGTCCCTTCAGGAGCTCCGTAGAAATACGTGACTGCCTAAAACCTGATTTTGCTGCAGTTTTGAGGTGACACGTGCACTATAAGCAATATTATTTTTTCTCTCTATTGCAGATAAAAAAGACAAAAAGAAAAAAAAACTTTGGTTTTTTGGTTGGTTGGTTGGTTGGTTTGGTTGTTTTTTTTCTCAAGAAAAAAAACCCTTTGGTACATCTTTTCACAGTGGCTTCTAAGAACAGTGCCCAGTGACTTTTCGCCAATGAAAATAGTTGCAAATGAATTAAAAGCCCAATCAGCCATCATTCATTTGCTATTGACCAAATGAGAACCCCAACCACCAACCTACAGCATTTCATCTCTTAATAGCACTTCTTCTGTTCTACGACTTCAAGAAGTAAAGTTTACAATGTGACTTTCCTTCAGACTTCTTTTTCACTACTCATTTTTAAACTCTCACTGATGTTCACTCATCTTCTTTATCAAGTCATCCCTGCAAATCACACCCCATTGGTCATCCATCAGTCTGCGGCGATCACCAGAGACTCTCTCCTCTCCCAGTAGCATTTTTCTCTCTCCGAACTATCAATCGCTCCATCCGCAAACCAGCTCTCATTTCCCCAAAATGACCCTCCCTCCCTTCTCCATCCGGTCAGATTGATACGTTTCACGCCGCCGTCACAAGAGGAGGTAAAATATTTCCTGTCACTTAAAGTCCAAGAGGAAAGGCTGCTAAATGGTGGAGCCGAACCCAGAAATCCATCAAGCCCCTGCTCGACTTTGCACTGGAACATTTGTAATGCAGCATTACTGCATCTGCTTTGCCAGATCCTCCTCAGGCCAGGGGTCAATAATGAAACAAAGTAAGAAGGAGCTGCTGGAATATTCACAGTATATGGTTAAAGGGCTCGAGAAACACATCATTAACTCCCCTGTAAGAAAGTCCGCCTCATTCCAGCGACTCTTGTATTCATAGCATTCCCTTTTCAAACATCTTAACGATCATGCACAGATGTATGGATCACGCCGGTCTCTTCTCTCCTGGCGCGTAATGGCAGAGCGGGAGAGTTGCCCTATGGCTAATTTGTATCATTCAGTAGCGTGACTGTTTGTCAGAGCCGAACTGACTCTCTTGACCTTCTATTTCTTGTGGCGGCCGACAAGTGGCTCTGCCTCTGGTAATTAGTTTTCAGCCGCTCTCGGTGCATGTGTGTGCGTGTGTTTAAAGTTGAGCTTACGAGGGCCAGGCGATGCAGAGTGCTGGTTAAATATTTACTGTTCGAGGCAGATTCACACAACTTTTTAAAATTAATGAGTGGAGCAGGCTGTTTGGACAGTGGTAGCGGTATTGAACTGTTTGTAGAGCTTTTCCACCTCGCACTGGTGACGTGCAAGTCACTCCGTTTCTTCCCTGCTCTCTCCCTCTCTCTCCTTTTCTCTCGCCCTCTCCGGAATTAATGGAGAAATGGCCATGTGGTTCCAACCCACGCGGCGCGCGAGCCGTTGGATGTGCTCTCTCTATATTAAACAGTATTTGCAATGGATCACTGCCATTGGGAAGTAGTTTTCGGAGAGCTTCAGTGCTTCACTCTTCAAGCATTCAGCTACACTTATTTTCCTTTCTTTTCTATTGTCCAACTCGTTTCACTTCCCAGAGGAAGAGGAATTGCTCTTTTGTAGCTCGGGAGATTTAATGAGGTCTCAGCCTTGTTTATCTGAAGAATCACTGTTGTTTTAGACGATTCTCTAAAAACTCCTAATGATGAATAGCAATAGAATTGAACAAGACAATTGTTGTTGTGCAGAAAGTGTAGAAGCTAAACTAGCTAAGAAGCTAAACTTGATTTTATGACATTCAGAATCAGAAGACTAGAATTAGTGAGAAATAATAAAGAGAATATCTGAGTAGCGTAAAAATAAATTATGTCTGAGTTCATAATACAATCTCTGGACTGGCTTACACCTGATAAAGCATTTTGGTCGATCAGATGACAAGTGGACAACGCCAAGTACGGGTGTAAATGGGATCTAAAACGCTTTGAGCATGTCCACTTTCAGAGGTAGTCAAAAACGCATTCAGATTTTTTTTCGTAGATTAAATGCTCATGTGTTCGAATACGTTCTAACAGCTGTAAAATATCCTCTACTCTCTGCCTACTGACCAAAAGCCTAAACATTATAGGGTTCGCTAGACAGACGGGATTTGAACTTTGGCATGTGTAGACCCAAGCTTGGTTTGAAGGAGAAAACGTACCAAGCACAATGTCCTCTCATCATTCTTGATTGCTAACAGAAAGTCAGAGCAGAAAGCGATGATGAAATGATGGAAAAAAAATGTTGATTACAGTTACCCTTTTTTTTAGATTAACCAAAATGTGCAAATCTGAGATATTGCTGAGACCTTTCCTCAAACTCCAGATGAGACAAATGTGAGATCAATGATTCCTGTGAGAAAGCTAAAGTCTAGAATTGCTTTTATCGCTGTCATTTAGAAACTACTGAGATGTTAAAGAGATTCTCATTTTGATTTGATCCACTCTTTAACATTTTCCTTTCAGTTCGGCGCAGCACATCAGCATCCAGTAAATGACTTGCATTTATTTAAAATAATCATAATTAAAAAAACAAAAAACAGAAGAGGAATGGGTGGGTTGTCGAGGAAGGAGGTGCTGGGATCAGGCAAAAGGGATTTACTACAGTTAATCTTTTCCATAGAGTAGATATGTGGGTTCCTTCGTTCAGTGCTTTGTTGACAGAAGTGGGCTCCATTGTAGGGGCTCCAGAGGAGGGGGTCTTTTGAAGGGCCTGCTATCGTCCCACCGCACGAGCGCCACATTCGTCCTGCAGCCAGCTGATAGGCCGGCCTCGGCACGCTGGGAAGATTGAATTGAAGTGTCACACTTGAGGCTTACGGTGCGATCGGCCCTGCGTGAGTGTGAGGTGAAGAGGGGAGATCACGACGCTTCCTCTCCAAATCGCGCGACGCGCAGAACGGCGGGCGGGCGAGCGAACGAACGAACGAATGAACGAACGCCGCCCTCCCTCTCTGTGCTTATGTTTGACTTTGTGTGCTTGGCTGGTTTTATTATGACAGGCTGAATGGTGAAGGGGGGGATTAAACTGTTAAGCAGACATCAGAGGCTGTCTAATGTTTAATGCAAGAGTGTGTGCATGTAAGAACTGATAATGAATACAAACAGGACGACATCTTATTTGCTGTGTTTTTATTAGGATGACTGGAGAACTTGACATCCTCAGCTATCCTCTCTTAATCTCAAAACCCCCCGACCCACATCAAAAAACCCTTCTAATTTCTTGAGAGCCCTGTAAAGCTTTTGTTTCTGTGGTTTTACAGAATGGGCGGGTTTTAGTAGCTGAGAAATTATAACAATGATAGCACAATGATTGTATGACTTGATTCAGTTAAACTTGACATGTTTTCATTGGTTATGGTGACCATAACATTGCATCTAAGTGGTTAGAGTTGGCACAGTAATTATACACAAATGCCGTAAAGGGTGATTATAGGGTTTTTATACACTGAATGTGTTTAATTTTTGGGTTATTACAACACATCAATATCAGCTGAACCAATCTCATGAATTTGGGTCTTTTTTTTGGGTGACCATCGGTGGAGAGATTTTGAACGAATCTGTTTGAGAATGGTAATCTTTTTTTTTTTTAATTAGATTTCACTTACACACTTTCATCATTTACTTACTCTCATTTTATTCCAAATCCGTTTGTATTTCTTTCATCTTTTTTTTTTTTGTGCAACATAAAATTATATATTTTGAGAAAATAGATTACTTATTTTTTGTGGGGTTTTATACCCCACTAACCTTTACTGTATAACAAAACATTTTTGTGCTTCACAGAACAAAGAGTGTAAATAAAGGTTAGTAAATAATTACCAAACACTGAATTAGTTTTTACCTAATACACTATCTTAGAAAGGGATAATTGTAAAAATAATTTATAAAGTCTATTCAAATAAATGTAACAATTAAAAGAAATGTTGACTTTTTTCCTGAGAACTCAAGCTCTCAAAATGACCAAAATATTTCCCATTCTTCAGCTGTATGTGGCAATTATCTGAATGGGACATACGGTGTATGCTGAACTCACAGAACAAGTAGGAGATCATCACCTATGATAATGAAGAGCAGATAGGAGCCGGCGATGGCGGCTTTAAAGGTCACACGTTGACGAATAATTGCTTTTTACATCCTCCACTACGTTTAACAGGCCCGAGGCTTGACCCCACTGGCAGGGGCAGTAAATATGCCATCTCCATAATGCTCACAGATGTACGGACACCGCCGGCTTGTGTTCGGAGCACATTTACTGATGTGAGGTCAGAGCGCTGCATCCAAGGTCCCCTATTAATCAAGAGAAATAATGCAACAACCCTGAACACATATCAATATAACAGGACTGACCCAAAGAACAGGGCCAATTGATTTGGAAAGGAATTTTACATGAAGAATTAGTGAGTGCACTCGTTCCTAAACTCCCTTAACTCTACTTTCAGATGCGCGTTCCCGCAGGAAAGAGAAACCTCAAATGAGATTTGTATAATATCTCAATTGTTTTTCCTAGACGGCAAAGTAATTAAATGCAGAGAGAATGGAAACTTTTCCTTAAGCATTTTGTTTCTGCAAGAGTTTCAGAAAAGATCTCAGAAGCTCACACACATATATAATAGAAACACAAACTTCTAATCGACTACTAATATTTGTATGCACTAACTCTGAAAAAGAGGAATACTGTAATGTTGTTGCATCAACTAATGGGACCTTTTGTAAAGGGTTATCAAAATGTCAGAAACATCTTTGACAAAGTTGATACTTAAATGAGACATCTGATATCTAAAAAGTCTCCTGAGCCATAAAACTTTCTCCAGAGTTATTTAATGCAGCGCATTGGGCTAAATAAACAGCAAAACAGCGAGTGTTTCTCCTCGATGTATTTCAGCAGGCTTGGTTTAAACCACATGTGCCACCGAAACCCCACGATAACAGAACACGAGCGCAAATAGGAACCACCTTGCGGTTCGGCTCAGGCGTTGAGAGCTTGAAATAGTGACTTTGACACGTCTCAGAGGAGAACGGATACTCTTTGGGAATGGCATCTTACTGATGGAGTTCTCTCATCGGGGGACTGGGGATTGTGAAACATGTGGCCGGAGAGTTCTTCGCAGAGCTCCCCGCGTGCCGTCTGACTGCTTTATGCATCTCAAAACACACTCGCATACTTTCAGGGGTTAAAACAACAGGAAGGGATCGAGCGGGTTTATTATGATGACATGTTTAAAGCGAGGAAAAATAAATCCACTGGAAATGAATGAAAGGTTTCATTGAAGCAGGATGTTAACTTTTCATTGAAAGATATTTGACTTGTTGATCTTGTGATCTAAATACAGTATTTTTGAATGATTTAGAGACCAAAACGAACATGGAAAACAAACCAAGTGCATTTAATGTCACTTAAGGCATCCAGTTTTAAAGGACAACTAAAAAAAGAGGCTGAATTATTTTCATATCCAAAGGAACTATGTATTTTATTCATTATCAGAATTTATTTTAAGATGCAAAGTAACCCTTTGCAAATAAGATTACTTTATGGATTATTATTTTTCGCTAGTCTCTCCAGTCTGTACTAACAGGAAAGACTTAGGACTTTTTAGTCTTCAGAAAGCCTTTCAAAACCACTCTGACTTCTCATAGAGAGGCACAGAGCCAAGAGTTACTCCATTCAGCTCAGAGAGAGAGAGAGAAAGAGAGAGAGACTTGATTCAGTGTGTTTGATGGAGGCAGAACCACAGCTCCTCCCTGTGGTATACGCACTGGATTACTCCAACCGCAGTTACATGCTTTCCCTCTCCCTCTCCCTCTCCCTCTCCCTCTCTCTCTCTGTCAGTTGAATTCTGCATCAAATGCAACTATCGCTGCCTTCAAGCCCTCCTGGAAAGTTCCTTCTTACAAGAAGTCAAAATCATAAAGTAAATATATTGAACAAATGTATTTCTTTTGATCATTTTCACTTGCTAATAAAGATATAAAGGTTTTTGTGTTTTATAGCAACAAATATGAAGAACAAAGCATGTGTATTAGCCGTTTAATCATTGCTTTTTGTGCTTTATGTTGTTCTGTTTATGTTATTGTTCTAAAGCTAGATGTATTTTTCATCAACAGTGTGAAAAATGCATGAAGAATCATTTGTACAGTCAACTTTCATAATTAAATCTTAATACCAAAGTGCTTCCATGATTCTCTGGACACGCCCTCAACTCGGAAAGTCAGGGTTGTGTGATTTCATATTGCATAAAAAAGCGTTCAGTTATAAACAAACCAGATTTCTTATTTTTTAATTGTTATTTAATTGTATTGCATTTTTACTCAACTGGTCTGCAGACACCAAACCCAAATGAAATCCCTTTATTATGTTCTAGCTCCTTGTTCAGCACAACATTGGCTTTCGGTCGGGATTATCTGATGAAGGATATTCTGGAAACCTGCAATTTGTTTGGTGATAAATTGTATACTAAACTGGATTTAATTATTTGGTTACACTATTTTAAAGTGACGTAATTACACATTAATATATGTTCTTACTATAGTTATAACAGTAAACTACAATGATAATTGATACGCATGTGATATGCATCATTATAAGTAACAGACCCTAAACCAAACCTTCACTGTAACTCTAAATTAAATATGTATAATTAATTTCGCTTGTATACTAAGTATAGTATAACTATGTCACCTTAGAAAAAAGTGTAGCTAGTTATTTAGACTAATTTAATCATGCATTCAACTGTCAGTAAGAGTTAATCTCAACTCTGTCCCAACACATTTGACCATGTCCAATTTTTCATTTTTTTTCAATTTTAATTTTTATGCAAATCAGTAGACGCTTTTTCTCACAATGCTGAGATGACTCAGAGGCTTTGGTCCCATCTACTGTTATATTGCATGCAAGTGCATGTGTGGGACCCTGGGATTTTTACGGCCCATCCCTTGCTGTCTCCAGAGGGTGCTTCCACTCAGGTCCTGGCCTTTTCCACCGCTCTTCCCCACCTGTGTGCTGTGCTCTTGTATATTGCTGTGTGCTGTGCTCTTGTATATTGCTGCATGCCTTCTCTCATCCTTCTTCCTCTAGAAAGAAGAAAAAAACTCTGACATTTGAAAGAGATTGGTGGGAAAAGCAATCTCAGATCACTTGGTCCCAGCAGATCACACACAGCTTACCGGGGGAGCGAGACTCTGGCATTATTTGAACCAGTAACTTCTTTACAGCTAAAATGGTGCAGCCTTGGATATTTCTCTCCTCTTGTCCTCTTCTCCGCTTTAATGGGTGAGTGGAGAGCTCGTGCACCGCCTGCTCGTGACATTCGCCGTTTGCGGAGACGTCTCCGTGTGATGGGCCTCGGCTAAGAGCTTTAGGAGTCCCACACCATATGTTTCCTCCTAGGATCACCCCGTCCTGCAGAATTACAGGAACCCGAGCTTAAAAAACACAATTAGTTAAAGGTGAAACGTTTAAGTCCCTCCCGCACACGTGGGGTGGCCACAGACACGATACACCTCCGGCTAGATGTGGCTTAGATGTTTTTGGTGCCATGTACATTCTTTATGCAATAGTTTGATATGAATCACATCTCTCTGCATTCAGAACTTCAGCTTTGACTTTTGTATCGGGATGTAAGGCAATTTATAAAGCAATTTATACAACTGACCTTATCTTTTTAAAGAAATTGAAATAGATATGCTTTTGTGATCTGTTTATTATTATATACTCATGAATCAGAAGTCAATTAATTTTTTTTGTATATTATATATATATATATATAAAAAATTACACACACCATAATCATAATATTTTATTGAAATATCTGATACTAATCTTCATATATATAAACTGAATTAATTTAATTATTTTATTAGTTTAATTAAACCGAACCTTTTATGCATCCTGGAGTTATCAATAAATATATGTTATCAATTATTTTTTTAATATAATTTATTTACATTAACATGATTTTAAAACAAATTCTTTAACTTTTTAAAATGCAGTCATTAGCCATCAAAAGTTATTATATATACTTTTTTAAAGATTTTTTTTATGCTTATGATATTGGCTTAGCAACAATGTCAAACTATGTTAGAATATATATATATATATATATATATATACATACACATATACACACATACATACATATACACACACACATATATATATATATATATATATATATATATATATACATACATATATCTATATACATATATCTATTGTGAAGACAAAATTATATTTATTGCATACAAACAGACCATAAACCACTCCGCGCTGGTTACCCATCTGACACCAAGTGTCTTTGCTGTGATTCCATCCTCAGTTCAACCAATCAGCTCCTCATATAATGGAGTTCATCTCCAGTCGCAAACTTCCTTTTCCCCCTCTTTTAGGAAAAGATTAGCTCATGTTTACAGCCCTGGATGTGGACTCTCATTTCCTAGTCTATACTTTCAGGAGAAAGAGGTTCTTTGTTTGATGACCACATCTGTACAACACTTACCTGTGCTTAAATAATGATCCATTCTGAACCCTTCTCGTGTATGTACGCATGTAGAGGTGGGCGGAAATTCCCAACGTTTGTCACAGAAAGAGAATATTTCACTTCTATTCAAAACAATACAACTATTATAAGTGAAACAAGATATCCAATGAGGAAAAAGTGGAAGAAAAGACTACAATGTGTTCAAAACTATGTGGATTTGTGGCATCAGCCAATTGTTTCAGAGGTGAGTTTTATAGACAACTTTTTCTGTACCAGGAACATGCATTAAAATATAAAATGTTGATTTCATTCTGACTTTGAAACACCCCTTGTTTAGGACACTCCCCACTCTGGAGTCTCAACCTCAGACGTCACATCCACAAACCGTTCGCTGAACGTCTGAGGCGTTTGCTATTGCACACAAAATGCGAAATGAGTTTCAAAGTTGTCGTCTGATTGGTTGAACTCTAAAGGAGACATGTCGAGTTCTCTAATGGTCAGCCTGCAAACAAAGATGTTGTGACGCCGAACTCCCATATGGAAGAAGGAAGCCGTCCCTTTCAAAACTGTGACAATGAGCGCTCATCAGGATCAACTAAATGCTGGATTTTCAAAAAAGAAAACTTGCACATAGTTCCTGAATGAATTCCATGTTGTTCTGTGGACTTTTTATGGCCCTGAACATGATGCTGAACAAACTTGTGGTTGGTTGCTGTACATGTTGGCCAATGAAAGATGCTAGGAGTCCAGACATCCTGCCGTCAGCCTGAAGGTCTGGCTACATGAGACTACGCTCCGCATGACTTTGTGTTGCTTTGTCGCTCTGTAAATAATGAAAAGCAGCCACACCGAAAAAAAAACGTTTGAAACAAATTTCACTCAGAAATTGCTAGTAACTTTCACAGTTATTTCCAAAGAAACTGCAGGAGTAACTGTTGTTGTAAACCCTTCTCCAGCAATCTTCGAAAAGTTTGTTTTTCAATTCAAACTGATAGCCCTATGAATATTTACCATCATACCAGTCAGAATTTAGTCTATAGGCCCATAGCTCACACAAAGGATGGTAGATATAGTGATAAAGATATAGATCTACAGTTTATATAAAAGAATAGCAGAACACAACTAAGTTAATGCCACAGAAAAAAAAATAGATATAGTCGAAATCACTTAAATATTAACAGCTTATCAGAATCATTCGAGCATTTAAAGCGGCAGATGAGACATGCACATGCTTCGAATAAACGGAGCATTATCATTCGTTAGTGTGCACGCTTATATAGTTATCATTCTCGGCGTAATGAACGCACCTCATATCTGTATTTTTGTGGGACCCTGTAATCTGCCTGAAGGTTCCTTTCCGGTTCCTTCTCCTTGGCACTTGCTATCTCCACCACCCTTCGTGTCTCATTCTGTCTCCATTTCCCATTTGCTTGTGTTTGGTTTGTGCGGTGAAGGGCCGTAAGAGGTCTTTCAAGTAAAAGGAGTCTTCATATGTCCCCAATTGGAGGAGTTTGGTTAGGGGCTCGCCCCAAGCTAACTGAACTTTGCCTCTTTTTGCTCCTCGCTCTAATACTTCCTCCAGAGCGGGGGCCGGGGGGCCGAGAGAGGGCCGCTGGAAAACAGCCCGCGGCTCTACAGCTGATAATTTCACCAAATTTGCATCTTTTACAGGCAGTTATAAGGACTCTGCCTCTGAGGCCCACGGCGAGTATTACACAGTCATATTCAGTCTCTTCCACTGTCATCCCCGTCTCCCTCCCTCCTCTCTCAGACTTGCCCCGTGGGAGCTTCTCATCCTCTCTCGTCCTCACCCACCTACCCACTCTCACCGTGAGCGTGTGTTTATGAATGCCTGTGGCATCTTGGTACTTCGCCTGGCATCTGGCACATTTTAAAGGGGGAGAAGGGAAAATGAACACCTTAGTCACTTTACAACAACAGCAGCACTTGCAACTGTGTGTGTGGAGAGATTGGAGAGTCATCCTTCTCTCTCCTCCTTACATCCTGTCATTGAGAGCTTCCTGATCATATCTTACAGTGACACACCCGTTTGTACTGTCACTTCTCAAACAATATTTGATTTATAGTGTCTTTCGGTTATGTTTAGTCAAGTTTACTTTAATTTTAGTGTCATTTAGTCACGTTTTTCTCAGTTTCTACCAAATTATTTAAAAAAAATCAAAGCAATTAAAAACTTTTTTTTTCAAATAATTGCTTCAGCCTTTAATTTTTACATTTCTACCCAATTTTACCTATTTTTAATTCATTGTTTTTTTTAATAGTTACTTTTTATATAAATGTGTATATGTATATACACACGCATTTGACAGCATAGCAGAGCTATGTCATAACAGAATAGGCCTGTAATGTTGACCTGACTGTTTAAAAGTGTGCATTTTTGTTAATTCATTCATTCTTTGGCTACACTTTTCGAGCTGTATAGTTACAGTCTTTTTTGGTGAGACTATTGTAGGCAGCAGAAGTTCTGGTGATGTGCTTCTGACATATTTCCTGTGGAGTTAAACAGTGCTTCATGTCAGGCCCCTTCCAGGCATCTGACACAGTTATTTATTGAAAGTAAAGATTGTATTTCTTTTAAAGCACTTACTTTTTTTTCTGTGTAAATGTGTATTTACACAGAAGTTATTTCAAGTTATTTAAATCATCTATTACTAGGTGGATGAACAAAAATGACACTCTTGGTGAAGTTTGCAGAACTTAAACACAGAGTGCAAAGGTTGTATATAACATTGAACAGACATGTTTGGTGAACATATATCTTATACAGTTTCACGGTAATCTGTGCAAAGTTTAAGTTACATTACACGTTTGAAGCATTGGCTGCTGACATGCTCCCCAGTCTTTCATTGCAAGTGCATGAGAATAAATGCATGTCGGAAACCTGTCTGAAAACAAGCATTTAATTTCAGTGCAATGGAAATGACATTTCACCCTTTAAATCAAAATGATCCCAGTTTTTTAAACAAATGCACTTGAATCCTGCAGAAAGATGCTGCTCTTTCTCCTAGTTTTAAAATCCTAGTAAGTGTTTAATTGACTTCTGAGATCAAAGTTGTGCATCTTTTCCTAAGTTTGCCAAGGACCACAGCAGCTGGGACGTTTTATTATGTTTAAGTAGGTTAAGTACTGCCCAATTTAAACTCGAAGTCTGGGCGCATTTAAAATAGCTGTAATGAGTATTCCCGCAATTTACTGGAACAAAGGAGTCATTAGCTGCCATTGTGTGCCATCATCGAATGCTGTCACCTTGTCAAAGAGTAAAAAGTATGCCTCATTTAAAGTTGGAATTACACACATTAGGAAAAAGAGGATTTCAAATGGAACGATAAATGCTGTCAGATGGGTCACCACACGACCGCTGCGGCTAGTCAAGTCGTGTTTCCAGGGCATGTGATAAGACTGTTGTTGAAGCCAAACAAGAGCTTTATGTTGTTTGAAAGAAGAACCTCAGCATGTCCAATTGTTTAAATGTGATTACAGCCGTACGGATGAATGTGAATGTGTCTAAAAGGAATGATTTTACATGTATAATGATGGCCTCAGGCTGGGTTTAGCTAAAGCTAGTATCATGCGAACAATACCTCTGGTGTAAACGGGCTGTGTGAAGGATAGAAGACGATGACATCAATTTTCACTAATTATATCATTGTGTCAACTGATCATTTAAAGGTGAAGTGTGTCATTTGAGCCACTTGTGGCAGTAATCTGAATTGCAAAAATATGTGTGCCTGTTGCTTAAAAAGCAGAGCATGTGTTACCAATGAATCAGGGAATGCATGAAATGTTCAAATTTATGGAAATCATTTTATTTGTATTGATATATAGACATTGGATTTTTATTGAAATGTAGTCCTCGGATTTTGAGTTTATGTTCATTAATATGTAGAGCTTGAATTGTATTTATTTGCAAGTAAACATTAGATTTTAATTTTACTACTATTCATACTATTGCTGTTATTTATTTAATATGTAGACCTTGGATTTATTTCTTTTGTTTCTGCAACCTTTACCTTGTGGGCATTGCTCCCACACAGTGCGATCTGGCGACCCAAGCTTGAGTTTCAGTTCTGGTCATTTCCGGTTCCCATTGCTTACTCTCTTTTGTAATTGTTTTCTGCACCCATTGTTCAAACAACCAGATTGTCCCATTGAGATTAATTATTTTCTTTGCTTGCATAACATTCAAGAGAAAGTAGTTTAGTCCCGATAAATTGTCACAAACTGTAATGTTGAAAGCTAACAAACCCCACGTTGTATGAATATGTTCTGTGTATTAAACTGCAGTGACTCTGACCCAGTCACACGTCTGTAGAACTGTAAACGCCATGGACACTGTGGCCCGTTTAAGTCACTTGATTCATTAGACGCTTTCGGCAACGGAACACAACTGAGAGAGAGAGAGAGGATGGAGAGAAAAAAAAACGGCTTTTACGTCATCGTTAAGCTCCTTTTAAAATGCACTAAAACTCAATATAGAGAGTTGTCACTGGAAAAAATTTCAGCCACCTCCCCGAAACTTGCCCCCAAGTTTCAATAAAATATGTGTTTCATAATTTGCCAATAAATTTGATATTCTTTATAGGTCTATAAACGACCAATGTTTGACTGATTTACTCTGAAAGGTCATTTTCTACGTGAAAGTGAATGGTAAAACATTTAAGCAGCCCATGTGTCTGCCACTTGGAAGGAATCAAGTATGCTTCACAAAATCAGACTTATGTTCTCCTATAGGGCACCAAATCTCCAGCAGAGGGGTGGATGATATTAATAAAAGCGTTTGTTTTGGGATTCGTTGCAGGTCTGGATCAGGTTAGAGCGCGTGTTTTGCGGCCTTACGGCTGTAAATCCTGTTCAAAACGATGACGGTTGGTTTAGCTGCATGAGACACAAAGAGGCAGTGACAGGACATACAAGCAGCTGAGGTTGTGTGACCACATAATAGCTGGTTTAAATAATGTGTGAACTGGGCCTTTTCTCTCCCTCTCTCAGCCTCTCATACCCTTTCTCCCACTGAAATGCTGCTCAATGTTATTTTACTCAGAAAAAAAGCTGTCACTGGGACATCTAATATGCACCATTTAGGTACTACAATGTATATTTTCGTTAGAATTATGTATATTTGAGATATTAATATGCACTCTTTTGGTACCTTCTAGAAGGTTATCACCCAGTGACAGTTTTTCTAAAAGAGTATTGAAATATTCTTAATATTTTGAATCAGCTTTCGGTTTCCATTAGTTTAAGTTTTAGAAATTGTGTTTGTCATTTTGTTAAAATTTCTATTTATTTCTACTTAAACTTATTTCATGTATTTGCTAAATGAGCATTTTTTTAAACAATATTTATATTTCATTTTAGCTTGTTATCAATGAACAAAACCTTGTTCCAATAATTAAAACTTCCATTCGTAATATACATTTTTATTCAAATGTGGGTTTTGAAACTGGAAACTAAACAAGTTGATTGATCATGTCCTATCATTTTATTAATGGACAACTTGAAAGGAATCTGATAATTGGGAGTTTAGGGCTATAAGTAGTAGTGCCTTTTTATATAGCTATTATAATTTCTTTCACCAGAAATCAATATTGGTAGGAATGTCAGAGATACTGGCTTAGACGCTACTTGGTATCAGATCCAGTAAAACAAGTTGTTATTTCTCATCCCTATAATGTATTACTCATTACTCATCACTGTAATGGTTGAAATTACTTTTGTTGTAATTGTATTGGTGGAAAACGGGTAATGTGGCAATGTGGAGGCAATGTAGAGGCAATGTGGAGACCTGACATCTCTGGAGGTACGCAGCTGATTTAAATGTTCTCTCTCTCTCTCGCTCTCTCTCTCCCTCACATACACACACACACACACACCTCTGTTCCACACCAGTTACTGTGAAAGTGGCTTCATATGATGCCACAGGGAACATGACGTGGCCCTCACCTCACTGAGCCTGGGACAGTTATGAGTGGGGAGGCAAGGAGAGGAATGGGAGAAGTTTAGTTAAATCAACACACAAGACTTGGAGTTACAATGTCAGTTTGGTCACACAAGTGCAATTACGCATTTATTCCTCAAAGATCTTATTGGAATTGGTAACAATGTTGAAAAAATAAATAGATTTTGCTGAAAAATCAGATAATTTTTTTCAGAAATTGAAACCTATTTTAGGACCGTGAAAGTCTTTGCATTGTGGCATAATTTCCATAACAATTAAGCATATTTCTCCTTATTGGAATGCAACATTTTTTACATTTTAGCTGTTGTCATTATTCTAAATGGTCATTATCATGACATTCATTACTGTAACACATTTAGATCTTACTTGTCTATTTTTCAAGTAAAAAAAAAAAATGCTAAATGTATGTGGAAACGTCAAATAAATAAATCAATGTACCCACGAGAAGATTTTAGCTCTTTTGAACAAACTTTACTGTTTGAATTTTTCATGATTCTGCTGAATTATGGAAATCCATTTGCTGGATTCCTTTAACTAACGAAGCACCCAGTGGAGTTTGATCGCCACCTCGCTCTTATATAGCAAATCTTCTCCACTCAAATATTATGACAGAGAGAGAGATGAGGTAAAAGCATCAGGTGGAACCACAGTTGAAAGTAAAACTGGAAGGGATGGAAGGATAAGTTTAAAGTGTGGGTGGGCGAAAAAACGTGAAGAGCAAGAGAAAAACAGAACAAGAAAATCACCACTCAAATGAGATGATCAGATCTCATTTCTGAATGCTCTTGGCCTTATGACCTTATGGCCTGTTTGTTGTTGGTTTAATTTTTTACCTTATGTTCATCTATCTAAAAATACCAAAGCCATTTTTGCTGTTTTTTATTGGCTGATGGGTCTTTGTAAGGTTTGGGAGAGAAGCTGTGTGGCTAGAAGGCTAGCAGGAATTAGCTCAAAGGCTAAAACTGCTTCTATTAGTATTAAGAGGAATATTGATTTCCAGCATGGGACATTTTCAACATCGCCTTCCAGCAAGCCGCTAAAGTTACTCCCTCAAAAACACACTAGAACACAACTGAACTGATCACTTAGCCTAGGGGCGAGACATAAACAGTCTGTGTTTGCTGAAAAAGCATACTCAAAACCGTACACGCATGGAAATATTTAAGATATTTGTCTTGCATACACCTTTTTGCTTCGGTGTTACCACTGTCACCAGATCCAAACATATTTCTAAATCTTCCCTTGTCCGTCTTTCTCTCACAGTCCAAAAGTAATGTTTATATGAAGGAGTTTTTATTGACATCATGGCCTGATGGCCGTGTCAATGGCGTGTATTTCCACAGGCTGCGTGTGCGTTTCAGAGCCTGTAAAACCATGTTTGTGTACGATGTTATGTCTGTTTACTTTCTCTGGAAAGCCAAATGATCCGTTGGCTAATTGACACGCTGAAATATTCATATAGTCGCGGAGCAAAACCTGTGGTGTGTGCATCCAGTAAAGCAGTTTCTTGGCCAATAAAAGTTTGAGTTTTGGCATTAAGGTAATACCAACATTGAGAGTGTTTGTAGGGTTGGTGTGGAGATCCCAGACAGCGTTTATTCCACAGAAGTCCCAATAAATCTCACTCACAGGTACATAAAACTGGAATTCAGACATACTGCAAATTTTGAATTGTTTAGATGAGCTAACCTCATGAAAACATAAATAGGGTAGGGTACAAAGGGAGCACCGGGGTAAAAAGCGCCTTGGATTTTATTTTCCTTGTCTCAAACATCTGCTTGTTAAAATGCACGTGGAAATTTGTCTGATCCTTGACACAATCGCAAGCAGCAGTGCATAGATACTGCGCTCGTTTAATCTAATGTTTGCTTTTGTTTGTTTAGATTTAAATAGCAAATGAGAATCACTAAAATGATCACACATTTTGAGACAAAGGCCTTATTAATAATTTTCAGCTTTGTTCAAGCTAATTAAAGCAACAGTTAGGCATGTATTTGTAGCTTTTTTTCTGTAACCTTTTCTTTGATTTAGAGCTTTAGCCTTTATATTATATTGTAATCACTTATACCAACTAAATATGTAAAAAAAAAAAAAAAAAAAATCCCCTTTTACTGAATTCAAAAAGGTCTAACACAGATCTAACGAAATGAATACCGTATAAATCCTGAAGAGGTTTATGGGTCTTCGTCCTGCTACTAAAATAAGCTGAAACCTTTAATGAGGGTATATTGTTCCTATTAATAGACTCACTTTGCTCTTCTTTGTGTGCCCGTCACCGTTCGCAAGCAGGCACTGAAGACAAGATTGTATGATACGAGAGGATGAACGTTTATTAGCCTGCCTCAACAGTTAATCTCATTGGTTACAGTTTACAGAGCTAAAAGACTTATTTTCATCCTACTAAGACATAATAGAAATGTTTATTTAAAAGTTGAATACGTAAAGTTTTGAGTTACTGTGTTTATAGAGATGATAAAATTGTTGTGATCATCTCGGATTCATTAGAAAGTGGAAATATTGTGTAAAGTATGTCCATGCATTTAAAGTTTACTATCGCTTTACTTCTGAACCAAATTCGCTTTAAGCAAGCAGGCGTTTGATTATTTGTATTCCAGGGTTCTCTGGCCTTATAAAAGGTGATATTATGTTAACTCTGAACTTGTTGAAAAGAAAAGGGTCACGCATTGTTCTGTTTGGAACGTAATGCCAATGTAATTCATCTGCCCGCATGTCAATGAGTGACCGGCTGAAATAGACATGTAGTAAAACAATAGAGGGCGAACATTTTTATCCTGACTCAGGAAATGCAAGAGAATAACCATGACCTTGTGCATGGCAGCATTTCGTTTGTGGCATATCCGTACGACCTCACCCAACTCACTCATTTTCCATGTTCAGGTTGCCCGAGACTCATTTTGCTTTGCTTTTCATTAAATCTCTCAATTACACACACATGTTTCAGAACACCGTTATTGGCATCTGTCACCTCTGTCATGCATCTGGCATTAGCTGCGGTCATGCACTTGAGCAGGGTGCATTCTGGGTACAGCTTTCTGTTGTGAAATGCGAATTGGTTAATAACTAATATTCACTGTATTTTTGCAGCCAGACTGCTTTCCTTAATTGTTTTTTACAGTTGTTTTGGGAGTATTGATTTATTTTCTCTGTCTACACTAATTGTATACAAGCTTTGGATGGAAACCTAGCAGTAGTATTTTATCAACTGTAATTAGATGTCGAAGATTAGGCACATATTCAGGGTTAAAGATTAGCATTTAAAGAGAAGAAGTTAAAGATCCAAAATGTGGACTAAAATGGTAGATAATCAAAGAGTTTGTTGGCTTATTATTCTGGTGTTTGTTGACCAGACCTTGTAGTTTGATTATATCAAGGAATAATTGAAAACAATACAACGATACTTTGCAATCCCAACCGCGTCTCCTCGTAGCAGATCTTCGTGTGTGTGATGGAGGGATTTCCGCCATTGTTTTGAATCCGTTACATATTTTATAAGCTCTTCACAAGTTCTCAGCATGTCAAAATGCCATCATATGTAGCTACGCGCATACTATGAACAGCACACAGCATTATTTTGGATGTTCAGTAAGTTCGGCCATGAAATATATGTAATAAAAGCCAACCAATCAGTTGGTGAACATATCTATATCTTTAGGTATGTTCCGTGTTAAGATGGCAATGTGAACATGAAGCATGTTCTTTTTTTGGTCCGGACCAAACCAACCAAGAAAACCAAGTTATAAGTGATTGCTGGCTAGGTTGTTTAAATTTAAAACATAACATCAACCAACAAAACCAGCTTGACCAGGCTGGTAGCCCAATATAACATCCACACCTTGTAAATGACATGGACATTACGGCTCCCAGAGACAATGGCTTCTTAATTTAGGAGGACCTGGCTGATAAGCTCTGAAGTCAGAAATTACCCAGCAGAATCTCATTTGAAATGCGAGCATGACAGAAGACAAGGGTCTGCGTATCTTTGTCTAGCCTCTTCGGCTGGAGAAAATGTATGTTCAGCAGAAGTACTCCCTCCACTGTAGAGACCGTCAAGTTTTAAATGTCTTCCTCACCGTAACGACGTTATTCAGTAGCACGTCATTTGCTGCCAGTGACATTTTCTTTGAAGTCATAAAGGCTGGCACAGTCATAAAAGCGCTGAGAGTGACAATTTTCAGCATGCCCGGTGAATTATATCTTTTATTTAAGGTCTCGATTAACTGGTGTCACATTTTTCCCTGAACTAATCAATTTTCATGATACGAGCCGCATATAATTCTGGAAAATGTTGGAGTCCCTCTTGCACACCGCTGCCAGTCATGGGATTGAACCAAAGTGTGGTTATTTTCCACAGTGGCATTTGAGATACTGTTCCACTGTAATATAAAATCGCTAGTACGTTTGGTTTGGAAGCGTCTGTGTTGGCTCTGCCCATAGAAACAGCCAATGCAATACAAAAAAGCTCTTTGTCTTCATGGGCCTAGCCACTAAATAACAATATATTTAGTTGTATCTTTGCTTGTCTTTACACCTTTTTTGCCAGTTGCTGTGCCACCAACTGGACTGTTTTAAAAGTCAATTAAAGACAATAGATTTCCTTGTTGTTCATCTGTCTGCTTTGAAATGTTAAGTTTTTAATTATTTGCATTGAGCCAAGAGGTGAACTATGACGACCAAAGACTTTTGTTAGACAGTTTTTTTATTTTTTATTCTTGTGTGCAAATAGATAAATATCCAGATTTATTGTGTTTAAAATTCATTATGCAAAGGATATCCAATTAAATTTATGGTAGATTCAATCTCTTAAGTTCCATTTGGCAAAGGTTCCAAAAGACTTGCCAACATCTTGTATGACTAGGTTTCAGTTCTCACTATTAACTAGTTTGCATGCATATTGCTAGGATATTGCTGTTTATTAGTACTTATAAAGCACATACTGTATTAATTCCTCATTCTGCACAGCCATATTCTACATCCCTTAATCCTACCAAGTAGCAATAATAATAAACCAATAATACCCTAAACGCAACAACTACCTTGCTACCTATGAATAAGTAACTGGGGTTTATTGAGGAAAAGGTCTTAGTTGATAGTTAGTTATTAGTGAGAATTGGACCCCAATCTAAAGTCTGACCGTTTGTAAATTTTAATTGAACAAACATGTATACAGTTAAAGTAGGAATTATAAATAGTCTTTCAAAGACTGATCACATGTCCAGCACGGAATTGCAAATAATTAAGAAACAGTATCACAGTATATAATAATTGTTCCAATTGTAGCTTTTCAGAGATAAGAGTAATGTGTCAAAATGGTGAAATAAAACCATATTTTCTTCCTATGTATGCTATTTTAAATGCTCAGTTTCTGTTTGTGGAAAGAAAACAGCACTATTCATTTATGTTAAAGGATTCATGGTCCTTGTGGAACCAATCTTGGCTCTGGATCCAGAAGGTGATTGCTAATTCGTGACCTCTGGTTTAGCCGGTCAACTTAACTCAACTCTAAAAATGTCCTGTTTCAAATAAATCCTTGTTCACAGCTGTTGCTATTTTAGCAATCAATATCAAGATTTTTTTATCATAAATGACATTGTAAATGAGCTTCCAAAATTAACAACATAGACCAGACCATATTTCATGCGTTTTGACTCTACAGTGAAACCTTCTGACGTTTTTTACCCTATTGCCATTGCCAACGGCATAGAATCACTTCAAATAAAGTACAGAGACAGTAAGTACCTTTCATTAAATCAGGGACTTTAAGCTTGAAGAATCTCTGAAATACATTCCTGAGTTAATAAGTCCGTCTTGGTAAAAGTTATGACGTCGTCTGATATGATCAACCATGAAGTACATTACAAAGGTAATGTGAGAGCAGGAACAGGCTCTCTGAGCAGAGTGTATATTTTCATTATCAAAAACATTGAGCCATTTATCCCAAGAAGTCAGAATAATCATTAATAGGCCGGAATTTATGATGCCAGATCCTCAACTAATGTGAAAGACTCCAGGTGTTACTAATAGCTGTACGGAAATGTGTGCCGGGGTCTACGGCTAAAACGGAGGTAATAGAGGCGCTCTTAATCTCCTCAGAGGAAGAGCCATTTCACTGACACGTTGATTGGATTTTGAGGACCTTAACCGAGGACTACGGAAAAGCATGTTTAAATGGCGATGAATGGGGTGACTTTTAAAGTCATGTGATTTTTTGCACTTAGAAAAGCATTAAACCTACTTTAAAATTATTTAGTGTTGTAGGAAGTGTAGCCTGGCCGTGGCGCTTATGTGGATGGTGACCGAAGTGCAAATCCAACTTGGGTCATTTCCTGGTCCCATCTAAGGATGGCGTTTCACTCCTAAAAAAAAATATTTTTTTTAATGAATTAATCAGTTGGGTTTTGAGAATGATTCAGTGATTCACTGATAAATTAATTGCTTCATGCGCCAAATGACTCTTTCCTTTCCTAAATTAATCACTGTTTTTGAACTAATCAATGCAGATGCAGGAATGATTCATTGATTCCCTCAAATGAAATCATGATTTTTTGTTTTATTAATCCATTTGGTTTTCTGAACGATTCAATGAATTCAGTCATAAAATAAATCCCTCGTTTTGTTCCTGAGTGAATCATTTGTGATGAACAAATCTATCAATCTGTTAAGAAATCAGCAACTCTCTCATAGGCACCTGGCCCATGTAAGCTACAGAAAAGGTCACTGTAATCATTAATGTACAGTGTTTGTAATTACTCAGTGTCTGTATATTCGAAGCAAACAAATGATTCAGAATCCATCAGACGCCACTCAATCCTGTACATGGGCTCATTATATGAGTTCATAAATGGTTTCTAAAGGAGTATTAAGTTAACAAAATGGCATGTTATTGTAAAAATCCATTCAATGAAGTTATACAAGTTGTGTGTTTTAGTTATGAATCATAACTGAAACGCAATGATTGTGATTGTCAGACTTGACAAGAGGTCACATTGAATTCAAACCCATAGTTATACAACTTATGATTTATTTCTTGGGTAAAAGTTTGTAACGGTGTGGATTAATCAATGTAGGTCACCGATATTTGTTTGGTGTCAAATTAATCAAGCGTAAAACGAGCTCTTGTATTTTGCTTCGAGTTCACATGCTTGACTATCGTACTTGAATCGGTAAGTTGGAGAACATGGTTTCTGCATGGTCAAGGAAATGTTCAATTCTATTATTTGCTAGGGTTTAACAAAAATGAAGGTTGATTAAAGCCAAACAAAAAGAGCTATACACTAAATGCATGTTTATCGAACTGCTTCTTACATTTAGTTGCAGAGCAAAACATGAAATTTGAGCCGCTTCTCTTGTGTTCCACAGAAGAAGAAAAAAAAGGGTTTGAACTGACATGAGGGTGAGTAAATAATGAGAATTTCTTTTTCTACTTCTTTTCTAAAGTGCGAGATATGACTAACCGTGCCTACAAAAAAACAACTGAAACCTTTTGAGAGTATCATCGCCATTACAACAAACTTAATGACGCGACAACAAAGGCCTTGAATATTAGGATGAGGCGGATGGATCTTGTGCACCTGTGGCTGGAGAACCATCATATGTCGTAATCAGAACTTCTCTGTGAGGAAAGTCATGGGGACAGTTTTGGAAAGCTTGAACTAGATGAAAGGGAACACAGCGGTTCAGGATCAAACGCCTGGGCTCTAGTCTCTGCCTGTGTTTGTACTAGGAATGCATATATACTGCATAGCATTTAGATCTGGAGCCTTTGTAGAGTTCGAGGCCACAGACGCGACTCTTATTATGCACTAGTGCAGCAACAAACCTGCCCCTTCTTCCGACCGCCTCTAATCCTCAAAGGCAAAGCAAAGACCAAAGGCAATTTCAAATAAAAACAGACACAGCACAGAAGCGTACTGCAGCACGCATTGTTTGTGTTCATAATACATTAAATGTCATGCCTGTATAGATGATGTGATTGTGGGTAATTCATACAAATTAATTCCTCTTTAATCAGTGCTCAGTGTTGAAGAAAATACTACTTTATTTTGAAATTATTTTAAAAGAAATATTAATAAAAAAACATATATTTTGTTATAATCGTGTTTTAAATGCCACCTATAGAACATTTGATTAAATCTATCAGCATACAATTAAAAGTTTGGAATCTGTACAATGTTTTTATTGACCCCCCCCCCCAAAAAAAATAAAAAAAAATAAATACTTTATCAACCAATAAACACTGTACAAACAGATCTATTGTGACTTATCAGAATTTAAAATAACTTTCTATTTGAACAGTGTAAATGTCATTTATTCCTGTGATGCAAAACTTTTTTTTTTTCAGAATTACTCCACTCTTCAGTCACATGATCCTTCAGAAATCTTTTCAAATGCTGATTTGGTGCTTGTTTTGCTTTTAAATATTGTCAACAGTTGTGCTGCTTTCTATTTTTCTAGAAACTATGCTAGTTTTTTCTGGATTTAATCTTTTTTTTAACATTACAATTCATAACATGTCTTCACTGTCACTTTTGAGCAATTTAAAGTAAATTTCCCAGAATGCATGACCTATTTTGAATTAATATTCTTCTTTGCGTCAGTCTGATTTAAGTTCATCTTGTGGTGTGGCCAAATTCACATTCACAAAATTTTGCCAAACCCTGGACAGTAGGTATGCAAGAATAATTTCTCCCTCTTCCAGCACTGTCCCATTACGTACGGTTGGTGGTTTAATCATGGCTGGTATCATTCTGTTTGAGTGTGCTATGCAAAGTGTGTTTGACAGGGTGCATTAGGCGTCTATGGAGGTATCTTCTGAGTAGACAGCCAAGTTCACACCTCACTGGAGAGCAAATGAGGCCCACCTTCATTGAATCACCAGTAGCATAAGCAGTCGCCGCAACTTTTTTTCCGCTCGTTCCAGATCGCAGTCTCTTGTCATCTTCAGGCGAGTGTGTCTGCGGAAGCAACAATGGAGAGTTTCTGTACTTCTGCGGCGTTAAAGATGCCCCGTCGCCATGGCAAGCCGAGCGTGGCTGCCGGCAGAAATAAATGATGCCGTGGCTTACCTGTCGGAAAGAGTGATTCGGCGCGTCGGACTGTTGCAGTCGGCACGGTGACAGGCAGGCCCATCATGCTCTAGTAATGGGGTCAAACAGGAAAATGGGGATTTGATGCCCGGTGAGGCCACAGGGCCGTGCCCTTGTTGAGCAGTACGAGAGGCCCGATGGAGTCAGCCTGACCTGTTTATTACCGTGTTTTTCTGCTTGGCTGCAAACCAGTAATGATTGTCACACTGTTTGATTGACAGTAGCTCTCTCCCCTCGCTCGCTCACCGGATCCAACTTGAAAGTGGTTGATGGTGGACGAATTGTGCCTGTTGACCCATCGCCATGCCCCGCCATGGGTTCAATTTACCTCCCCTGACAGGCAAATGATAAGTTGCGGCCCCACGCATTCCCGGCACCCTACCTCGCACGCAGGAAAACACGCTACCGTCAGAGCCAGAACCGATTCCACGGCCTTTAATTAGCCTGGCAGTTTTACTTGACTGAACAAGTTCAGAAAGCTAATGATGTTTACATACATGATCTACAAGTCTAAACAACACGCCTGTTTTCAATTAAGAGAAGATTAGTGCCTTCCATATTTACAACTTTAAAACCTAGAGCGTTGGAATCCATTCTTAGTTTAGTGCTCAGGCATACAGTAAGATCCAAGCATCTGAATGTGGGATTTTGTTCCATTTAGAAGTGATATAAAGCCAGTAATTTGTCTTGACCGAACAAAATAAGATTTTTCAGTGCTACAATATATCAGTTTAAAAAGAACACAGCAGCAGTCTTGTATTTGGCAAGAATTATAGTAAACCATAATGGTTAAAGGGGTAATTCACCAAGAACTGCACAGAAGTCCAGCGCATTACATTTCCAGATGGACGTCTAATAGTGTATTTCGCTTTTTCCCCCCTCTTTCCCAGGGAAATTGATGGGACCTTGGCAATAACTCAAACTGCATAGTCATTAGAAAAGAAATTCAACAACACCGTTAGTGTGTGTTTCGGCCTGAGAGTTTCGCTTCCAGACTTCACATTGTTCTCAGCAAGTACTTTATTATTAAGGTTACCTTGTGCCCTCCTGCAAATGAGATTGACAAATATGGGTCAGGCAGTTTTATTCATTCAGGAAGAGTGAAAAGCTTTTGCAGCATGAAAGGTAATATGTTCTTAACCGTAATAGCCACAGATGCTTCTGAACAAAACCTCAATGAATCAACCAGCTGGTCAAGAAGTTATTAAATTAAAGAGTCTGCTATGTAAACGTGACATTAAAACCGTAATGATTTAAATAAGCCGTGTCAAGTTATTTTCCATATGTAGAAATTAGGTTCTTAATTGCTGTAGATAGAAAGTAAAATAATATCCAGTTGCATCAATATTCAAATAATTAATTTAGAAACAAATTACAGTTTTGAAATTCACCTCATATCCATGTATATCACATAGTGTTGTGGTTATAAATGGCTTTTTGGAAAATGTCACGGCCAGGGTAAAACCACCAGATCCAAAGCAAGATCACAGCGTTCTCTCTTTCTTAGATCAAAAAATGATGTCCAACATGCTGAGTTACTTTTTCTTAAAAGAAATGCCTTGGGCAAGTTCTTCTTTAAGGATCCAAAACAGACAGATGTTTTAGAATAAAATGGCCTCAGTAGTTGCTTTGCATCACCAAGTTCACAAACTCGCAAACACACGCAACCACCTGCACAATCTTACATCTCCGTTTCAATGATGAAAGTGGGTGATTAGCAGCTGTCTGACAGGAAGGACTCTGCCAGATCTCTGTGGCTGCGAGCAGATCGCGGTGATGGCTGTGGCGCTGGATGTGTGCTAACTTGCAGAGGCACAGATGCTTGGGCCTCAAATAGCATTATATGCTAATTAATCTATCCAGTGGCTCTCACTGTCAGTCACACTGCTGGCACAGAGCGCCTTCGTTAGTGCTGTGCCAAGCTGATGTGCTGGTCTTTTGAGTTTTGAGCTCTTCTTTATCGTATTTAGGTCTCAGTGTGAACTACATTTTACTGAGGATTATACTGAGTAAAATGGTTACAGTTACAGTTTTGCTTTCTGGTGCTAACTTCTTGTCAATGGTTTGAGTTCATGTATTTTGTGAGACAAAGACTGCTGAGTGATGTGAGAGGCATGAAACAAAGTTTACATTGTTCCATTAAAACATGAGTGGTACCAGGTAAAACTCACCAACACATACTATTCTGGGTGGTTGCCAGGGTGTCGCTATGCAGTTGCTAAAGTATTCTTGATATTTAGCAAATTGATGTACTGAATGTGGTTTCTAAGATGTTGCTAAGTGAATTAAGGTGTTCTGGGTGGTTGCCATGGTGTTGCTAAAGTGTTCTGAATTTTTTGAACATTGCTATATGTTTGCTAGGGTGTTGCTAACATTTGTTTATTCATTTGTTAAGGTATTATGAATGTTTAGCACGTTGGAACTGAATGTGGTTTCTAGGATGTTGCTAAGTGATTATGGGTGTTTTTAGTGATTTCCAGGGTCTTTCTATGCAGTTGCAAAAGTTTAGTTGTTGATATGTGGTTGCTATGGTGTTGCCATCCAGTTGTTAAATTATTCTGAATGTTTAGATCCTTTCTACTGCATGTGTTTTATAGGGTGATTGCTGGTTGTTCAGGGTGTTGTTGTGTAAGTCTTAATAGTCTGAATGTTTAGTTGTTTCCAGGGTGTTCCTATGCAGTTGTTAAAGTCTTCTGAATGTTTAGTAATTGCTATGTGGTTGCTAGGGTGTTACTAATTGGATGCTTACTGTCTACATATATATATATATATAGATAAAAAATAATATAAAAATATAAATATATTTATATTAGCAGCTGTACTTCTGTGTTGTTAAAGATACCCCTTCGCCATGGCAAGCCGGGCGTGGATGCCGGCTGAAATAAATGATAATATATATATATATATATATATATATATATATATATATATAAAATGCTAGTTATAACGCTATAACGCTATATAATTAATTATTAATTTATATATTTTCTTTTCTTTTTTAATAGCCAGTAAGCAACCACTCAGCAACACCAAGTATATTTTTTTTATGTATTAATATGCGTGTACATAATATATAATTAAATACATTATTTTTATTTACATATATTTTCAATATTATCATCGACGGTGGGAATGGCATCTAGAAAGCATAGTTAAACCAGTCTTGTGCGCTTTCCGAAGCTGCCAAAAGAGAATTTAGCTCCTCTGTCCAAAGGTAATGTAGAAAAGAAAGTCAGCAAATCCTGCTTTCTGTGTTTGACTGTTCCCTAATACCTACACAATAACCCCGTGGGGTATACTCGGGCACAAAGTTGTTTTGCTTGTAAAAAAAAGCAAAGCGGTCCCCGAGGGCTCCTCATCGCACAAACGACTGTCTGCCACCCCTCGGGAACAACTCCCAATCATCAGGGGTCTCAAACACGACAGCCAATCACAGCCAGCCTATTTTTACTCTCCGCCTCTTGTTGTCATACTGTGTGGGGTCAACAGGCAATGGCTGAGGGATTTTTGAGTTGTTTTCCCAGTGTAACTCGAGTCAGTTTAGGTTTTTAGTAACACACATCTGACGCAAGTGTGCTTAAACGACAGTAGGAACATTTTATTGCTCAGAGGTTGCTCTTTCAAAGCTTTTTAAGTCTTCTAAAGTAGTTATGAGCAATTGTTTTTATACAATTTATATATTTTATTCGGAAATTGTTGTTATTCTTTAGTGTCTGTCATTAGCATTATATTCAGAATATTGCAACATAACATATATTGTAATGAACATAAACCTCCCTCGATGTTGACAATACCAAAGAGCTTTGCAATGCATCCGTCTTCTCTCAGCTGCAGCACTAAATATCTCTCTCTCTCTTCCTTCCTTCTCTCTCCTTTTTCAGATTTAGCTGCTGGACTATATCGCCACTTCATCACCCTTTTTGGCAGATGAGAACGCAGAGTTATTAATAATTTTGTCTGTGTGCTACAGATGTTCCACAAATGAACAGGGCTGCGTTGAGTTCTCATGACACCGGGGCGCCTCAGGTGCTGAGCGCAGACCCAAATCTGTCTCCCTCCCCACTGTCTCACCCTCTCTGCAAATGAATGAAACAGGAAGAGCTAAGGTGAGGACAGGAAAACAGACACGCCCACACATCCTCAACGATTGAGAAAAAGATGGATTAGGAGAGAGGGCAGGACGGAGATGTGTGGCTGACCACATCCTTCCTCTGTCAGCTCAGATTTCCACAAACCTCTGTGTAACGTTCATCAGACATTCTTCAGATATGATCATTGCATTTAAAAACACTTATCCAAATCAACAGTATTCAAGGTAAAGTTTTAACATTCTTTGACCTTGGGATTGCTTGCAAAATGCCCTTTAAAAAGAAAAAAAGATTGAATTCCATGTTTTCTGAAGTTTTTTGTTTAAAAAGAGTTTTAAAAAGACTTTGATCTTACATCTTATCTTACAGTAACATTTTTTGTGTGTTTATGATTGTGGAGAAGTATATAGGAATACAAAAGTATTATAAATATTTTATGAATGCATATATCATAGATGCTTGGGACAAAGTATTAACAATTGGAAAAATGTGCAAAAGAATACAGTGAGAGATTTTAAAAGTGGATTTTTAGGCAGGAATTTGTAAACTATTGTATTTGTCAAACACACTCTTGAATAATAAATGATTCAAATATCCCAAAGATATTTATCCCATTTTATTTATTTATTTTATCCCAAGATATTATCCCATATTTTATCCCAAAGAGAACAGTAGTGAAAGGGCATGGTGAAAAGTGAGTGGGATGGAGAAACAAAGAGATGGAGAGAAAGTGCTAACTAGTCAGAGTAAGAAAAGCATTGAAAGACATAAAATATGACTTTTCCATGAGGAATGTGTATGTGTGGGAATTTGGGCCCAGCTGTGGCACACATGACTGAAGAGATTCTTATCCCGGGCCTCATGTTTCACAATGACCTCCACTTCCGCTCTGCCCCTCGCTGCCCCGCTCAGCTCTGCGCCAAGCTGTAGCCGCTGTTAAAAAAGGCCTTTCTGAGAGCAGCAGACCCATGAAGAGGTGCTGGTGTGTCAAACATCTGTTTTATCCATTACTGTGAGGCTGCAGCCCTGCAGAGTACAGAAGACACAGAGAAGCATCCATAAATCTTTGGCCTCTGGTGGAAACATATTTTCCACACACTCCTCCTCCACCTCCCTCGTTCACTTGCTAACACTCTGCCTTCATCCCACCTCCCTTCGTACTTTAATCTGAAAGGACCGTTCACACATGCACATTTTGGTTAGGCTGTGATTTTTTGAAATATAAACAATGGTGATTGCTGACGATGTATGGATGTTTTCAACAATGCGACCAAATAACATTTACACAATGCAAAAATGTCATTATATTGAAATAAATATCTATTCTGAAGGCTTTGGGAGATTCAGTTGCACTATATCATCTTTTAACAACATCGATGGTAACTTTTGCTATACATAAAAAGTTGGCTTTTTTATTCTGATAAGTATAAACTGATCAGAATTGATGGCAAAGACATGTGACACTGATGCTGTGAAAATTCAGCTTTACATCACAGGAATAAGCCACATGTTAAGATATATGCAAATAGAAAACGGTGCATTTGCATTGTAATAATATTTCACAATATTACAGTTTTTACAGTATTTTTGATCAATAAGAGTAAATAACTTTTCAAAAACACTAAAACAAATCTTACTGATATAAAACAATGGAATACAGTTTCCATTTGTTTGCATCATGATTCCATAACAGCACTCGCAAGACCAGACCAGACAAGAATATTAAAAAAGGAAACCATGCCAATATTGATTTAATGTTGTTACGGACAGGTGTGCAAAGATTCAGTGCAGATGAGATGGTATCTTACGTGTATAATGTATTTGTTTGATCATGTCTATATCAAACAATCTCCTGGGTCTTATCTCTATAGTTTAAAAGAATAAATGATGCATTTGTATGGATGCTCTGACTCTCTGAATGCAAGCTAAATCAGGCTGAAATCTATGTTTGCATTGATATAAAGCTCTTAATTGTTTCTAGAGCATCAAATGGCTTTTTCTAGCATTCTCTTTTGTCTGGCAGTGTAGACAGTAATATATTGAAGGCTTAGGGATATGAAAGACAGGCCAAATAAAGGACACAACGTCCAAGGTTTGTTAAATATTTCATAATAACTAGATAATTCATTTACAAAAAGACATTCATTTTCCTCCTGCATAATGGCGCACTCATCTAAAATGGAGAGTGTGAGCTCAAACTTTTGAAAAATTCAAATATTTGCATCAATTTTTAAAAGGGGTTTATATCTAATGAATTTAGATTTAATTTGGCATGGCATAAAATCCATTTGTACCGCTTTTAATTAAGAATGCAGTCCATGCAATTAGAATTATGGGTAGAGCCTTCATCAGCAGGTCCTGGGAGAACTGCAGTCGGAAAAATTATGTTAATGCTTTACACTGAAAACACTTCGAATGGAGGGCAGCTTTTTCTCATCTCTTGCAGACAATGAGGTGCTGCTGAAAGCTTCCTCCTAAGCCTCTTTCCGAACTCAACATTTGAGGCGTGTTTATTCTTTTGTTTACACCAACCCGGCACATGGAACATATGTCTGACGTGTGTATGGATCTGAGTTTGTGTGTGACGTTAATGTGTGTTTAAGTGTTGTTTTACAAAATGCAGTGACACTGAGGCCGAGTGCTGTGTTATTTATATAGGGCTGAGCAGCTCTTCAAGGCCTCGGCTCTCTTCATCTTGGAGCAGGAATGATGAATCTTTAAGCCCAGAATGATTGAAAAGAGGAAGACGACTGCAGTTTGCACCATGCTGTGAGAGCCATTATTACACAATTCTGAACAGGGCAGCCCATTTGAACCATAATGCAGTTTCAGAATAAACTTCAGTTCCTTATCACATGCGTGTACTTGTGTGTACTTAATACACCAATTAAAAGATTTAATTTGCATGTTATCTAATTTTTAGCAAGCATCAGTTCTTTACATTGTTCAGAACAAGCTATGAAGTGTTGCCATTTTTTGTTCAATATCCAAGCTATATACATGTTGCAACACCACATTGATAGATTTTCATACATTTTGTGGTGGAAACAAATTTGTGTTTATGAACAATGTTGATTTATATACAACAAATGAATGGTTAAATTAAAGGGTACATTGATTTACCATGTATTCACCATTTATTTATTCTGAATTCACCTGAATGTATATAATGCTTTAAAAAAATCAGAGATTCCAACAGTTTATTTTGTATGCACTATCAACATCCAGCACATAGTGGAATCCAATCTATGTATTGGCCTATAGGGACTTGATTCGTTTTTTGTTTTTTTTTTGTCACTATTTCTGCATGTTTCACAGATGCACCAGTAGGCCAACAAACCATTCATTCAACCGATTTGCTGACTTTTTTCAGTCTATGGTTAAAGACAGTGTGTGTTGTTTAGGTGTTGTTGGTTGAGCAAAAACACAGGCAATCATTTTTCATCAATTATGACAGTTACTTAACGTTAACTTCTTTGTTTATTGAAGTGTTATATAAAAGTAATATCATTCCCTCAAAATTGCTCTGTGGTTTTGAATAGGATAAAATATTTGGAACAAAGCACCCTTGCTTTTGAGATATTGCTTTATTATCCAGTATAAGTGACCACATTTTACCTTTCAACATTACCTACTTTGTTCGGTGCTAATTACTTTTTCTAGATACTTTAAAAAGTCCTTGCATATATAGACCTTCAGCATAACTGACTGAGTCTTTCATCTGTTGTATTCATGAATGCACATGAACCAACGATGGACTTCAGACCTCTGTACAAACTTTGACATCAAGCGCAGTTTCAATTTGCCTTCATGCATACAGGCTGCAATGAATTGATTTGAATGCATTTGGCTCATTCTGAGCACTTCAAAGCAAACCAAGAGAAGAGATATGCAATTAATGACTAAATTATGAAACCGGTCGACTTGTACACTGTTAACACTGCATATATGGAGTACAAAACTGTGCTTGTTTTACAGTAAGTCGGGGGTTGTTTCCATCTGATATTTAAGACAACTCTTGTCGTCATAGCTTAATGTGGTCAGCTGTGATGCCTTCCAAAGCTTTGAGGAACCTCTTTTTCATGGATTTCATTTACATTTATGCATTTGGCAGACGCTTTTATCCAAAGCGACTTGCATTGCATTGCATTCAAGAAAAACATTGAATCAGTTCTTGCTTTCCCTGGGATCGAACCCATGACCTTGCTGGTGTAAACACCAATGGTCTACAGGAAAGCTCATTTCATTTTTAGACAAACTTCTATAGTCCTTTGTTTAGCATTAGGATTGTGGATAAGAGCTTAGTAATATAGGTGACATAATATTCTGATTTTATCATACCAAGTACACTTTTAGATGACTTGACGTAGTAACTGAGCCTGATCAACATTAATGGTGCATTCCATTCAAAGTCGAGGTGGGATGTTCCTTCTTGATTTATCCTTCAACGTTTGGTGGATAATGTATAAGGAAACAAAATGGCAATGCTACTTTTAGTTCTGCAGGTGTTTGACTGTTAACAAAGAAACTAGCACAGGTGTGCAGAGATAATCAATGTTTCATAACCCATGTTTTACACACCTGTCTCTGCAAATATGTGCTGAACAGCTTTTTTTAAATACATTTTATGTAGAAACTTTGAGTCATTGGTGCAGTTTATACGCTTAAAAGTGAATGTTTATCATTAATGTGTTCATCCTCCTGAGTGCCACCATGTTCGTTTGATGTAATGCTCCTATATCCTGGTGAAATCAGAGTTCCTAGCTTCCAAGTTGGCAGTCTCACTGGTGTTTTATTGCACTTCCATGTAGGAAGCTGGAAATGCCATGCAGCTTTCCAAGTTGAATGTACGTAAACCCAAATCTTGCATTATGGCTCAGAAAATGTGACTCTTTTGATTGAAACAGAACTTCACCTGGACCAAGTTCCTTTTCCATTCTGTGAAAGTCATCTCTAGAGTAGAGTGGCCTAATCCTCCCAGCATGACAGAAGCCCATTTTCCCTTCATTTCACTGCTGCGCTGTAGGTGGCTTCCAACTTTTGAGTCATGGCTTTAATGGGAATGGCATCTGGCTGAATCTGCTCCCTCCTGAACGCCCACGCCGAACCAACGTGCAGGAACACTCTTCCTATTTCCATTAAAGTTCATTTAACCTCGACACACATACAGAGTGTTTAAAAACCACAATATGCACTACCTTAAACACACACTGATGCAGGCTTGATGTTTCTCAGGAGTGGAGAGCTACGGTGTGTTTTTGGGGGCTTGAGCGAAAATCCAGGTTTGCTCTGGGAAACATGGTTTTCATTGGCAGCACTTGAGAAATAAATAAGAGGAAACCCAAAAGAGTCCAGTGAATATGCATTAAAAAGTAATGTGAGTGCCCCCTTGTGCATTCTGTGGGGAAATTAGCTCCAGGGTTTAATATGAAGTCAGAGTACTAGAGTATTGCTAGACCATTATCAAGACATTCTCAACACTCACTCTGTCATTTCCTACGAGACTAATTTGTCTCTTTAAAACGGGTCGCATAAAAGTGTACATTGTGCAGGGTGGATTATTAAATGGTTGCAGAGAGAATGAATTGTCTGATTGTTAGATTTTCTTATAAAGCAATTTGCAGTAATATACCATGATGTTCCGTCAACTTAAACACGTCTGGAAAAGTGCAATCACAGAAAGCATTACATTAAATATGATTTGCAAATATGTTCACTCATAATTTACAGTGACAGCTATAAATCAACTAGTGGCTTGATATTTCTACACAAAAGTGTAGAAACAAACCTCATTGTTTGTTTGGGTTCTACATGTGAATCAGATTACAACGTTTAGTGTTCACATAAAAGAACCTTCAGAATTTGCAATGGGATTGGATTAATTGTAATTGATAAAAATGAGTGTATGGAAAGATAGAAGTTGTGTTCGACTTGAGGCGACCAATCAGTGCACAACATCACAGTACCGCGAGAGTGATACGAAAGCACACGGATCTGCCTGCGCTGTTATCGCTCACGTGGTACTGTGACTTCATACACATCTAATGCCTCAACCAATGGCATGAATTTCAGGTGGGATGACCAACTGCATACGGGGGAGTGTTTGAGAACAGATTTTATTTTTGCAACTCTGCTAATTGATGTATTAAAATGGTTTTAATCATTTAAAAGATCAGCAAAATAAAACAGATTCAGCACATTGAACAACATAGCTTTGAAAGACCTGATTTTGGCAACTACGGATAGCCAGAAGTTAGCAACTGTTTTGTAGCATTCCTAACTGGATTGATAGCCCAAGTGCATAATTCTGATCTTTAAATCCGTCTCTCTGGTTCTGTATGATAAATGTCAACAAAGGATTACAGATTGAAAGCCTGTCTTGGTGAAGGAGACTTTAGAAGCCACGCTTTCCCCAAGAGAGTGCTAATACTCCACAGACAAATGTAAAAGATTTACTGTGCTTGAGCATCTAACGCAATTTCTCTGCTTTTCTCATTTGGATCCAATTGACACATTTGTAATTCCTTTTACACTAATGAAATGCGTTCAGTTTCTCTTTCTGTATGAAATGACCTCACATAAACAAGAGATTTCATTCGTTTGAGTAACAAAGTACTTGAATGTGCATCTATGTATGTGTGTGGCTGTTTCAGAATAATTGTTGTGGGAGAAGGGCCACATATTGATTGCGAATTGAACAAATAGTTCATTTTATCAGGACTGACTGTCCCCATTCTTCTACATGCTTAATAATGAATAAGCCCATCCGTCAATGTTTCAAGGTATTTATTGCGGTTTCCCTTTAGCTTATATAAACCAGCGGAGGCTTTAGCCGAAAACCGCTGGGAAAATTGCTGCGATTATTCCATGAAGCTCTGGCAGGGTGTCCAATGAATAGCCCTGTTCATCATCTTTGTCTGAATTGTTTGATTTAATTCACTTAGTATCCGCATGTTATATGTAAGACAGCAAAGGTCTGCAAAATATATTTAGTCTTGAGTAACAGTTAAAATTTTTCCAGGTGAAAAAACACTAGGATGTAATGGTACATATTGAGGTCCAGCGTTGTAGAGAATGGGTGCAATAATAAATATAAATGTGCTCTTATTATTGTATTGTTATTTATTAACAAAAACTGATTAATTGCACATTATTTCCATACATTTCCGGTCAACAGTTCCAATGAAAAATAGAAGAAAAAAAACGCAAAATGCATGCTCGGAATATTATGCAGCTATGTTAAACATATATACTTTATGCATTTAATCTCACTTTATTAACCAATGTCTTTGCTTCTGTATTTTTTACTTATATAAAAATAAAAATAAAACTTGCAAGCCATCTCTGGTGAGAAAATGTAACAAAAACGTAATGTAACATTACTTTCTGTATTAAGTTTGCACAATTAGTTACTCTTTTATAGGGTGCAATGCAATAATTTAATGTATTACTGAAGTAACTGCGCCCAACACTGGTAATGTATGGAACATCAGGTTGCCATTGCTACTGATTTTTTATAACAGCAATGATCCATGATAGGCTGTATCTTGCAGTGATATTACCACGATTAAGACAGTTAGAGATGTACAGAAACCATCTTCCCATGGTAAAATCACTGCAAGACTCATGTAATCACAGACTCGATTAAAATGTTTTTGCTAGATGAATTCATGTCCAGTTTGGTCAGGTTTCTTTTCTTCTATGTTTCACTGTGTTAAGTAGATTGCCACTGTGTTTAATCCATTGCCTTTGTAACCTACCCACACTGCAGTCCATCAAGAGATTCAATATTTATTTGAAGTTCTTGAATGCTTAATGTACCTGAAAAATATAGTCTTGGATCACTGTTTGACCACTAAATAATTTCACTGATCAATATTACTGGTAATATGACATAGAATAACGTACGGTGAAGGGCTTGAATATTTCATCAGATATGGTTGGAGAAAATTTTCAATAGACATTTTAAAAGTAATCTCCGTGCACTTATGAGTAAAAACACTTACACTCCACATAGCCCATTAACACGAGTGAATTATGGATTTTTTTTTTTCCTGGATTCTGAACATCAGGCTATAAGTGTAACCAAGTAGAAATGATATTACATATATTATACAGAGGTACACATAGAGAATTAATGGATGTGTGTCCCACTAACACTATGAGGATGAGATGGCCAAGGCTTTTCCCAGGGATCCTCAGCATTTCTTTGAGCTTGGGTTAGAAATTTAAAGCAATAGTTCATCCAAGAAATAAAAATGTTGTCATTATTGACCCAAAATCAAGCTTCCGAATGACTTATAGATGTAAATAGAGAGTTTTGAGTCAGACCAGTTACACACACATCGAAAAATACCCCAATGATGTTTTAAATAATGGCAAAATTTCCTTTTTGGGGGGGCTGAACTGTTGCTTTAAGGAAAACTTAAGCAGTTTATCCAAACCACACAAATGTAGGCCAACCCTAAACGTTACTGATCATTGTGGGGACTGGATTATTAACCCCTCTGAGTTTCACAATCCAGTATTATTTCTGCTTAAATGGAAGTCCAATGGGCTGAGATTTTGGCTTGTGTTCCGGACAGGATTACACTGTTATAAATTCGATCTGGATCTCATGACACTAGTTAGGAGTTTTAAATTTTGCACATGGAAAGGATTTAGGCTTTGCTTTTAGTCAGTCTCTTGTGGCTGTTCAAATTACTTCCAAATCTTGACTCATCAGATTTTCAATGAGCACCTTAAAGAGTTCAGCAGACAGGACCTTGTTTGTGGCATTCAATATAAAATTATGAATTATTACGGTGCACTTTTTAGTAGAACAGCAAAACCTTGACAAGAAATGACAAATAACAAACCGAATCAAACTGAATAGTCAATTTTTTTATGGTTTAAATTTAATATGCAGATGTTTCAATGCAATTGCACATTATATGTCTCAGAGGGAGAACAATATTGCTTATAAAATAGTCCAATGCCCTATAAAATAAACGCAATCACTTCCAGGCCTGCACAGTACACAAATCTCAGGAATGCCAAAGTAATAACTTCTTTGGTAATGTTTTTTTGTAAGAGATATATGAACTTGAGCCCTCCTTTTTAGCTGACATTACTTAAAGAAAAATTTAGATTCGTGGACTGCTGTGATTTCAGACTTGTATGGATTGTTAGGCTGCTGAGAAATTCTCTGTAATGTCTCTGAATGTCAGCGAATGTTTAACTCCGATGTTAAATGATGGGCTGCTGTGTAATACTAGACTTAAGGAAATAAAGGGGTAAGGGGATCTATCAAAGAAATAGTTCACCCAATACTGAAAGTTGTTCCAAACTCTCATAGTACTATGTTCCTTTTATTTCCAAAGGAAGACAGAAAGAGAAATGTTCAGTCAACTTTTTCTTCAACAACATTGCATAGTGACCACTGCTGTCAAGCTCCAAAAAGGACCATATAGCACAGTAAAAACAGTGTAATAGAAGTCCATATGACTTTTATCATCATATGATGACTTTGTGTGAGTAACAGTTATTTTTCAATGAAAATCTTCATTCGATCTCATCCTCTCTTTTATACATTTGAACTGGTGGATTAAAGTCAGTTGCAAGCTAATAAGAGTTGTGCATGTAAACCCAACTCAACGGGCATTGATACCCGCACTGGAAACTGACGCTAGAGAATGGGGCCTTTGGCTTCTTTGTTAGAGCGCCTGCCTCACATCTGTTTGAATCCAACTAGGAGACTGTCGAGTAGGACCGGTTACACACAAAAAAAACCCACTAATGTATGGAATCAGTGATGTCTAATATGGCTAAAAATATCCATGCACCAAAGTTTATCAGCTAAATTTAAGTCTGTTTTTCATACAAAGCTACATGGTTTCAGAAGTTTCAATTGGTAATTTGTAACCATTTTAGGTTTTGGCAAATTAGTGGCTCATTGACAACACTTCATAAAAGTTATTTAATATGTTTTTTGTTCTGTTTATGCCCCAGTGACAGTGGGCGGACTTTCATGACCACCTTTTAAAATATTTATGTATTTCTGTAAGATTAGGCAGTGTAGAATACTGTTGCAGGGCTTCTTTGAGAGATTATGATCACTCCTTATATTGCACACCAGCTGCAAAAAGATTCTTCACAATTAATTTATGTTTTGCCAAGCAAAACCTCAGAGTAATGCCATGACATTCTCCCTCTCCGTTTTTGTGCCACTGCCACCCAAAGAGTATCGGCAGACAGCGAAGACTTGCCATTGCCATCAGTCATTCCGAAGGTGGCACTGCAAGAGGTGTGAGTGGACAGAAGTGGTATGTGTTGGGGCTGGAAATACACACACTGGAGCCTCTGTCCTCCCTGGGGAGTCATCTCATATAATTCTAGAATTAATTCTATTTGGAAATATTTAAAATAAGTAAGGTGAAAGTGATTGGTGGAGGTGTTCGCTTCTTTCCTAATGAACACATACCTTGCCTTTCTCAGAGTGTCCTTGGACTGTCATCTCCAACCTTTTGAGTCTGTATCTGATTATCCAGGCAGCAATTAATCATAATTAAGCAAGTCGGAGTCTTGGAGCAGTGGAGGCGAGGTGGCAGAGGATCTGGCATACCTCCTGATCAGCTTCCCATTTTGGCAAGCGGGTACTTCCCCCGGTTCCATGATAAAGCCGGTGGTGGGGGGCATAAAGGGACATATGTGTGTGGGGTGGGAGGGGGGAGTGTAGGGGGGATTTGGACCGGCCCATGGCTAACTCTCGTCCTCCTCACCTCCCTTTCCGTCCCTCTGGACTGCTCTGAAGCGTTGGCTATGTTGAGTTCCTGAGCGCTTGAATTCTCTTTGTCTTCCAAGAGGAAGCACTGTAACAAATGACTCTTAGACCTGCAGGGGTTGTATGGATTTGGACAGAATGTACAATCTTTTCCCCCACTTTTTCCCCCATGTACATCTATGAACAGATTTTTGGGACAAAGTCATACATAGAACTACCAAACAATTCTCTAGAAATCACAATTACAAAGTAGAAGCTAATTACTAATGTTCATACTTGGGTTTAGGGATTTGAAAACCAAGTATGTATCAAACTTTGATGTGCTACAGACAAATGAAACCCAAAATTGTTTGGTTTATTGAATAGAGGAGTTTCATTACTTTTCTACATTCTTATAAATGCTATTTTGTAAAATGATAGAAAAATGTGCCAAAAATCTCTTAGAACTGAAGGAGTGATCCAAACCATGACTAGCAACTAGAAAATTGTAGAGAACTGTGAATCAACTTGTTTGAGTAAGAAACCACATGCACTTTTAAATTTGTTTTATGCAAATTTAATGTATGAAACAGTTTTGTATTGCTAGCCAAAACTATAACTTATATATAGTTATAGTTCATATATTTTTATTATTATTACCAAGTAAAAAAAAAAAAAAAACTACTGAAAATATAAAAATGAAAGATATTTCAAAACATTTATAAATACTGTGATATATAATAAATAGTGCTAAAATAACAATGTTATAAAAAACTCAATCTGGAGACCAAATAATTTCACTCATTTCCCTGCGTATGTCACCACCATGTCTGTTTTGTGGCTTTGTTGTGTTTTGCAGATGGCTTGTATTTTGCTGGTCTAAAGGTTTTCTATCAGATGCCTGGGCTCGTGACCCTATGTGAGTGTGTTTTTTTTTGTAGTCAGTTTATTATTAGAAAGTGCATTCATTGCATCAGTAGGATGTTGAGCTATGCGGGTGATGGAGGCAGAACAGATATTAATTCAGGGGTCAGCCGTATCTGAAGCCCTGCCGGTTAGAGGCTGAAATATTGCCAGGCCCTGACAGAGGTCAGTTTTGGTTGGTTCTCGCTCTCTTTTTCGCCTCTGCCTGCTGCAATGAATTTTGTCACGCTTTTCCAATTGCAATATTTTCAGAAAATTCCCATCCTTTCACTTGACCAAGCTGTGAATTATTGGGGATGTAAGGGGTCCGACCTAAAATAGCCACAAATGTTTTTCTGAACAGCAAGAATCAGTCCATTGTCATCAGATGCTTTAAAATTTCATAGCAATTCGTTACACTGACTAGAATTAGATCAGTTCATCCATCAGCATGTAATTTGACGTAAAAAGCATTTCATAACCACAACCATTATGGCATATTTTGTCATGGCGTCTGCTGTGACTATGTTGCTTGCAAAGACATGACTGATTATGTTGAGTTATCTCTAACACTGCCACTGACAGATCGCTGGGCTCTTCACTTAATTGTCGTGGCCGCTTCTCATTCAGTGTGTCTTTCTTTTTCGGTCTCTCTGTCATGGTTCCTGATGGTGCCCGCCTACAGGGATGGTTTCACCACATCATCATCGCCTGGGTTTGATTGTCCTCTGTCTAACCTGACCGCAGGACGACTTTGTTCTTACAAAGAGGACACCAAATTAACACTGAGCTGTTTCACAGCTCGTGCCTCTGATCTTAATGAGGGATGACCTGGAGAAATATAACATAATTATCCTGATTATTACAATCTTTTTAGCCAGAGAATATAAAAGGCTCATTATTGTTCTTTTTGAATTGTTCATTACGATTATGTTCAAGCCTGCAGCCTTTTCGGGCCAAAAAGGTAGGGAGAGACAGAAGAGGAAGAGAAAAAAACCCTCTTTGATTGGTTAATACCCAGCAGTAGAGTAGGCTTAGAGAACTTGAGACCAGAACTACAGGTTTCTTCATCTTTTCCTTCGACCCCATTTCTGTCTGTTTGAATGTCCCCTGGCTTTCTTGAATAATTTTTCTTACATATATTTTGTCTTAAGGACACTGATCTATTAGAGGTTCCTATTAGGGACCTTTTTAACATATTCAAATATATTTGATTTGTTGAAAAGGCCAAAGCTGACATGCTGAGTACTTTGCTTTTTTTTCTGAATGTGGCGTTTATACAGAACAATTGGGGCTAGTTGTCACGTTTTCTTCAGTAAACATTTTCTGCACTATTTTGTTTTTGAAAGTCTTCAATACAAAATGCAGAAACATGTTCAGCATTACTTTTCAGTGTCACATGATCCTCCAGAAATCATTCTAATATGCTCATTTGCTGCTCAAGAAACATTTCTTATTATTGACAATGTTGACAACATCTCACGTCTCAGCTGAAGCGTTATTGGAAAATGACTTTGTTTGACCGGTTGTGAACATGTGGCAAGGATTTCATGGTCAGGTCACTTTATCAGAAGAACATCCTGCACATGCCCCTAACATGGCAATGCATCCCAGCATTTCATCCTCACTTCTTCAGGGAAGAGTCAAGTAACCAGAGACATTCCCTTTTCAAAAGCTACTCTCAATTCTGTGCTGATTTAAGTGCTATGGGAACATACTAGCACAGCTACACTGGAAGTGTCTGGACTTCCTCAAGGTTGTGTAGTGTGTGTGTGCACAAGCATGAGAAAAACCTCAGACATGAGTTTGGGATGTGTAAGGCTGGAGTATTATGAACATCCAAACTATAGAATCTAATAGATATGCACTGAGAGGACCAGCAAAGGGGGTGCCTCTTGGTCACAGTCTGAAGGATTCAACCCTCCTGGAAGAATGATCCCTAACACCTGGAGTCAACGCTTGACCACACACCTTCATACGATAGGGTGATGGCATCCATCACCCAATGCGACAGTCAGCTTTGTGGTGGCTTCCCACCAGTTGTGGTCGCCAAAGCAAATGAACAGCTGCTCTGACTTACACCACTGGCTAAATCTGAAGAGTGAATTTCTCCTGTTCTGGAGTAATAAACAATAAAGGACAGAAGGCTTCAAGAATGACTGGATGCACATTGAAAATGGAACTTGGGAATATAGTCGGGGTCAGGGCGCAAAATAGCCTTGACCATTCCAGGTTTAAAGTCTAAGGAGGATGGAGAAACCGACAGAGCCTGCAAATCCCAAATTTTCTTTAAATAACAAAATAGGCAAAAGGAAAACTATGTTTTGAGTTAGAAGCTTGACTGGTGCTGACTAATGGTTCACATGGGTTGTCTACCAGCGCCTTAAGGACCATGGCAAAATCACAAGCTCTTGAGACAGTTGTCTCTATAATTTAAAATGTGGATTCCTTGGAGTCGCAACGGAGCCAGAGCTGAATCCATGCATATTGTTTACAGTATGTGGGGTGAATGGATGAATCTGATATTGGTAAGCTTCTTCCCCGAAAGCGAACCATATGAACTTCCTGTTTGGTGGCAGGATGTATGAAAATTTGCATCCTTGATCAGTTGGGACAAACCGATCTTTGTATCTGATCTCAGATTGGATTGAATCGGAGATACAACCTCCGTCTTGTTTGGTGATCAGAAAGCACCGACAGTCATAGCCAGAAGAATTTTCAGCTTGTGAAAGTAAATGCGCCTACTCCGGTTTCATTGTAGTGGGGACCATGCTGTTGAAACATGGCGGGTGTTGCAAAAATTGTGTTCTGTAGTCTTTCTAGTTTCTGTAGTCTTTCTAGTTTCTGGTTCTCAAAGCCCAAGGAGATATATTTGGCAGTGGTTTCCATGCTGCCAATGTCTCTGAAAGAACCGCTAATTTTGACAACGTTTTGGAGGAGTGTTAAATATCCCATGCCTTAAGGAACGGCAGGAAGCAACTGAATATTTAACATTTTTATTAACATTTTATTTTGATCACAAAGTGAAAGTGAGGGTAGTCAAGTGAAAAAAGGGAAGAAAACTAATCAAAAAAGCAAAACAATCATATAAAAATAGAAAAGTAAAAAATAAAAAGTTATGCAAGTTATATAGTGTTCCTGTAAGGTACCATACAGAATCAAATATCTGCGTACCAACCCACTTCCACCTGCGCACGTGTGTGTTTCTATACCAATAAAAACATGTTTTTTTCTCCTTTGTTACGGATATGGAACGGACTAATTTGTTTTCTATTATTTCTTATGGGAAAACGTGATTCCAGATATGAGCAATTTGAGTTACGAGCTCCGCCCTGGAGCGGATTATGCTCATATCTCGAGATATTACAGTTTATCAAGGACCCGTAATTTGCGTGTTGTCTCGGCAGACGCGAGATCCGAGGAACTAGATTCTGTATTGCCAACACGTCCTCAGGCCGCTCTAAAGAAGTGCAGTCTAAAGCAGAAAACAAGAGAACCTCGCGATACGGAGAGAGGAGAGGAAGGGAAGGACTCGCGATATGCGAGAAAAGCGCGATGGACTTTATTGGGTAAAAACTCTTGATTAATCAATTTGGATAAAAGCGTCGACCAAATGCATACATGTAACAACTAAACTAGCCATTCTCAAACGAAATTGCTTGCTCACGCGCACCATAATGAGAGATGTGCCGTTTGCAGGGCGGCACACATCAGTTTCAGGATATTCTTGACACGATTCTCTTTTTTCTTAGTTTTTTTTTTTTTTTACTTTACGTTGAGGAGAGTGAGAAAGGCTTTATTCCTGCCCGACAAAACTAACTCATAACATAAGGGATGTTTCAGAAAGTAGCAGCACACAATGCGATTTTAAAGACAAAGGGACCTGGATGCGCACCTGTCTCGCGTCTATTTATAATCTCTGACGTGCGCATTCCGATGACGTCAATGTCAGAGGTTATTTAAATCAAAATATCTGTTTGCTACACCTGTTCATGACCGGTCAAACAAAGGTGTTTGTCCATAAGGCTTAAATCAGCGCAGGATTGAGAGCAGTTTTGAAAGGAAACAATTGTTGACTAAAATTTCTATTTGAATCAATGATATTTATTTTAAGCTTAAAAAAAATATATATGAATATATTCCTGGGTTCACTGACAACTCATGTTTAAGCTGTTTTAACAAAGCAACTTTGTCTCAAACACGACCATTGTTTCATTTCAAGATCCACGCTAGTAATGTTTTTCCTATAATATTTATAAAAGCTACTTCAGTGTCCCAATGAAACTAAAGACTAATCCTGGATAAATCTAAACCCTGTCTGGGAAACCAGGCCATAAAGTTTAAAAGAGCAGCATTTATTTGAAATTGAAGTCTTTTGTAACAATATAAATGTTGACTTGAGTCATTTAATGTATTTTTTGCTGTGAAAATAATAATTTTGTTCTTCTAAAATCTTCCAGACCACAAACTTTTGAACAGTCTCAAATTTTAGTACTTTTTCCACTCAGAAATGTTTTCTCTAATTATGAAAAATAGGCAATTATCATAAATTACATTTGTTGTAATTTCTGATGTTTTATTGTTCCTCAAATCAGCTCTGAATGTTTGGTAACTGTCAGTTTTGCATTTAGTGACCCTTTTTTTCCTTTGGTTAAAACTGCCACGACAGCAAAATGATTTGTCAGAACAGGATCAGGTCCAGATTGCTCATTTCTAAGTGTCTGCTTAATTCCAGGTGTTGCGGCTTGAGTGATATGTGTAATTATAGCTGTCAATCCGTCCTGACGTGCTGTCACTCGTGTGACAGTCCGCATAAGCAGACTGTTGTTGTCCTCAGTGAATTGTGATGAATAGTCTCGCTGCACCATAATGAATCTACACATGCATACAAAATACAGGAGCATGTGATCGCGTCTCTAAATAAATATTGATTTTACTTGCACTCTTTTCACCTTTTGAACCATTAACCTGTCCTATTTGAATAAAAATGCAATATATTCATCATTTTGATATATTACGAGGAACACAACACACTTTAAACAGTGCCTAATATTATTATTTATGCAAAATGTACTTTTCCAGCAGTGTGTGTTATAGCTGTGTGAATGTATGGTTTTAAAGATCAAAGTGCATGACGATTAAAGTTATCTCCTAAAATTAATAATTAGTTCTGTGCTGCTGAAACGAGATGTCGGCAATTCCAGTCTCACTTCCTGTTACGTATCTACATAACAATGTATCAAATTTGCATAATGCCTGAAAAACAACGTCTCAGCGAAATTGCTTTTGCAATGTTGGAGAATAGAATTAAAGGTTTGTATCAAAAATCAAAAGTGTTTTTATTTTTATTTATTTTTTTGCAAACCCCAAGGCCGTCGATATAACCAAACTCCACTGTAGTATAATAGGGGTATTTTAAGTGCAAGCATAAAATGTTGCACTGCAATATCATTCTGTTTAAGCTTTATTTTGAACACTAACAAGAGGGGCATTTCATTCTTAGAGAGATATCTGTATTCTGATGCCATTCAGAAGCTTATTTAATAAAATACAAAGATGGTTAAATATGAAGCACTAAAGAAAAATAATTTAAAAAAGACGTGAAAATATGCACTTAACAGTATCTGCATGTTCTGCGTGAAGGGGCTTTGAGAGCTGTGGGGTGGCTGGTCGTATTGTGCTGAGAGATAGTCCATTTGGATTACTGTACAGTTGTCCTGATAAACAAATGGGGTTTCCAGCAGCTACGCTGCATGCTAAGCTACACCGCTATTGAAATCTGCACTCGCTGTTTTGCCCTGGTGCCAAAAGAAATCAAGTTTTGCCCACATGGCAGGCTATGAAAGACTATGAACTATGGGAGAAACCTACTGTGACATGTGTCGCCTGCATACGAGATCAAATGCATGTGCATTCAAAAGAACTTCTCCAGGTAGATTTATCGACAGGGGGAAAAACGCCACAATGAGACTGACTCAATCATGATCACTTTGATGTTGGAGAGGGACGAACCATCACAGGCCTGAATAGAAGTACAATTATTTTTTTCTGCCTCTCTCTTTCTCTCCCTCTCTAATGGGTTTAGCATTCATGCTTTATAATGGCTTAAACAGATCGAATAGAGTGCAGGCATGTTGTTTATTCACTTTACTCGCGCACACACTCTATACCTCTACATCACCACTTGTTTTTGTTGTTTCTTTGCCCTTGAACTTGTACAGTAAAGGATCTGATACTTTTTTTTACACAGGCATTTTTATGGTCATTTGTTGTTTATTTATTCATTTGTTCGCAATATTTAATTTTTTCTTGAATAATCATCAGATTATATGGTGTATTATTAGCATGTACTTTGGTTTAGGCAAATTTGTTTCTATGAAAAGACTCAAAATACCACACTATCGCAATTTATTAAATTAAACGGTTAGTTTAGTATTCTATTTAATTTTTTTGGCTTTAGGTTTCCTTACATTGTTTTATTTAGCTATAAGTTAACTACAGCTAATATTTATTAGTTACTCCATTGGTTCTAAATGGCTTTAAGCATTTTAAATTAACACCAATTTGTTATTGTCTATATGATCTTAAATCGACACCCTCAGATCAGATAATTACTCAAAGAAAATCTTGATATTCCAGCTGGTATGACATTATTGTCTGCTCATCTTAAAAGTAAATGAAAAGATAGTGTAAAGATGCTAATTTGCCAGACTTTGGTCTTTGTGTTTGAACGTGACGTTTAGATCTTACTTGGGCCAAGAGGAAGAGCTAATCTGGAAAGCGAGAAATGTGAGTTTCTCCAAGCTGCTTCAGATCAATAGCATGTACTTGCTGGAGGTTAACGTCAGGTCTCCTCTCTTTAAAAGCCATAAAACTGAAACTAAACAAGCCTCAGAAAGCTCTAACCGCTGTTTCGCCCTCCTCCTACCCGACGCTTCCAGGTGTTCTCGGATTCGAGCAGTAATTGCGATCACATCAGTCCAGTCATAAAAAGCAGGCCTATGTAATGAAGCTGGTCTTAATAAGGTGCTTATGTTTTATTCTGGCCTATTAGAGGCACTGAGTCCATCTTTGAGAACAGAATGACTTTTACAGTTCTCTCCTCTACCTGCTGTTTGGCAGAGGTTGGAAAGACGGCATGCAGGCCAACGGTTCCTGACAAGGTTAACACCCACAGACATTTCCTGTAGGTCTGGGGATAGCAGCTGCTTTTTACCCAACGCCCACTTCTGGTCTAACTTTCATGATCCTCGCTGGACAATGAATTTGGCTAACCAGAACCAGACATCCCACCAGTGCTCGCCACAGCTCTCCAAGCCTCCCTGAAACAGTGAGCCTTAATGAGGGGACAACGACTGTAAAACTGCAACCATTTCAGTGAATGCTTTTGGGACGACCTGTGATAGTTCATTACTTGCATCTAAACATCTAAACTATACCGTAATTATTTTATCATCCCAAGTAATAGTGACTTAAATTTAACTTCCAAAAAGTATTCAAGTAAAGCTCTGACCTTATGTCCTTTAATGCAGGTCTACCCTGTAGATGTTTTTTAAACCTTTTTATATGTACTTTTTTATGTCAATAAGAAATTAAGAAAAAGGTCAACTGTAAATCGATACTACAAGCAAAATTGTAGTACATCACATTGCTTCCAATGATCAAATGTAAATTCTCCAACACCGACACGTTACACCAAATAAAATGAACGTTTTCTATAGAAATGAGCTGCATGTGTAATATTTCAGACAAATAGTCTATTCTAAGATTCATTTACATAGGAGAAAAGTTTAAATCTCTTATTCAACACCTCATGACTGATATTCTGAATGATTTATCAGTATGCTAACATTCTTCCCTCCAGAGGTGTGCGTGTGTGTAAGCGATGAGGAGTTGGGGGGGGTTCCTCTGACACTCAGGGGTCCAGACCCCAAACTCTGGTTCATGTCTTAACACCAGGCAGAGCAGCAGGGTCAAGCCACCAATGGGAAGCAGTCCTGGGCCGTACCTCAGTGGACCAGGAGCCCGTACAAATCTCCAAACGTACGTCAAATGTCAGTTCTGTGGCCTTGGACTTACACGATCGCTCTGACATACAGATTTACCCAGAGCTGCTTACATTGGCCTGACCCAGACCTTCAGAGAGCCCAAAACCAGATCAAAATGTGTATTAATGCTGTATTTTTAAGCCATACGCACGTTACATGGAAAGATGGATCGAGTGACAATCTCAAACATTAATAATAGTGTATCTCTCACGTTAACCTCACTTTCATTCCTGTTCAAAGTTAAAGATGGAGCTGCTGTGAAGAAGCTCTGCTCCCTCAGACATTATGGTTACATTATAACAGCAAATTATACATTAAGGTAAAAAAAGAATAAATGCAACTTTGGGGAGCAAAAGAGATGCTTTTTTTAACATTATTCAAAAACAAAAATGGTACCAGCCTTAAACTTTTAAATGTGTGTTTATAGGTTGGTTTATTTCACATTAAGGAAACCAAATGTCCCCATAAAGACAGTAATCCCAATGTCAATGGATTGATACATATGTGTATACATATGTATTCACATAAGAATTGTTACGAATGTTTTAATGAAATAGCATTGCATGAATTCATATGTCACAGCACATGACTCTAGATTTCTTGAGCTGGACACCGGCTGGGATGAGGTGTTGATTTTGAGGAGAGATCATCCGTTTGGCCCAGATGGTAATTGACTCAACACCAGAACCACTGAGCCGACCCCTGTGTCTCATTCTATTTCTCTTCCTGGGACATCAGAACCTTTTTCTTTACAGTTTTTGGAGGCTTTGAAATCCTGAAAAAGTGGAGGTGGATCCCTACAGGAACAAGGCCCATCTCTCTGCCCCAAAGGAGACGTACTGCCACAGGGTGCAGAGATGAGCCTTTGCTTGTCCGCTCTCTGTTCCTGGTAGGTGTTCGCTGATGATAAATATTTCATTTCCTTGCAAAACAAATAGCTACACATTATTCCTTCCCCGAGCTTTGTTGTTGACGGCGTCGCGGCGGGTAGTTTGTGATGGTTGCCGTGGAACGCAGGAGAGAAAAATGGCTTGTTGAGAACAATCATAACTCAGCACGTCACAGAAAAAACCTGACCGCAGCGGTCAGAGTCCCTCATTGGGAAGTATGTCTGCATGTTGTGACAGAGAGTTTGTTCTGTTTTGAGGCCTGATGGATAACTCAAATCTCCAGTGCAGTTGAAAACCAAGCGTTTTTATATTGAGTGCAGAATTACCATGATACCACAAATCCCAACTCTATTTCAGCTAAATAGACCAGCGGAGGAACGTGATTTGTTGAGTGTTTCCTAAATCACTTACCTTTGCCTTTTTGGTTTCATGTGCACTGAATCCATTAATAACTTGGAGAGCTATTCCTACCTGATCTGGACAATAACAGGACTTTCATTTTCCTTTTTTTCCCCCTAAGTATATTTTAAAGATGTTTTCAGTGATCTATCAGAAAAGGGTGAGGAGTCTGGCCGAAATCTTTCATCATAGTTTTATATCCAGATCTAATTTCTTAGATTTGCATCATGGTAACCAGGGCTTGACATGAACACATTTCATCAGTGGCGGGTAATACAGTCACTCCTATTGGCCAGTTTTATATATAATATATACCTTTTACAATTGTAGTCTATTAAAAGAGCATCTGAAGTAATGATCTAAGTGCTTTATAGTGCTGTCAAATTTTTTGATGCATATCGATACTGAAATGGGCCCATCTGAAATGTTTCCAATACTCATTATCCTAATAGATGCATGATATCAGCTGCACTTTCTCACTCTCTCTCATCTCTCAGACAGAGTTAATACACAAACCCACGTCCCCTCACTCAATCAATTAATTTGCTTTCAGATGAATATTGTTGGTGTTAAATGGCTTGAATAGCGTGGGATTCCGCATATTGCGCATAATGTCAATCATTCCCTCAGATTAGTGTTAATAACAATGGAAAAAGCATGTTTTTAATTGCTATAGAGACATACACACACACACACACACAATTACAGTATATAAGAATTCCTGTGATATAAGATAAAATATGGTTTTAATTATGAGTTACATACATTCATGACAGATACAGTAGCGGCGGAGGAGTGAGGGATTAGGTATATTACACAAACACAATACGGAGCACTTGCGGAAGACTCGAATGGAAGTCTACTATGGCGGAAAATCCATCCTAAAAAGAAAGGAGCGCAAAACTGATGTTTGCGTGCACGTAAATTACATCCACGAGCGGATAACAGATTTTTAATCCCTCGCGCGCGCCTGACGTCATCTGCAGCAATACATGTGCGCTCTCTTCTCTCAACTCGCGCAGGCACCTTTATTTTAATCGACGAACACGTGAAGTGCGTGGGCTCCGAGTGCAGCTCATATCTCAAATATTTACTTGTACATCAAAGCAAAAATTTGGTCGAAGGCTTGCTCGTATCTCAAGGTATTACTGTAGTTATTTTTCACTGCTTATTGCGCTTAAATAGTCAAATGCGCACAAAAAAACAAGTAAAAACAGTCAGTTCTGTTTTAATTGAATGAAAACAACTAAGAAAGGAAACACAGCCTAATAAACCTGCTGTCAACATGTGAGATAATACTGTGATAATACATGTGAGTTTTTCCTCATTGTGTCCAGTGAAAATGCTGAGTGACTAATAACGTAGGAAAACCACTAGCCACAGTAGTTGGTGAGCAAAAAAGTAAGTGTCAAGCTCTGATGGTAACTACTATATAAACTTATAGTCATAGCTCTCGTATGAAGCTAACTGAGGGTGGCAATGGCATGTCACCCACGTCGTCTGGTAAAGATTTGTTCCTGGCTGTATTTCATCAAGACCTCCTCATTATTCGGTTCTTTTGCATGTTTTAGTGCGTGTGAGGTGTGTGTCCCTTTAAACCCGTCAGTTAATGAGCGGTTTTCTCTCACACACTCCTGTGCCTGTGTTTAATCACAAAGATGAGAGACCATCTGAACATCAGCATTACTTATTACAAGACTTCTTTTCCGTCTGATACTCGCTAACAAGTCAAGGAGGTAAAAACCTGCCAATTACGTTTCTCCTCCTTCAAATTCTCTCTATTTCCTTGATATTTCTCTCCACAACTATAGTACCCGGCCATCGTGCTTTTGAAGTCCTAACATTTTAAACTCAGTGTACAGTGGTAAGGAGAAATTATACGAACACTTCTGAGGAGAAACAGACCATTTGAGCAAGAGTGAGACAGACAGCCAAAGGAAAGCTTTATTGCTCAGAGGTTGCTCTTTCAAGGCTCAGGAAACTTAGTGAAGCTTGAAGCTGAATGCCATTTATCGGTATCAATTTTGTCTCATATTTTATCCTAAATGTAAATTACAAAGTTTCTATTAAAATATATGAATTTTGATGGAAGAATCTAAGGATTCTAAAGGAGACGTGAGATTACTGAGAGCTTTTTTCCATTTGAGAAGCAGCAAAATGTGATATTTTATTTATATATAGACGTTAATATGCCAGAATTTGTGTTTTTTTTTAATTTTTTTTATGTGCTTATGGATTATTTGAAAAGCCAAGGAAAACGAATGGACTTTTCTGTTGTTTTAACTCCGGTTTCTCAAATGTTCTTCGTAAAGTCCTCAGGGGAAATAAAAGTGAAAACAAATGAGACGTGGAGAATTTAGCACTATGAAGGCCCAATGAATTTAATGCGGATATCAAATCATGTTGAGATCTTCTGTTTGCAGATCTCTTATGAAACACTATAGGAGAGAGTTAAATCAAAACTTTATTTACTTGCTTGCACTTTTTCTTATTTCAGTGAAACATTTTAAAAGAATCATGGAAAGTGAGTTTTCTAGACTTACGCTCCATTTAATGTCATTGAGAAACAATTTATAGATCGAATAATTATTTTATTTTTTTAGACGTCTTCATACTAACCTAAAATAAATTTGAGGCATTGGCTAAAAAGAAAGCAGTTCAATTTCTTGGTGAACTTTCATCATTCTGAATAAAGGGAGATCTCATGAACTCAACCGTATTATTTTCATGAAGCAATTTCTAGGCCTTTGCTTGAGATCAACAGGTTAAATAACTTGTCTAAATCATCTTTATTATATTTTTGAAAGGATATGCTCTAATCTGCTTTGCTCCTTCTGCTGTTATAGGCCAAAAAAAGAAAAAAACCTTCCCTTAATCCGGTTCCTGCCATGTGCCCTTACCTCCAAAATATGCATGTCATGATCAAATCACTTCCCAGCAAAGCCATCATTAAAATGAATTTATGCACTTTGGAATTGGACGTTATCCCTGATGCACTGGATGTAGGTAGCCCAGATTTCTGGCTCAGCCCTGGATGTTTTAGATTCTGCGGATAGACCAGGCTTCCCTTCCACCATTTCAATCGCTCTGCTCCCAATTCTGAAGCCCACATTCGCTGGGGCCTGGGGATATTCAGCTCCAAATTAAGAGGAACGACTGGACTGGCGTTCCTCGCTTGTTAAGAGTCTGAAGCCAGACTTCAAACTCTCAGACGGAGGGACCGGCTCCATAGTTCAAACATGTATTCTCTTTCCATACAAGCACTGTGTTCCCATCAGTGTTGGGGAGTAACAATCCAAAAGTAGGGATGCTACTAACTTTCTTCATTTACGCATTTTTTAGTAGTGCAGCTGTTGTTTTTCAGCAAGAATTGTTTCTCAGCTAGGTATTTTATTTTATTTCAATGCATAGTGAAATATTTGAGGGGTTTTGTTATATTGCACAGTTTAGACCTGAGAAAACTGAAGAAATAATCAAACATGCTCTACTATAATATATTCTTTCAAGTTGCATTACAAAATCTGTTTCATTTCAATAAAACTTTTTGTTCAGTCCCTGTACAGAGATAAAAAAAAAAAAACGTCTAATTGGAATAATTAATATAATTACCTTCTGATGCATGAATTATTAAATCACAAAGAGAGTCTATACATTTGACTATAAAATAATGTTTGTCTGCATATATATATATATATATATATATATGCACACACGCATCTATTTGATTGTTAACATAATTCTGATATATGAAATAAAATCATTTGTGAAACAAAAAGGCATTGGATGTGAAAAGGACGGTTATATAGATTTTTTGTGAGGTTATAACATAGCCTGAAGGGTTAGAAATACCATTTCTGTCCACTGTGTTTGCAAGTTTACAAAAGATTTTACCCCCTTAAATGAGTTGACTTGATTTCTTTTTACAAACTTGTAGCATAGCCTACTTTTTCAAAGGTATATCTTGACTGTAGTTTAACTACATCAAATAAAGTAGAGCACCTTGTAGCTTGACAACCTACAGTTTCAAAGTATATTTTCCAACAGCGGTTCTCACGCACGTCTGATACCCGAACAGAGCTAAATGCAATCAGAAGTGGCACTCAGCAAATACGTCTGACCTTACACCTGTAAGTGTCCACCTTTGTTGTAGAGAATGACAAGATCTCTGTAGGACTTCCTCTTTAGTTTCCCTTTCATTTTGACAGTGCAGCATTAACTCCTTGTTCCTCTCCCTCTCCCTCTCTCTCTTTCTCCCTCCCTCGTTGTATGCTTCAGGCAATTACAGCAATGTTGCATTTGTCAATCATATTCAGTTGTGCATGGTTTCCTAAAATAATTATCAGGTGAGTGGCATCTCGTTGCCTGGAGTACCAGTCTGGTGAAGGCAAGCCCCAGAGTATTAATTACTGCGTGCAGAAATTTGCAGAGAAGCAAGTCTTTTAATGGTAGAACTGACGCAACATGATTGTTCTGATTTTTTTTTTTTCTACTAACATGACAATCATCGCCGTCCCTGTGGTCATCAGCATAGATTAGCTGGAATCGTCAAGGGAGACCATTACCAAGCTGTGTACCATTTGATAAAATGAGGCACACATTGCCAGGTTTCTGTTTGTTGATTTTCAAAACAAGGCCTGCTTTTCAAAAAGGGAAAAAAAGGCAGAGAAAACACCCCAAAAGTCAAAATTTCTAATAAACATGGACTGCTGCCAGAAAGCTTGAGTGTAGTGCTATTTACTGGGGTGAAGGAGCTACATTTCTGGAGAATTCCGCTGGAAAGGAATCTCTCAGGAAAGCAACCTTCAAATAGCAGCATAAAGGGATGCGTTTATTCTAAAGGGCATTTTCCTGCAGGGATGCAGGGTGAAGTGTGCGGATGCAGAGGAAAGCGGCTTCATCTAGGGCCTGGCAAGTGAATGAGAGAGAGAGAGAGAGAGAGCACTTCCACAGGTGACAATCTCACACAGCTGAACTGGTTGGTTATTGTAGTGGTTCATTCTCAGCCTGAATCACAGATGATCTCCTCACATTGTCTTCATCTTATTCCTTCCAGCAAGGGTTTTGACTGCATTTCAGCTCTTTTCTTCACATGAATAACTGTAGAGCTTCATATGATCTAGACCGCGGTTTTTCAAACAGGGCTCCGTGAACCCCAAAGGAGACGCAAGGAGGCTCTTGGATCTATATCTGAAATAAAAGCTAAATATAAATATTTACAAAATAAGATTTAAGGGCTGTCAAAGTAAACACATTTTTAATTTGTTAAATATTTATGATGCTATTTTTAACAATTTTAATGTATTTTATTATTTATAGTTATTTTTGTGTACATATAAACAACAAATATATATAAAGCTGTTCTATAGAACATTTTCTACAACTGTTTTATTGCTTGGTTCCTCAAAATAAAATAAAAATTATATGTGTGTATATATATGTATATATATTTGTAAATACATCATACATCACATTTGTATATATATCATATATGCACAATTTTAGGGTGAAAAATTAGGATGTTCAGTAACATTTTGTTATTTTTGTGTATACATATAAACGACAACTAATATATAAAAGCTAATAACTAATATAGAAAAGCTATTTTATTTTATTTATTTATATATATATATATATATATAGGGTTAGGGTTATAAAAACAGTTATAGAAAAGCTATAATATATATATATATATATATTATAGCTTTTCTATAACTGTTGTTCTTTCTTGGTTCCTTAAAATAAAATAATGTGTGTGTATATATATATATATATATAATGGCTTTACTATAGAACATTTTCTATACAGTTATATCTATATATATATATGTATATATATTTGCAATTTTAGGGTGAAAAGGATGTTCAGTGCCATTCTCTCTTTCACACGTGTCAAAAGTGTATCCATTTGCTAGAGTTGGAAAGTGAATGAAAAATCCCACCTGTATCTCATTACAGCATGTGCAGCGTGGGAGTTCTCATGGTCTGTGTGCGTGTTTGTGTGTAAACGCTTCTGTATAGGTGTAGGTCTACAGCACACACCTCCCAATCAGATTTCCGGTCTGGTTTTCACACTCCTTAATTGTGCGCGTTAAAAGCGCACGCAATGCCGTGTCGCGTATTGTTTCAGCTCCACACCCTTCTTTGTTGTGCCTCGCTGCTGAAGTAGGTTAATGGTGGCCTTTGAAACGCAACCCTAAAGCGAGAATTCTCTCTGAACGCGATGAGCGAAAGGTCCGTTCAAAGAGCGCCGCTACCTTTACTTCAAGCTTGCAAATGCACACTTGAGTGCACATAAAGAGGGAGTGATTCAAGGAGAAAGAGCGTTGAAGGGGAGGAGGAGGGGGGGAAGAGTAAGCAGAGCTCATTAACATCCGTGTAGCGGCAAACGCTTTCTCTCTCTGTCCACGGAGCTGAATTCTAGCTTCAGATGAGCCAGGCCTGCTGGGAGTTCAGCTGCCAGTTTAATTAGTGTTCAGTAATTTCAATAATGAGTGACAATTCATTGGGGCTTTTAGGTTGGTCTCCTCGTCAGAGGCGAATCAATAATCTGCTGTTTTCCTCCCTCCTTTTCTTTCAAGACTAAAAAGTGGCACGTAACTTCCATCAGAGGGGAGAAGGAAAATGAAAGACAGCAGCAGGTCCCAGAGAAATGCTGGAGACAATTTGCCGCTAATGGCAGATGCTAGCCTTTCCTCCGCCTTTTGTTTTGATGTTATTGGATGAAAAGGCAGGTCTTTAGCAGTGAGCGCAGGGCCAGAGCGTGAAAACAATTTGCCCTGGCTGTAGAGGGAGTGATGTGGGTAAGTGAGAGGAGGCGCGGGGATTACGGATAATCCCCTGGTCCGCACCTCGAGGCGGAGAGGAAGCAGTGAAGCTAATGTTCGCCGCGTGCACGCGCCTCGTATTCGGCCGCCGTTCGATCCCGCAGTGACATCCGTAATTGATAATAGGATTTTCGACTTGAGCGGAGTTGAAATGTTATTATTAAGGCACATCATGCTAGAATGAAGAAGGAAAAGTAAAAGACGTTTAACTGGAGTGCTTGAAAAGTTTACTTACAAATCACTTTGTCACTGAAGAATAAGTTATTTGATCTGTGTGTGTTTCTTCAAATCTGGGGCCAATGGATGAATTTTATTCAATGTTATTTAAGGGTACATTAAATTGGTCTTATAAACTTTTATCATGCCTTCCCTGTAAATTTATAAAAAATGTATAATTTAGGATGTATAAAACCCACGCAGTGAAAGGGTTGGCATTGGACATTTTATTAAATAGTTTAAAACCACAGATTAAATGGCTATGTGATGAAATGAGATGTGATGGAAATCATATTTGTTGACAAATTATTTTCCTGTGAAGCACATACATACACCGTTGGCCTTCGTTAGAAGTGCATCTGAATAAACTAGCGTGTTTTCGCTAGGAAACCCACCTACTTTGCATAAAACTTATCCAAGCAATGGCAAACCTAAATATGAATATGCACCTGTGAATTATATTCAATGCATATTTAGCGTGGATGCAAAAACCCTGCTAATTGTTTGTTTGAGATTGGGGCGTGTTGCCTCAGCACGTGTATTTCCTGTACATCTCGAGTCAGCATGGTTCTGCATACCATTATGCCAATGATGTGCAATTAGACCCGCACATGCCAAGACTGGCAGACGGCCTGTTCCTCTTCCTACAGACACCGCTGTGAACTTCTGAACCTGTGAGGAGCGGGGTCTACCACAGCCTCTGGGTCTGAGAGAAAGACACAGAGAGAGAGAAAGACAAGAAGAGCGGGGGAAATTGTGCCTGAGGCAACGTTACATTCTGAGCAGTGATGTGGTGTACTTTAAGGAAATGATTCTTAGCGTTTCATTGGACTAAATGAAGATTTTCACGCCTAGTGCCAGTTAGAGCGCCCCAAATCTTTAACCTGAGATGGCCACTGGATTCACTTATTACAAACAATCAGAGGTAACAAGTGCCACCATTTAATTTTTCTCATTTGGACTTGCTTCATAACCCTGATTTTGCACTGAGACCCAAATAACAACTTAATGAGAAAACACTTTATATATAACATTCATAAATCTGGAAGTGACTAATATTTCATTGAAATCATACAGTTTATATGCATTTCATGGGAATCGTATCCATGACACAAACTCAATTGTTTTCAAACGCTTATTTTACCATTAAAAAAAAATATCCTCAACATCAAACATTGCAATGCATGGTTGTGCTAGATGTAAAATGCAAAACAAATATGAAAATCGATTAGCCTTATGTTTTATTGCATTCAAGAGCTTCATGAATGTTTATTCAAATAATTGCTGATAAACATGCCTTTACTGCACGTGTTAATTACCAGTTTAACTATTTGGGTTTTAACTTGTATTTTACAATGTTTGAGTCATATTTCTTAATTTAAGGGTACATTACAGGCAGCAGCGGTCTTTTGTAAAAAAAACACTATGCTCCTACAAACTCAACACACATGCACATGACATCATTGGTTTCAAAAATGTAAATTTAGTACTTCATACGTAGTTAACAATCTTTTTCTTTTTTTTACTTTGAAACCTGTTTTCAAAAGGTAGCATTTTTAGGCCCTTCACTTTAGGCATTTTTAAGCATTTTTAATTTTCCTTTGAATAGTTTTTTTTTTTCTTTGTTTTTGTTTTAAGGGCATGTCAAGAAACCTGTCCACACTGGTATCTGCCTAATTTTAGTAAATGAGTGACAGATGAGTTTCCACCAAACTTGAGTATCAGTGCATGACCATTGAAGGCAATAATAAGAGAGATGGGACACATTGTCTCGTCCCTTTTAATATTTAATCAGCCTATTTACTTTGCTATCCTAAATATGCATGTTTATATGGTTAGTTGTTTTTTTTTTTTTTTACCTAATTCACAGGTCATGACCCACCAGCAGAAATCCAGTGCTCTAAATAAAGATTTACTTACCTCAGTCTGAGGCCTGGGCATAAAAAGCCAACTTCTCAAATCGGCCTGTCTTTAGCAGGTGTGATCCACAGCAGTAAGGACACCATTAATGCAGCTGTATTCATTATTCACTGTAAATTTATATTTGGCATAATTACGAAGCAGTGTCTGTCGGTGCGGTCCGTGTGAAGCAGCTCTGATGGGGAAGATAAATGGTGAGGCTCGGGCTCTTAATGAGAAAAGAGGTCATCTGTAGGGTGTGCAGCGCTGCCACAACTGTAGCTCTCCAGCCGTCCCCAGGTACCACACGAGCACACGACACGTAATTAGACAAAAAGAGGGAAAGAGAGGCATATAATATCTTAATGAGGAATGATATCAAAACTTTTTTTTTTTCGTTTTCTTCTTTTATATATTGCACATTTTTAAGAATGCCATGATGTTGGATTCACTTTACTCCTTCCTAAATAAAAGCAAAAAAAGTTAATAAAATGTATACAGTACTGTGCTAAAGACTTAGGCACATTAATATTTTCACCTCCAAACATTGTTTTTATGCCAGGTATTTATATCTTTCGCTACAGTATATCAATATGACATTAGTTTACATTTCCAAACATTTCTTTTGCCATTTATTATAATATTGTCTGACAACAACTGGTATGATCCATATGGAGATCTGATCTGAACATAATCAAGTTTAAAAAAATATATATATATTAATTATAAAAAAATATATAATGCTTAATGGCTATAATATATAATGGCTATATATATATATATATACATTAATTATAGACTTTTGAAATTAAGCAAAGTAGATTTTCTATATCAGAACTGAACCAACATTATTCAACAACCTGAAGATGAAAATATTTTTTCATATTTTGTTCATGATTCCAAGCCGACTAATGAAATGCAGATGCATGCAACAGATATGTCTCAATGAGTCGAGGCAAAACATATTCAGATATTTCTCTGCCCATACGACAAGCCCGAGCGTGAGGAAATATCAACCTCCATAATACTCTTCAGCATATCACAGTCTTGTATATAATCCCCATTAAAGATGCACCTCACAGCCAGAGGGCCTTTCTGCGCCTGTATGAAGCCTGCTGGGGAGACCGCGCTTCAGGGAATCGCTCCGCCCGAGACAGTCTGATATCAGCGGGGAAACCTCCTCACGTTTGTGCAACACAACCCTCCTAATCTAACTTTTCTTGACACGTAATGAGGGAGCGTTCCCTGATGGCCCATTTATTTATATTAAAAACGTCATTCAGGTTCGCTGTCTTAATTGATTTCATTTCTCCCTGTGAATCTCTTGCCCCGTATGTTTCCACTCCAATAATCTAAATGATTATGTTTTTTTTTTATTAATACTAGCAGTCAATGCTGACTTGCTTTCACGTGCTTCTTTTGAACCAAACTTTGATTTCGTCTGGTACAGGTGATGATTGACAAACAGAACTCTCTCTGTTATCGGTTATGTTTCTTTGTGTTGACTGATTTTTTTTTTCCCTTTCCTTGCTCTCAGTTTCTTTTCAAACTGTCATTTTACAAGAGAACTGAGTCTGATAAGGCAGTAATGGGGTGTAGACGGAGAAAAAGAAAAGAATAAACGTGCCCGGTTATTACGCGCTCCCAGGGGACTCGTGTGTTTGGTGTAATGTGCGTGTGAGAGCGATACTCATATTTACATGTGTCACGCATCCCTTCATTCCCTCTGTCAAGAGAATTGTCAGCCATATTGCTGTGGCACTTGGCGTGAAATGCTCGGCAACAAGTGCTGATGGCTGACTATCACACCCTCGCTAACGTGCTTTACAGCTATTCGGTTGCTGATTACAGACGTAAAGATGGTAAACGCCTTAGAAATGCTGCAAAAACAACAGCAATCGCATGTTTCTTTATAAAGACAAATTGTGAAATAAAGAATGGTAGGATTTTTAATGGTTCAGTCGTGTCTTCTTAATAAAAAGATCTGAAAATGGATTTGATTAGCAATGTCTGAAGCTATTTTTAAAAAGTTGAAAACAGTACCGTTCAAAGCTTTGCCAAGCCTGTGTTTATTTGATTAAAAATGCAATAAAACAGTAATATTGTGAAATATGAATACAATTAAAAGTAATTGGTTTATACTGTAATATGTTGTAAAATGTAATTTATTCCTGTGATCAAAGCTGTCTCATGATCATTCATAAATAATTCTAATATGATTTTTTCCTGCTCAAGAAACATTTATTCTTACAATATTGAAAACAATTGTGCAAAAAACTGCAATACTTTTTACTCAGAATTCTTCAATGAACAGAAAGCTATAATGGATGGAAACATTTATTTACTGTCATCCCTGCTGGATAAAAGTATTAATTTCTAGTATTATTACTAACTTTTGTGTTGACTTCAAAATTTTGAATCATAGCATGTCTGCTTTGAATTTCTGACTTTAATAATTAAACTATGGCATGCAATTGACCATGTATATGTCTGGGCTGCATACAATAGTTCTCAAAACATTGCAGCCATTTTACACTACTAGTAAACCACAAAAGGCCTATGATACAGTGGATTAACCACGGTTAAAGGACGTCGTTAGGCATAACGCAAAGCTTGCTTTATTCTACGCCATAGCGCTGAGAGCTTGGTGCTGCAATACGCATATGGTTGCATAACTTCACTGATTTATCGCAGCTAATGCTCAAGTTCAAGTCAATTGTAAACGTATACAGTGTTTATGTTGGAGTAGGATTGGAACCACAGGCATTTATTGCTCAAACATGAGACACAGATGAGCGAGTTTGGAGAGCTTGAAGGAAAAAGCCAAAAAAGAGAAAGCAGGAAATTCATCATTTGATCTTTTTGTCTCAGAGTTTTCTCTCCCATAGGTACGGGGAAATATCAAGTTACCAAGCACTCTCTCAGAAACACAAGAAAGAGAACATATGGTTTTTCTGAAGCCTTACACAGTGTTTCATATCTTTTGTGCTGTCCCTATTGACGGAAAATGGCAGTAAATAACCTTGCCTTGTATCTATTAAACTCCAGATTTACAACTGTTAAGTATCGGCTAACGTGTTAACCAGGTGTGTGCATGTTATTGTATGAAATCTGACCCGGTTTTAAATCACTGTTCCAGGTCCAAGAGTCGAGAAGTGAAATTCCCAGATAGCCTTTGTCTCTTCTATCAGGAGCAGGCGAGCTGAAGGATGTTCGTTATATTTTTAAGAGCGCAGAGGATACCTGTATCTCATCCCATGCCTTCCTCCCACAGTTTTTTTCCGTTTCCACTCGTTCTCTTTCCCTTAATCTTACTTTTTCTGTTTTATGGATTCCCACTGATTGTAGGCATTTCCTCTCACTGGCTCCATGTGAAGGAGGATAAATCCTACGTTTCTGGCAGAAGCCGCCATACATCCTGGCGATGGTGGAGGCCATTGACAGCTGAGTGTCGTCAAGGGATATTAAAGTCCAACAGCGGGCCCATTTCCCTTATTATTACACGGGCTATCCTATGATCAGTTTCATGCACCTTTCCTTCCAACTCCGCCAACATGTGTCCGCTGTGTTTAATCGTTTGGTGACAACAAATTTATGTTGCTAAGCTCCAGAAAGTAAACCTCACCAAAATATCTCTCGCCAGCCACCCTTCCACAACATCCACAGAGGTAATATGGAATTTACTTGTTTTGAGTCTTTCATAATTGCTTCCAGATTTTGGTCTTCCCCCAGAATATTCCTGAGCGAAGCCACATTTTCTCACGATGCAGGCGGCCAAGAATATCTCCAGCCTTGCTGTGGTTATTCACTGCTGCTTGTCAAACATCCTCCGGCCGACCACAGTCATTTGTTTTCATGTTAACCATGCCTGAGAGAGTAGAGCAGGATTACTGCTCATCGTGGAGGGAGGAGGGCTCTGTTATTCCGACATTTGGACATGCGTTGTAATGGGATGATGGTGGCCTCAACTTTGGTATCTTCAATTTATCATATGATGCTAAAAATGGAATGTCAATACTAGTATATAACTTCTGTCTACAGATACTGAACTTATTTATCAAGACTCCCAAATCCTATTAAGATAAAGCTATAAAGCTAAAAGTAAAATTGCCTATTGAAGTAAAATAGTGATTAAAAAATTATTTATGTATACTGAAAAACAAAATTACGTGTCCTTTACTATGAATGCATGCAGTGCATAGAATGTGCTTACTAGATTTTACAACAGACCTTAGCTTTAAATTAATTTCAGTTTCGCCAGCAGTTGCAAACTAGTATGTCCTTAGACTCGTTTTACATTCGCGTTTGAGTGTTCTGGCGCTCACTGTAAACGAATGCAGCAATATTAGCATTGCCCGTTGACCTTGCAGTCACTGTATGAATATGTATGTGTGCTTATGTCTTACGATGCAGTTCCCAAGGAGGACGGGACGCTGACCCCTCTCCTACAGTAGCCTGGTTTCAACAGAAGAGCTGGTCTTCTTTTCTCGCACGTCTCATTACGCAGATGTGAATCTCCGAGCAGGGTTATGAAAACTCTGGCATGTCTACAGAACTGTAGGCGAACATGAAGAACATTAATTCATAATACATGTCCTGCCTCTTATAACACAGCAGCAGCAGCGTGGAGACACATCAGCTCTAATAAGGTGCCACTGCCATGGGTTTTATAAATGAACCGGATGCTGCGTCCCTCGGTACTCCAGAGCAAACCAACTCCAGTGGATTAAGCCGTAATTAATCCATCATCTCTCCTTCCCCTCACTCTTTTTAATGCACATGAGCAGTTTGACTCTGAGCTCCTCGCTATGGTAAATTATGTATGCTCATAGATCAGTGCATCTCTTGGACGCTAATGCTATGGTGTTTATCCCCTTATTGGCTGCCCGTGACCCCTGTTGACCGGGAACTAGTAAAGTTCGCTCTGTGATGGCACGAGGAATGAGTGACACATTCGGGGGAGCTGATTGGTGGATGCCCACCCTGTCTCGGCCCTGATTGGCCCTGGGTGGTCCGTGTCCCTCATTTGCATGCAAATGTCTCCACATTGTCTGATCAGATAACGGTCTAGTCTGGAGACGCCCAGAGCTGCCAATCTCGCAGATTGGATTAGATCGAAGAGGGCTGAAGATTGGCTTGTTCTGGTTGGTTAGCATGCCCTCCGGGGGGCTCGGAACGACGGCGGTGCCCCCACAGAGCAACACTTCTGTCTCCTTTTCCTACTGTCAGCCTGTCCTCGCCCAGTTCCTCCTGCCCTGCTACCCTTCTTGTTATGAGCCTAACACCAGCAGGCAGTGTATTAATATGTAGGAGATCAAGAGATTATTGATTAGAATCACTTGCTTAATATCCCCATGTCTGTCATTCAGTGCGCCGAGGCTTCTTTCATGATTTTTTTCCTTCCTCTTTTGGTGTCACTCTTTTTAAATATTCATGGCCTAGCTTGCTTTGTGCCCCTACTGCTGAATATCTAATTAAACTGTCAAAAGAAATACAATTTGCCCTTAAGGGTTATTACGAGAGGGGTCAGCTAGCACTGATCAGACCCGCTCGGGCCGAGGGGGTAATTACCTATAAGCAAGCACTGTTTACCTTTTTCCCGTACCTGTGGCACGGCGTAGGGGAGCCTAAATGAGCCTCGGCAAGCTCCCGTCTGCCTTTGAAGGCTTGTCACGCCACCCCAAATTATCCTGATCCAGAAGAAAGACGGAGAAGTTGAGAGTCTATAACAACATAATCAGCAATTATAGCTGGGAAATGGGGAGAAGCAAGATTTTTATCTCATTAAAAAGAGCCATTTCTTTTTTCCCCCCTTCGTCAATCCTCACCTCTCCCACACTCATTCCCTGTCACTTGCGCTTTCTTTTGAATTCAAATGATTCGGCTTTAAAGGTGAGGGGAGAAATCTGGAAATTTAATTCAGGAGACGAGAGCTTGAGCCAATTAGTGGAGTTCGCTCGCTAAAATATGAATGACATTTGCTCTGGCTGAGCCCTAATGGAGGGAGGCATTAGCGTTCCCGTGTCTCTGTCACCTTATTTCCCATCATTATTGTTGCCTTAGTTCTTCTGTCAAATTATGGCCGCTAATTTCTGTTCATATTTTACGAGGCCTGTTAGCAAGTGTCTTTAATGAGCTCCCAAAAATGACCCGGTGCGGCAAAACTTAAACGGGATCCGCCCATCAAGGAATATCATCAGAGAGAAAGTTAAACACTATCGTTCTCGGACGATTTACTGTATCTCTTGTGCGACTCTTCTCCTCGCACACGCATAAAGAGCTGGGATTTTTAATTCGCCTTTTTATGTGACTTGTTAATGTGCTCTTTTAGGGCACTCTTAATACCTTCAAAATTTGTAGAATATCACAATAAATCAAGGCCTTGCCCATCTAATGATAATTTACCTCACTCATTATTTTTTATTCTCTCGCCACATTATGGCACCTAGTTAAACTTCTCTCTCCGTGACCTTTATGAGTGTGCTTCAAAAGTTAGTTCTCAGAAAAGTTGATCATTCGAACGGCAAGCGTCAAACTTCAAGAGTATTGCTTCCCCCGACTAAATTGTTCCATTTTCTACAGTGAAGCGGTGCAGCCAAAATCAGTATGAAACTCTCCCAGCTTTATTACTGTATCAGTTGGGAGAAATGTGTGAGTAATTTGATCTACAGAGTAACTTTGTATCTGGAGGTAATTTAAAAGTATGTAAAAGCATAGTAACTTCATTGTGTGGCTTTGAGCTGTGACACTGTATCACATAACACGGTTTCTATAAAGCAGCGCAGGTGTAGTTTATAGTATTTCAGGCCACACGTGGAAAAATTGTGTGAGGTGATATTTCTCATTACGGCTAAGCAGTTAAAGCAGCAAGGAGTGGATGTTGACGTACAGGAAATGACAATCATGTCATCATAGGGTAAAAACTAGATTTGCATTTCCTGGAGGAAATACCAGCACTTGCTAGATGCAAAAGAACAATGTTAACGTTTAAGTACACTTTTATACATTAAACCCAATATAGATCGCACACCTGAGGCTGAAATGACCTAGTCAACAAGTTTGAATGGTTACCCGTGAGTGATTTGCAAAGAAACTGTAAAGAACAACTAGATTTGCATCATTTCTGATGGGGGTCTCTGATCTTTTTGCCATTTTTCTGTGGAAAGCTAGCTATTTGGATGTTTTGAGTAGCCTGATTTAACGAGAAAACTGTTTGATGAGATGGTGATTTTGAACGAATTTGTAGGGAAACTTTCAGATAAAAAAAGGAGCATGGAGGTCCACCCATAAGTAGAAAACAAATATTGTATAATTTCATTAAAATTGGTTACATTTCGGCACTTGGCAGACGCTTTTATAAAAAGCAACTAGAGTAAATAGAGTAGAACCTAGATAAATAAGATTGCAAAAATTGCCTCACTGTCATTTGGATGTAACTCCTCATAACACACAGCAAGCGATAACCCATTATTCGCAGATGTTGAATTTTGAACTGCAGAAACTGAGCTTTTCACTTTTCCCCTGACATTATAATGGGGTGATGTCATAGCATATTAACATGACTAATGGCTGTGTTTAAGCCCACTTGACATAATTTATCTTTTCCTGGAACGTTATACGTATGCGACTTTGGGTATGTGAGGAATGGAATAAAGACACACAACATTTATGTGTCATTATGGATTACCGCTCCATCAGTGACAAAAGAGCAAAAACTACCTTTGATTGCTGGTGTGCTTAACAGAACTAATGGCCCCCAGAACGCCCTATTTAGAAGTGCTTAATTTGGCATAAAGGAACTTAAAAGTGTTTTTTCTCTCCGCCTGACATGAATTAAAGCCAAACAACAGCGGAGAGCAGAAAGGCACCTGACACATCTGCACCTCTGCTCTCGCTCTCATGCCTCATCATCTCATGATGAATGAACGTCGTATTGTTAGCAAACAACATCCGTCATGACTCAAGCAGTGTGAGAAATCTTTAAATAGATGCTGATCTGCAGAGGGAGGTGGGCTAGGGCATGAAAGCGATGATTTCCCCTTGTTTCCAAAGCGCCGATCGGCCCACCAGCCCCTCAGAAGCTCAGCTGAAGTTTATTGGGACTCACCGCTATTGTGTCATCTCTTGAGAGGGCCGGTGACATTCATTGGCTCCCGTTGAGATTATTTACAGGGGATTTGGTGACAGTGAAACATGCCTTTGCCATCCCTCTGTGAAAAGCATCCGACATGTTTTTAAGAGATGGGTGAGGCGGAGAGGTACATGTGCCACCTGAGACTGCAGAAGCAGACAGAAAAGTGAGACTAATGACCATAGGCTCCGAACTCAATAAAACCCTATTTTTGACCCATACAAAGTTTGCCAAGAAATTTACACTTGACTTGATGGGTATTTTCTCCCATGCACCATAAAATAATAATTTTGTTAATTAGCATTTCTGTCTTGTTTTCGAAAAAATTCTGGAAACCATATACATTTTTATAAATAAATGTAAGCAAAATTTAATGCAAATAATAATGCTCGTTTTTATATCCGTCTGTATTGTATTGATTCGTACCGCAAATTATGGCAAACGTTGATTCATTCATTCCATTATGTATTATTTACTCATTCATTTGTTACTACAGTAGTACCTCAAGATACGAAAGGCTTATGAAAAATCCAAGTTACGAAAGCAAAGACGAAAATTTGTACTGCTCTACATACGAAAAGTTTTCAAGATACGAAAGGTTTCTGAAAGTCCGAGATTCGCCGCATTACAATTTTGAAACTCGCGCCGCACGCCGCCATCTTAGTTATAATAGACTCGCCACCATCCTCCTGCTCTCCCATTGGTTCCTGATGCTAGCCAAGCCATGAGGTCCTTCTCTCTAATTGGACAGCATCCCTCCCATCATGCATCTTCTATACGTACGTGCTGGCGTGCTTTAGCTCAGCCACTCCGCACCCGAAACTTTACATTTTTTATGTGTTTTCGTAAAGTTAAGTGTACGTACGTTATCTGCCGTTTGTCCTCCTCCTCCTCTGCCGCCACTTTCGGAGATAGCCTCACTCGAAAGGTAAGCTTCGACATTTTACGTTATTTCATTGTTTATAGGTCAATTTAGCTTTATTATGAAATTTAATGGGGTGTTTTTGGAGGGCTTGGAACGGATTAGCCATTTTACATGTAAAATGTGCTCCAAGATACGAAAAACTCATTATACGAAGGCCGCCTCGGAACGGATTAATTTCGTATCTCGAGGTACCACTGTACTTATTCATTCATTACTGTATTTTTTTGTATTAATAATATTATTTTTTTTAGAAATGAATTAACAAATCTCATTTAGACTTATGCTCATACAAATAACATAAAACATTGCCAATTGATTTCAAAAATAAAAAAATGACAGACACGTTCTATGAGTATTTTGCTTAAATGACATTTTTTAGCACTTAATCAATATCAATTAATTTCAAGAAGAAAGAGAAACGTTGATGATCATTTGAGGTAGGTATCTTTAAATAAGTTTAAAATATATAAATATGTACATGAAAACAAGACACAAATACAGATTAATATGAAGTTGTTGCCGTGCAGTTAATTCAACTGAACATATGTTAAGTTGGAAAGCCGGAAAACAAGGAAATTGGAAAACAAAACGCTAATTTATTGAATCATTGTTCAATCATTCCAAGGTGATTATTCATGTTTATTGCATCACTTTGTTCATTCATTCTTCCTTTTATGGGGCGGGATCTGTAAATATTACATTTTGACTGAAACAATGTTTTGGTAAGCGTCCAAAAGCACTCCATTCCATCTGTGAAAAACAATTTTCTCCACATTATGAAGCTTGGTGTCATGGATCATTTTCTGACACCTCAAAATAAGACTTCAAACAAGCCTGCGAGGCGTCTCCTGTCTGCGTCTCCCCCTTGTCAGGTTCAGATTTCCTCATTGCCGAGTTCCAGTCTATCAGCCCATTATACATGGTAGCGCTGGAAAAATAGGATTACGCGAGGAGATTGTGAGCTTTATCCCAATACCAATTTTATCTGGCTGGCTGATAAACTGCCATAGCCCGGAGAGCAAAGGGAGCTAATGGGAGCGAGGGAAAAGAGAACTTGGACACGAGGAGTCACTTGGCTGTGGCTCGAAAGGTCATGGGTTTAGCGCTCTGTGCTAATGCTAACAGAAACTCATTTCAGAGACCTGGCCGTTTGGCTCCAGGGCTGTGAACTGCGCTGTGGTTTGCTGTCCTAGTTTTTGTCTGCAATTAGAAGTGTAGACTTTGTAAGTCTTTGGCAGTGTGTCAAACCCGTGTCATAGGGTGGACTGATATGTCGAATGATGTGTACAGGGTTAAAACTGTCAAGCTACAGATATGTTCTCTGACAAACCCTCGGCCTGTGTTATCATATGAGATGCTATAGCGGTCAATCCTACAATCTAGTGCATGCAGTTCATTCATATCTCTATCATAGATGGGGAATAAAACATTGTTCTTTTAAGAAAGCAACACATAGTTTGTTTGGTTTGATAATAGAGGTACGTTTTCGATGTTTTGCAGATGTTGTTATTTTCCCCCTGTCTTGTAATTTATCACGAAATGTATATAATTTGTTTCTTTTCCCCCTCCTTCTAATCAAAATATTTGTTTTAATATTAAGTGTATGCGATTGATAACAGCACATTTCTTGAAGTATGCCCTTTTATTGATCCAAAATAAATTCCTTTATTTCTGAAAGGCTCTACATAAGAGGAATGCCTCATATATATATATATAGTTGTATAGTTTTGCACCTCTTTCTAATAAGCAGATGTGTTGCAACATGAGAGAGAGGGAGAGAGTGGTAAGAATCTAGGCCATTCGTTAATGGTAGAGTCACCAGTAGGCCGCGGCTTCACTCTGCCGCCTATCCAGACATTAAAAAGAATTTCAGATATACTCCATTTCTTTGAGGATGCACTTCCTTTGAGATGGGGCTCCTTTTGAGCATATCCAAAGTGTTTTTCTGGTACACGGACCACTCCACAATAATTTAAGCCACAGTACACAGATGCACGCGCTGACCAGAATGAGACCTTTTTAAAACCCAGACTGACTTGATGTCGGTCTATAGTAAACCACTATGATTCGAACTGTAAAGATTGTTCTTTGGGCAATATTGCTATTTTAATCAATCATATATTTAAGAAAGTGTTTAACGTTGCAACATCAAGGTCATGGGTTCGATTCCCAGAGAGAGCAAGAGCTGATTAGAATGTCAGTGTGTTTCTTGAATGCAATGCAAGTCGTTTTGAGTAATCGCGTCTGCCAAATGCAGACGTAAACATGTTAATGAAACATTTCACGCATGTTTCTCTTCAGTGTTGGGAAGAAACACTTATAAAACGACAGTAATGTTTTGTTTCAGTCTTTTTCACAAACGCTACAGGGCTGTGTTTTTCTGTCACATGCCTTTCCTCCAGAGTCTATCGCATGCTGCCCTGGTACATCAGATTTCAATTTACTAAATCGGATGATCATAAATTCAAATTCATAAATTATAATATTTAGGTAAATGCTACTGTTTGTCAGTACATAAATGAATACATTTCTAGTTTTTTGGTTGAATTTTGGGTCATTTTAAATTGTTTTGCAGATGTTAATTTTTTTTTTCCTTTGTACCTTTAACTAGTTCCTTAATGACACCATCTTGCAGGAAGTGACATCGTTTTGGAGGGAAAACAGCACACCAATGCCAGTGAGTATTAGCGATGGATTTGATGTTTTTCTGTGGTAGAAGTTGGCTTTTCTCATTCTAGAACATTTTCTGGTTTTAACAAAATTACAGAAATATCAACATTTAAAAGTGTGGGTAAAAATTTCAAAAGCTTAAGCTATTTATTCCCCCCACTGTGATAATGCAGTAACTGTTTTCAGGATATAAATGAGTATATTTCTAGTGTTTCAGTTATGAACTTACCACTGTAATCGCTATTTTTGTGCCAAATAAATATTGCTCTCAATGTGAAATTGAATGAATTAATCTGATTGTTATATAAAAGGATACTGCCACTTTGATAACAGTTCTTCCTAAAGTTAACGTTTCAAAATGACTTCCCCTATCCTGCTTCGTATACCCACTGAGCATATGATGTTAATTCATCAACATATTCTTTTGTGATGCCATCATACGTGTATTAGGCAAACGTGACTCGCTCCCGGTGAATATCTGCCTGTTCCTCCGCAGCATGCGCCACTAACTGCACCATATTGTGGAGAGGCAGGCAGCCCATCACGGACGTAACTTTGATTGACAGTAAGTGTGCATATGTGTCCAATCTGCTCATCGGGATACGTGCTATCGTCATGATCTTTATTTATGTGTTCTGCTGTCGGCACAGTGCGAGCTAACTGCCCATTCCACACTAAATTAATTAGTTTGGCAGCCAGCCTGTGATGGAAAATTGGATCCAATATGGTATTTCCAGGGTGTTTCAATGTGGCATTCACTGGAGGGTGAGACAGACTTCAGATATTTGGGTCACACAGATTACATGCCGGCACTTTTCGTATCAGACACGAAGAAATGGAAATAAACATGCTTATGTGTTTTCAAACAACGTTGCGGATGGTCTTCAACGTTCATCCACAGTATGCGCTTTATTTTGGGCATGTAGTTCACAAATACAGATGTCCCTTTATAAAAATGGCAATTGTAAGCATGTGGTGGCTTTGTGCGAGCACCTATCCTGGCAGGGGTTCAAACTTGTGTTCCTCTTGAAAGGTTTTATCCAAGTAAATAAATAAATAAACATCCTGGGAGAGAGAGAGAGAGAGAGAAGGGACTTCGGGAGTGCTTCTATCCCGTGTTGTTGTGCGTAAAATAAATCCTTTGTAGTGCATGCTCTTCTAATAACACGTCGGCTAATTAATAACTTCTACACAATTATAAATTAACTTCGGATCAGGACTCCGGCTTTGCATATGATTTCCTATAATCGCTAAAGCTACTGCGAAAACATGTCTCATATCAAGCGTAACTTTCTTATTTAACACAGACAGACTGGGTTCTCATCGGGTTTAAACGTACAGCAAATTATCTCTGCTGGGACCTTGTGCGAAAGCCAAAAATCACAGCAGTAATTTTTTTAATTTGAAATAGCATCCTTAATCGTAATTTTTGGATTCGTTCTTTTTTTTTCCTGCGAGTGAGCTTTGATGGAATTAATCTTAATATTTTAATATTATTACTGCAGTAAGGAACGAGTACGAGGGAGCTGTCACTAATTCGTTTTTCCACAAGCCTCGACTCCAAAATCAGGCCTCCACGTGTACGAAATGATCATAGGTGACTCTGCATGCAGCTCGTTCCTGGCACCTTGGCGGTGAGACGCCGGATCCATAATCAAACTCCTCTGTAATTAAAGGTGCAGAGAAAGCAGACGAGAGCGGCATGACATATCGCCTGACTCCTCAAATTCCTCTGTGGCTTTTCAAAGGATACTCCTTTAATATGGAGATTATGCTTATGTACTTGTCTTCACTTGAAAGGCATTTTCCTAATTTACTTATTAATGACATGTAAATCTATTTATACTGAGGGCCTCAACTTTGAGGAAACGCGCCCGTCCCGTTCGCCGTAAAATCCGTCGGTTTGAAAACACAGAGGGAGGGAGGGCACGGGTAGATGAGCCCGGCCTCCCATTCTTGTTCTGTTAAAAATTTATACAGTCCATGTTAAATTTATTAATATTGCTTGCTGTCATTCACTTTGCTGCACTCTAACTGAAATGCGACTTGACAGCAAGCACATTAAAGATGTATGTCATTGTATTCAACAAAGATTAATGAAGCTCTGTAAAAGTAGCTGTATAGGAGAGAGGGCGAGAGTGATGAGAATTTGAATTCGCCGAATTAAGTGCAGAGGCCTAGCGCAGCACAGTTTAACATGCTTGTGCTCAGTGAAGAGGTTTTGGGATTGAGCGTACTAGTGGTATGTTCAACCGTTAAAACGAGTTCAAAATATGACATGATAGTTCTGCTCTAAAGCTGGCATTTCACACAGGTCAGAAGGCTTGGCCAGAATCCCAATTTTATTCAGGTATTTGACTAGAAATATGTCAAATTTTAATTTTCTTCACAAATCATTGCAACTATATGATGGTGGTTGAACTTAAAGCCAAAACTGGCCAAGACGGAGTATGGAAATGTGCGTTATAGCACCTCTTGAGGAAGTGTTGAGAATACAGTGCATGCTTAGAACACTATATATAGGCCCCGTCCCAAATGTCACTCCATGAGTCCTTACTTTCTTGACGTAACGCCAGTTTCACTGTTGGGAAGAAGTCTGCTGCGGAGCTTGTGAATGTACGTTTCCTGGGCCATGTCGACCTTAAAAGGGAGAACCCTTCTGAAACCTAAAATGACAAATGTCACACCCTACAGCTGTCCTGTAGCTCAAACAGTAGAACATTGGTGCTTGCAACACCACGGTCATGGGTTCGATTCCCATAATATCATGTGCTCCTTCAATGCAATTCAAGTCGCTTTGGATAAATGCATAAATGTACAGTCACATTCCCATGCATATTATTTGAATAATGTTATATAGTAATTATTCATCTTTTAAAATAGGCTTTTATTTTTGAAAACAGCCCATGTCTTATATTTTCTGGCACGAACTGTATGCTTTCCTTTATCTGTAAAAATCAAACATCTCAAGAAAACCTGTAAAAGTGTATCCCTCAGGAATCCGCTGTACAGCCACTCTACATACGACATCTCCATCCATGTTTTCTACAGAAGTCTCCGTGTTTCCAGAGCAGCAGTGTAGTGTAGTGTTGTAGTTGAGAGGCTCTCACACACATTTCCCCTCTCAAAAATCCTCACGTTGAGCTCTACCGCACTTCTTTCCCCAGGCGCTCCGTGTGCTGATGTCATATCCCCTGCAGCTGGGATGAGAAATTCACATCAGTCCTCAGGAGAAGTCCTTATGAAACCATGTTCATATATCTGCTGTTTGCTGTCCTGCATACAGCTTGCTGTAAAAAAAAAAAAGGTGGATAAAGTTAGGATAGATTTCACAAAGAATTAAGATCTGATGTAGATCTAATGTTGGCTGGTTAACATGGTCCAATTAGTCCCTGTTGGTAGATACTGTAACTACTGTCAGCACGAATAATCGTTCTCTACTGCAGGCTATTTAAAGGTATTTATAAAAACAGACACAGAGAGACTCCTTGTGCCTTGTGAAGCCCTTCATAGCTAGGGTTTTATGCATCCTAAATATATAGAGAGTGAGAGAGATTTATAATATTTCGTTGCACTGTAATTGGTAGCACTTAAAAGCATGAAATTACATTTGTCTCTCTCTTTTCTGCCTGTACTGGGTAAAATAGTACATTAGAACATGCACTGAACTACTTTCATCAATATTTTCCCCATTTCATCTCATTTTGTTTTTGAGGTGCAATGCAACTACCTATCCTGTGTTATTGGCCTACCTTGGAAAAGGAGGTGGAGAGGAAGCAAAAAAAAAAGAGAAAGAAAAAGAAAAAGCCCTTTGGGAAGCAATAAAATGATTCTTCTGGCATGCACTCCCTCAAATCATTAAATTCAAAGATTAAACGCCCTCCCTACAAACAGCTGATTGTGTTTTTGCAATTAAGATTGCACTGGAAAATCAAAACAAAGCAACATTAGCTGTTTACTCAGCACAGCGAGTAACACACACAAGCATATTTTCATATAAGAGAATAAAAACGTATTTACAAAGCTAATTTGGTCTAACGGAATGCAAGGTGAAGCAAGATGACCATGAAGAGAGAGAGAGAGAGATCTTCAGGGCAAGAGGGTCTCTCTTTGCCCAGTGCAGATGTATAATGCAAAGTTAGTGTTTCTTAGACCTTTCCTCCAGATAGATGGATCTGATAGATGTGAAGCAAAGGCAGTTAAACAGCTGGGCACTGTGGGCCCTGATGTACAGTGAGAAAACCGCAATGGAAGGAGGGCGGAGCATATGAAAGAAAGTAAATATGACCCAGGCGAGTATCTGGTTGAGCTCTTTAGATGTAGGACATTGCTCTTCACCAAATCACAGCAAAATCAATGCTTTTTATTAAGCTTTTAGTTCATGTTAAGCAGCATGGCACATAGAAAAGTGGGCGTTCCACATCAGAGTGGTTTGCAAAGGATTCATGACATAGGTAAAAAATGGAGTAAAATATTGGATTTTGATGAAAGGTTTTTCTTTGGAATATTGTTGTGTTGAGTAAGACTCCTAAGATAAGGAAAGTGGATACATTTTAACTTCATGTTGACTTTACTGCTTGATGTTTTTCCTTTAAAATGGAAGACGATTACATTTCAAACGCTATTGCGCAACACAACGAAGCCAAAGGAAAAACTGAGTGACAGCTGAGGAAAGTGGCATATTTTCTTTGGGAAGTGTAATTGAATTTGGCTTTAGAGCTTTCAAAATTCTTTGTGGTCAGTCTGAAGAAACATTAATCACTGTATTTTTCTGTTTCTGATCTAAAAATGCGGCTGCTAAACGCTCGGTTCCCTTGCGAAGCCAATAAATTAAATATTAGTAAACTACATATTTAAATTCCTTCCCCAGGCATTTTTTTTTTTTTTAGCATGTTTTGCTATTCTTGTGTACTATAATATTCACCATCCCATTTTCAAACTAATGGCTTGTTACAGCTTGGTTTTGCATTCCATTTGCTTTTCCTCCAGATTTCTTTATAAAACAAATTGCAGTGGAACTCTAAAGGGAGACGAGAAAGGAAATTGAAACTTTCTGAGGAACACGTCATTTCACGAACGTTCACCCTTAAGCGATCAGGAACGCTGGAATAATTTGAGTGTTTATTGAGGCACGTAGTCGTCTGCGAATGAGAGAAGAAAACGAGTGATTTCCACCTCAAACCCTCACTATCTCATTTGATTATTTGATTAAAACGTGGCTATGCATTTTTTATGTCAAATGTGAATAATTATTTGTCTAAAAAATATTTACGTTTGGTTTAAGCATTCATTCATATCACATCCTTAAAGTAACAGACCATTATAGGATTTACAGTAGCTAAAGCACATTTATAATTCATGAATGTAAACAAACTTCGTCTTTAATTATATGTATTGGAATCATTGAGAAATTATTAATAACTTTCATGCAAATAGAGGCGAATCACATCACTGAGAAGAGTCGTTTTAGCCAAATACTCACAGAAAGAGAATGGTGGTTGCGTCATAAAAAAGACCTTTTTAGTCCCTAAAGGGAAGGTTGTTTGTGGCTCAATTGTTACTGCAGTACAACTTTTTAAACAAAATATCTGTCTTTATTTGTCACTGTCATATAAGACTTTTCTGTTTGAAGTAACAACAATTTTAGCTTCCATTTCTCAGCAATTTGGGCAACAGTTGTCAGCTGAATGTGAAGTCACACTGTAAAAAAGAAAAAGGAAAATGTATGTTCAACTAAAGTAATGTTTTGTGCTGCCTTAAAATATTAAGCTTAGTCAATTTGAAAGTAAAGTTGTACTAAATGACACTAAATGACAACTTGAGTTGATTCAACTTCATTTTAAGGCCACACAAACACTTTTTTTTAAGTTGAAAAATATTCAGTGCACATTTCATTCTAAATTAGAAAATGACAAAAAGAAAGAAGCGTCTTATTGTGTAGTATACAAAATGCACTACTGTAACTGTCAGAATTAAATGTTGTGCTACAAATACCACCATTACTTTATTTCCAAACATTTTCTTAAATTTTTGGGTGAATTATGGACACGTTCTTGCTTCAATCATTCATCAATGGTAATAAAGTCCAAAACAAGCTTTGTTTGTTTTGATTGTAGTCTCTTAACTGTACAAATCTGTACCTTTCTATGCATCTTTCCTCGTGTGAAAATATTGGAAATTTTATACACGAGTCATGGGTGGACAACACATTCTTTGCAAATGTCTCAAAAGGAGGTGAAGCTCGGCAGTGTGAAAGCATGAGAGCAGAGTATTGGCACAGGGGAATTTGCAGATCCGTGGTGAACTTTCAAATCAATTCTATGCATTAGTTATCATCACCGGCTTTGATAGACACCAGACTTCACCAGACATATGCTCATTACAGGGGCATGTTACTGTCTGACCAAATCTACAGAGAGACACCGAGAATGAGAGCGATTGTCTCACAGGTGAGTAGGTGAGGAGTCAGTCATTATGATTCTTGTGGTTTTACACATTTCAAATCCATTCAAATCAGAAGAAAAACTTTGCTTTGTAATGTCATCTTACTATATTTATTATTACTGTGAATTTCCCATTGCACAAAATATAATGCTGCCATAATAACTTGATGGTAATTAGCTCTACGTGCCATTTACATTTGTATCAAAGATGCATCGTTTTATTTATGAATTCATTAAATTAGCTTTGAAGGCCATTTATAATAATGTTGTATCTGATACCTTTGATAAAACTTTATTCTTTTTTGGAAGATTATTTGTTTGTTTATTTGGTTCTACTTTATATTAGGTATCTTTAATACGCATTTAACCATTCGATACAATGTGTGTATATATATATATATATATATATATATATATATATATGACATACACTTATCACCAAACCTGGCCCTGACCTTATCCATATCCACCTCAATAGCAGCAAAAGTGTTTTGCAGCTAAACATGAAGACGATAAGTACAGTTTACTTATTTTTCTGAAGTACACAGTAGTTAAAGATCCTTAATACAAAGTGTGAACAGTTATTTTTATAGATTGTCTTTACATGGCTGCGGTGAAAAATGAAAACAGCCAAGTCAATCAGTGGCATCCCAATTTTTGCTTCAAGTTACTTTTTTAGCCAATCACCTGAGCCTTAATGTGACTGATCATGCTATGTTAGCTAACACCCATAGGTTGTTTTCATGCTTTTAAGAGTTCCCTAAAAATAGTATGACAAATCTGAGTTTATACGTTATCTGGTGAAACATCACTGTCGACTAATATAGAATTACATTTTAGCCAAGGAATTTTGTCAGAGTACACAGATTATTTTGCATGCTATAGATACATTCTATAGCAATAGAAATATGTTTTTTTTTTTGCCATCAAAATGGTATAGTTATGGGATTAAGATACCAGCAAGGGTTAACTAGACCAGGCTAACCCTTGAGACCTTGACTCCTATGTCCAAATGCCAATTAGTCGAGGGGACAATTAATCTTACTTTTATGCCATTAAAGTATAAAGAAATTAGATTACAAATTAGAAACTAACTTGTAAGACTATTCTTAGCTGTTTATGCAACCATCCTCAAGTTGCATCGGCCTACACAAACATAAAAATGACTGTATGCAAATGTTAAATCACTCACAGTAAATTTTGATGATGCTACAGGAAGCTCATACAAAATTCACTCTGAATTGCATTCACAGAGTTAACAAAAATTAAGCGATTTGACTCTGCTGTGAGGGGAAACGGCACACATCGGCGCAATTAGTTATGCAAATGCCTAGCTGTGATTTCCAAAAGTTTCCTTTCATAACGTGACAGGAGATGGAAGAGCATTAACGAGGAGTGAGATATCCTCCAAGACGCCCGCATTATCTTCCAGGACAGAGGGCGCAAATTCCCTCTCTCAGGTGGATGATTAAAATCAATTAAATCACTCCAGCTATGTCAGCCTAGGGATTCTTCTGACGAATGAAATTATGCTAAGAAAAAGGAGGGAGAGCGAGAGCTAGAGAAACGTTGGTGCTCTCCCCAGGCCTGTCTCAGCATCACTCTCCCCCACAAATGAGATTAAAATGTGCAGCACAGGGATTTCAAAGGGATATTTTCCATAAGAACATGAAAAGTCCTCAGAAGCCAGTGTAAAGAGACCTGAAAGCCTCTAGCGAGAAGCCCTGTCAGCCAACCCCCATCTCACACCACCGCTGCCAAAAAAAAGTTAGGCGTACGCGCGCTCGTGTTCTCTCTCGCAGCTTGTTAAGATATAAATAAACACAAACCCACCCGACTCAACAAACATTACCATAACCACCTCTGTCTGAGTGAAACGGCCGTGACGCGTAACCAAAACGGGTTAAAGGCCAGTCAGTGTCGAAGCCACTTCCTCCCAGTGTGGTGTTGACAGTCTTCTGATTTCCCTCCGTCACTCCTCGCTGTGGTTCTTTTTGTCCAGAACGCCTCCGTCACTGTCAGTAGGAGCACGAGCTCAGATGAATGAGCTGAGATACTGTGTCAGTGCAACAGTTGTTTCTTGCTTATCGCTGGTTGTTGCAAACAGCATTTAAATGGAACCTTTTTACATCCCGGGTCAGATTGAATACATGATTTGGCATTGCAGATTGTTTTTCATTACTACTATTATCATTAAATGGCTTTGTAAGCTTTTATCTTTTTCCTTCAGCTGATTGCACAAATCCCTTTTTTTTTTACCACATCACTATTTACCTTTACTTTTCTGCATTTGGCAGACTTACATTGCATTCAAGAAGCACATTGAATCAGTTCTTGCTTTCCCTCGGATCGAACCCATGACCTTGACGTTGTAAACACCAATGCTCTACTGATTGAGCTACAGGATACCTCTATTCAGGTATATAATGTTTCATTTTAAAATCCTGACAATTACCATTTTATAAAATCAAATTAAGCACCTATACTTTTTTCTTATCAATATGTCTGTCAAAAAATGAGTTTTTGGGCCTCGAGGTCAACATGAAGTAGTAACTTTTAAGTGTCAGTGCACCTGAGATAGTGGCAGATCTCTTCTCCCGTGTCGGAGTATGTGAGCGGAGTGGAGCGGAAACAATTTTCCCTCCGCTCTCTAAGCATTCAATAATCACGCCGCTCCGGCTCCGCTCCGGGTTTGCCATCTCTCACTCCCTGCTCCACTCCTCGCTCTCTGATATCAGAAATACCGCTCTGTCTTTGCTCCCTGAGGATATTTGAAGTCAAAATATTTAAGTGTGCTTTAAAAAATATCACAAAAGTTCTGTTTATAACATTAAATGAAAATAAATAAACAATACCAGGAGAATAGTTTCAAGATGGTCTATCTGGACACTTGTTCCAATGACATGCCAAGCCTATTAGGATTAAAAGTTGCTGCTACATTACAGATTTCGGTTTCTCTGAAATCGGATATAGGTAGCACTGTAAGATTGCATTAGTGCCAGAGACATTGAATGTGTGAATAGGTGCCGCTGTTTAAAATGTGCTTTCACCTGATCATATTCAATATCTGGACTAAAAAATAATCTCCTGTCCATTGCTATCATGATAACTTTCACATTCTTCTGATTTGAGTATCAAGCTAGCTAAATGGGTTTAAAGTTTGAATTTCCATTTCATGCCAACTTTAAGGCTCAAAACACACACTACACAAATACACTTTGTTTCTCCATTGATCAGAAATTCCTATTTCAAACTTTTTTTCTTAGAAATATTGAGAATAAAAATCTGTTACAGGCGTATGATGGATCACTCTTTTAGCTGATCCAACCTAATTGTACTACTTTTTCCCTATTCTTGTGTGATCATGGTTCCCAGTATAGCTTTCCAAGTTCACTTTTAATTAATTAAATGGCCTGCAATGGGTTGAACTTGTTAGTAGTGTTTGCAAAGGCAAAACATCACAATTAGTCTTGCTCGTACTTGGGGTCAAACATTTTGCGGTGAACCTCATTCAACAAAGTTAGTACTTGTTATTAAGGCTTCTGAGTTTTGCTTGGCAAATGGAAATATTCCATGACTTTCGCAGCAGAGACCAAAGGATGGGCTCTAAGCACCTTAGCAACACCCTGGCAACCACCCACAAGAGTTTTGCATGGGCAAGCAGTCCTCGCATGATTCTAAGAAAACGTAAAATTCTAGTTGTTACAGATATTCTTTGAGTTAAGCTTGCGTTGTGCAGCATGTGTAGCTTAGCTGCTGAGATTTATAGACTGGTAGTTTAAACTGGCAGAAGGCGTCATTTACGACGAGAAAGAGCGCGTGCCGAGATCTATTCCTCAGCAGGCGCGGGAATCTTTGCCCTCCTGGAATAATGTAATATATGATGTTCTGTAGAGTGCACTGAGTGATCACATTTGGACGTAGAAAGATGATAAATGTATGTTGAAACAATGTAAAACTGTCTGAACAGGGTATTGTCAGGGATTTCTGCCTGCCGTGCTTCCGCAATAACCGCCCAGATCCCTCTTTGAGCTGTTCAGATCTATTTAATGCCTTATTATCTGAAAAATATACAGCACGTATTGCCTCAAACTCTGGCAGCCCTTTGTCTCCTGACAAATTTACCTATTCTCCAATTCTGGTGATGCGTTTCAGAAGCGAGCCTCTGTCAATCCCAGTTAAAGACAGCATCCCCATCTTTCGGCTGCGCAAAGCTTTTGATATAGGGCCCGGCCGTAAAGCTTGAAAGAGAAGAAATATATTCAGTTACCCACGGTCGCCTAGAAAAGCCTGTCTGAGAAATGGTGTATTGAAATGCCTAATTAACTGACAGTGTCCAGTCAATTCGCTTTGCTAAACCTGCAGATCACCTCAGCTGAGGGGCCGTCCCTGGGGCTCGTTTGACATGCACACTTTTTACGGCCCCTAAGAATGATTCTAGCAGACGAGGCTTTGTGCTGGATGGAATCTCCCCACCTCCGATAAGTCCATGTATCTTTTTTTATTGGAGTATGAAGAGGAATGCCAATGAAATTTTTATTCCGGCAGAATTTCAGACGGACGATGCAAGCTCCCGCGGGGTGGGCGGAAGACGCGAACGGCGCAGGGCAAACCGATCCGGAAAAACGGCAAGGGACGAATCAAAGGAGGAGGGAGATGTTCAGTTTCTCTGTTTCTTCTGCCATTGGGAGCTGTTACACGTGTATGTGAGGAGTTTTGCTTCACCCACTGTTTCTGACAAACAATAACGGACTACTTTTCTACCTTTCTGTTTGTTGTTTATTTTTTTGCTATTCAAATCTGTTCTTTCCAAGTTTTTCCTTGCTTTTCTTGAGACACAAAATGCTATCCGTTCAGTGTCTGTCTGTCTATCTATCGATCTCCCTTTACATATAAAGAATAGCTAAATACCAGTTCACATGTTCAAAGACACTTTAATTGAGGAACTGGAACTTGAATTGAAAAGAAAAACGAAGTGTTTCAGGTTAATAGGAATATTTGTCCAGGTGTATTTGCGGTGTTCTTTTCTTAACTGACAGTTTTCATTTTATATATCTGAGCTTATCAGATTTGATTATTACTTAAACCTGTCACCCTAAATTATCATTTTAATAGTAACATCAGTATGGCCGGAACATGTCATTAATCTTAAGAGCAAAGTATGAATCGGTTTTTATTTCTTTCATCTGAAGCAAGGCGACATCACTCCGTTTGCATTCAGCCAATGATTACATGTCTAATGAAAACTATCTCAGTTGAATTTCCAAAGTAAATGCAATTTAAATATCTATTTATCTGTCTTTGAGAGTGGCTTTGAGCTATTAGTTCATGTGAACAGGTCTGGCCTGTTAATTTTCTGCCTCTCCTTGAGCTCAGATGGAGTCGGAGAGGGACGCCGTTCCCCCAACGCCACCCTGAAACTCAGCAGTGGAAATGAATAATGCAGTCCAACCAACCCCCATCTCACACACACACACACACACACTGCAGGGCCTGGAGCGTCGTGGGTTCAAGTGTACGCACTTGAGGGGCACCGTCAGTATCAGCACACAATTATCTGGTGAATTTGTACACTTTATTACAGGAGCTCCATTGGGCAAATAGTGTCACAACACAGAGACTGGCCCTTCAAAAGCATATTTAGCTAATAATAGCAAATTAATTAGACTAGAATGAGCTTAGCAGGGGGAAACTGGTGGGCAGTGAGCGTCTGTGTTTGATACAACACAGCCATGACATCTTAAATTCAACATTAGACTGATTGAGAGAGAGCATGGGATGCTTTCAGTCCAGAGAATGGATCTAATTAGATCAAATATATTCTCATATCCAAGCTTAATATGCAGCAACTAAAAGTAAACCATTTAGGTTGATTTCAAGCATTCAAGAAACTCCATCCAACCCAAGTATTTCTCCTATATTATAAATGCCTATAAGTATTTATCAGTTCATCTACAATAGGTTATGACTATTGAGAAGACGACGCCAGTTTCAATATTAATTTGACCAACGGTGTTGTAACGGTGACCATTTACAAGTTTGAAAAAACTGTTGGAAAATATCTTTGCTCCTGCAGTTTTTGGTAAAGCAAGTGTTTCACATTTCACCTTTTAAAATACATACGGTTCTCTTTAATTAATTGCATTATTCAGGCTATGCAATATTTAAATATTTTTTTCATGTGATTTTCAATTTTTATTAAGACGTGATTTTAAGAGCAATGTCAATAATTGTATAAAACGGCAACAAAAGCAATATGGTAAAAAAAAAACAATGTTTATAATATATATTTCTATATAATAATAATAATAATAATTATTATTATTATTACTATTATTATTATTATCATAAACCATTTATATTCTTAGTGTTTTCTCCTTTAACACCCTGCCATAACTATGCTAACCTTTTTCAGTGTTTTATATACAGCTCTGGAAAAAATTAAGAGACCACTGCAAAATGATCAATTTCTCTTGTTTTACTATTTATAGGTATGTGTTTGGGTAAAATTTACATTTTTGTTTTAATCTATAAACTACTGACAACATTTTTCCCAAATAAATATTGTAATTGAGAGCATTTATTTGCTGAAAACCACAACTGGTAAAAGCACTGCAATGTTTTGTTAGTCTCTTAATTTTTTCCAGAGCTGTATGTGTGTGTGTATATATATATATATATATATATATATATATATATATATATATATATACGTATATATATTACACACAAGTAGTATTATTATTGTCATTTCCCAATGGATTCTTGTTTTTCATGCAATCAGAAAAATGCAGAGCTACAGACTTTATATTCTGCATTTTGGTTCTGTTAATTGTTGCATTGCACTTTATAACAGCGTAGTGTTTTCACATTATGTTCAGAAATCTTTGTTAAATGCCAGGCTTTGACATTTGGTATTTGCATTAAAGATGCTTTGTGTTTTTTCTTTGGTTCTCTTCCTGATGTGTCTGGAGTTTACGGCCAGTGGGACCCTTGCTTAAAACTCTTAATAAACAGAGGTAAAGAGACGTTCAGGCTGACTCACCTTCATGCTTTATCATGTGAAAGTCTGCTAACCCCATCACACAAACACACACACACACACACACACGCCCATCCAATCTTGCTCGCAGCTACAGTCTTAAATCAAAGTGCGGACACGTGGCTGATGGGTGTTTGACACCGCTGAGCTCTTGTCACTGCTGAGTCAAAGTTGCCGGTCTGGTGTCCTTGTCTTATTCCCTCGTGTACAATCACTTGTTAATCTGTCCACAGGGCACAGCTGCCCCCCTCATCGGTGGGATATGCATACTGAACACGGCCTCAACAACTACACGCTCAATGGCAAGTCTGCACGAACACAAATACAGTTTGTTTTGTGCTTTAACATTCATTTTGTTGCAGTTTTCCTGAAATATTACGAAGCCATTATAACATTAACTTTTTATATGTAGTAACCTTCCTTCAGGGTATGTAAAATGGATAATTTACACTTGGTATGATTGCTTGATCCTCACAAGTTTTAAAAAAATTGGTTAGGAACAAGCATATATATATATATATATATATACATACACTGTGTATTGGAAATGTAATATGTTCATTTTGGAAGCTTATAATCACACTTTACCTTCTAATCATCTTCGAATACCATTATGAAATGTAGTTTTTGCTGACCTTTAATCATGGCCTAAGATTTTAAGGGTCTGGTTTGTTCGGTCTTCGCCAGGTGTGTAGTGAAAATGCAGATGAGTCATTCTACGAAACGGGTGCCATTTCCATGTTGCAATTTTCTACATTTTAATTAAGTACAAACTTAAAAACACAACAACTACAACTTGATAGATATCTTAATCTTCCCAAATAACATATTTTCCCACCTCATGAACAAAATTCGTATTAATATTATCCATTTTATTTATGCAAGGGAGCCTTTCTTGTACCACCCCGTTACGGACAATATGTACACCATTAGAGCAGTAAGACAAGATATAATATTTTTTAAATTGTAATGTTTTCCTAATAGTAAAATGTCCCTTTTTTGGAAATTAAATATAGACACTGTAATTTATTTTTTAATTTTAATTTTTATGTTTTTAATCTTGAAATATGAATTTGACTTTTCAATGAACTCATTGTTTGTACTGAAAAAACAAATGAACTTAAAAAAAAAATCACATTTATTTGATTAGTCCACACAACAAGAACATAATTTAATGTAAAAGTTTATGGAAAATAGAATGAAATGTTACATACATTTAAACAAAATGACCTGTGAAGGGGTGGTAAACTGGTGTGACGATGGTATGGACAGTGAATGGACAGTGACAGTATTGATAAAATCACCTTTAAATTTGTTTAAATTAAGTCCTTAACATTGCATATTACTACTAATAATACATTTATGATATATTTACGGTAGAAAATGTACAAAATATCTTTATGGAACATAATCTTTACTTATGCCAAAAATCATTAGGATATTAAAAGAAAAATCTATAATTTTGAGCCATATAATGTATTGTTGGCTATAGTCACAGATATACCTGTGCGACTTATGACTGGTTTTGTGGTCAAAGGTCACACATTCAAATTGTTGATTTCACACTCTCACATTCAAATGGGGAGCAGAACAACCCCATCACATTCCTTACCACCACATCACAATAAAACGTGACGGGTGGTACATTTCATCTCAAATTGGCCGCTAATCTCCCATGTGTTCACATTCCTCATCTAGCATACATGCATTCAATCTACATTATAACTTTCTTTGCATTAACAACGTTAAAAAAAATTATAAAAAACAGTTTTCCCTCTCTATTTTGCGTGACGGGGTGGTTGATTTGAGCTTTACGGACCCGGCCTAACATGACAAAACAAGAAATAAACAATGTGAAAGAATGTCAGAACTTGCCTGCTTTTGTTCACAGTGGTTATGAGGCTCAAATGATGTCACTTCAGCTTTGTGATGTCATTTAAAGCAAATGTACATTAATTATAGATTAAACAAGTTAGTGTGACAGGGCGGTAAGTCAAACTGAAGGACACACACAAAATCATAACATATTTACAAAAAAATAAGGTTTATTAAATAAGGTAAGCAGGAAAACACATATTATCCTGAAAATAATAATAAAAAATATGTATTTACACATCTTATTTGGTGATATTTTAGATGCAAGTGTCATGTTTGTCGACACGGACACGTGAAATTTGCAATGTACATTACTCTTTACAAACAGAATTTTATAATACACCATGTTAACAAGAACATTTTAATTAACACTTTGAGCTTTGGAAACACACTTTGGTACACTTGTTGTATCTAATGCATCTCATCAAACACTGCGGACCCAAATGGCACCCGTTTCCTAGGACTCGGATATGGGTCACTTTAAAAAAAATGTAAGCTGGCCATAAAAGGAATCGGATTTGAGCTCCAAAAGACCTGCAGTGTAAATGCGGCCTTTATGTGAAAAAATAAATAAATATTTATCTCATTTTGCATGAAATGCTCAGTCATCTTCGGAAATTATTTTCAATACCCACCAAATTTGAATCTGCACCAAAATCTAGTGAAAGTAGCATTCAGTCCTAGTATCATGTAGCCATAAAGCAAGATCCACTTTCTTACCATTTTTCAATCCATCTTGAATGACTCACGATTAATGGTCTGGCTCTGGAATGTCATTTAATCAATCCTTCTGACTTTGTGACCTTGACTCATGTTGTAGTGGCTTTGTGAGGCAGCAGGCCTTACTCTTCTGCATGATTCTGTTTCCAATGAAAGATGTATTGAGCTAAGGCTGTTTCACATGCATACAGTTTTGCTCCTTTAAAAGAAATGTGGGACAAAATAATGTCATTGTCTTGTCAAAGCATAAATAATTCAGCCCCTCTCCGACACAAAGCTTTCATATTGTAGCGTTCACTCTAAAAAAATCCGAAATCACTTTGCCGTTTCTTCTCCTTTATTCATGACAAACTTGCATTGAAACTTTAAATTAATTATGAAAACAAAAAATATATTTAGTTCCTGTCTGAGAATCCCCCGTACCCTAACAATGCCCTTGGTGCGCCATTCTGTCATGAAATCAAAATGAAAGACAAATGGAAAGACTGAAGGCAGAGCGTGGAGAGTTCCTCTCCAAAACTTAACCTCATCATCTCAAGAACAAAGGTGACGGAACATCAAAACAAGGACGGGATACATCGTGATGTATTTTTCCACTTGATGAGCGAGTAAGAAAAGTCTTCTTGTGACTATCAAACACACACACACACATATGTATGTATGTATGTATGTGTGTCTGTATGTGTGTGTGTATATATATATATATATATATATGCGTGCACACACAAACATATACACATCTACAAATGTGTGTTTGATAGTCATAATAATAATAATAATTATATATATATTATTATTTTCTTTTCAGTGAGAAGTAGGTACGTATGATTGAACACCTGCTGGGAGGAGGGGCGCAAATAAATTTTTAATTTGCTCAGCACGGACGAAGGTTTGCGGCTCAGATGTTTCATGCGTCTCAAAGCCAACTTCAGCTGCTGTGTCTCTGAAATCCCACGTGGTCCGAGGAAAACAATCAAAGTGATGAGCAAAATCTGAGCAGGCAGTGTGACGCCATGAAACTGAGAAACTTTGATGGAGGCAAATGACAGATATTCCCCAACCATTGTTAGATTTCTGTAAAGCTGCAGCACCTGTGATTCAGATGAGGCCTGTTGTCGTCTAATCGTGGCCACAGAGCTACCCTGAGACGATCTCACAGCTCACAACTTTAAAACAATTGTTACATTGTTACTTTTTCTGAGCACTGATCTTTCACTTATGTGAGACTGGATCCTCTTGAATGGGTGTGGAATCAAGTGAACTTAATATTGGATTTCTTTCAATCAAATAAAATGTCTAGTCTGCTTAACTTGAACTGTGTGTTCAGTGAATGTAAGATAGCCGAGCGATATACACAAATTAAAAAAAAATATGCAATTTATTATTGCATTATTAAATGTATTATTAACATTTGAAGGGATTGTTCACCCAAAAAAGGAAAATTCTGTCATTAATTACTCGTCAATCCTCATTTCATTCTAAACCCATAAGACTTTTGATGCTTCAAACGTAAATATATGTGAATAAAATCTAATATCAATCTGTTTATTATGAAAGTATTTGTATCTCTTCTGAAAATTTGGACTAAACCGCTCCGTTCATATGGGTTAGTTTTACGATATATTCATGAACTTTTTGAAGTCTCAAGTGGAGTCACATAAATCACTTAGATTTCATAAAATTTAAAAAATTTGATTTGAAGATGAATGAAAGTCTCACGGGTTTGGAATGACATGAGGGTGAGTAATTAATAACATAATTGTAATTTTTGGGTGGACTATCATTTTAAGACTGGAAAATTATGGACCAGTGGGACTATTTTTCTCCATGCCTTCATTAATTTTTGTAGCTCAGCGGTCATGGAATGGAACGCACAGGATTGTGGGATATCAAAGACAGCGATGGGTGCATCTATGCTGCCTTCCAAAATCAATCAGGTGAAGGTATCACATCAGACAGGAAGTGATGCTAACGTGAGTTGATGCCTTCCTTCAAAACCAGGGTTTTTACCTTTTTGGACCCAATCCACCCCTGCTCTGAAGCAACACCTACATTTTTTCTGCTGAAATAGAGAGTACAATTGGATTCCACTGAAGAAATTGGATTTGTTTTTCTTTACCGGAGGTATTTTTCCAGTATTAAACTACTTTTACCTTTTCCCAATTTTTTTCCATCATGATGAAGCAACAGGATTTCCATTGCAATTAAGAAAAAGTTATGCATGTTACTTATTTGAAAACACTAAATGGACATAACACGTGGTACGTGTTACTTGTGTGCCGACACAGTTCCCCAAAATGTCTTGCCTTTGCTGGTCTCTTCCTGTATTTTTATTTGGTATTCCCTCCACTTTCACGTTTTCCATCCCAGACAACCTGTCTCTCCTGCCCAAATCAGCTTCAAATAATTAGCCTACAGTAATGTGAAGTCCTGTTCTGGAGCGAGGAGCAACTTGAAAGCAGCAAACATGAATCATGTATAGCTTCATTTTAAACTGCTTTGTAGACAAACACACTTGCAAAGTCAGCTTCTGAAGAGAATGCAAATCCCCGTTCTGCTGCCCTAAGCTCGGTTTTAATGTGCTAAAATGAACGAGGACAGGTCTTCTTAAACAGGTCTTTAAATGTGTCGTTACCTGTCATGCGGACCCGGTTGTTAAAGGTGAGGTATTTTCTGTTTGCATGCCTTTTGTAGCCGTTCCTTTGTCATCCTGAAAAATAAATGACGCATAGAATGATGGAGAATGTTTAAAGATTGAGGGCACTCAAGCAGCAATTAAATTTGACTCTAGGGGAAATTATCTACAAAAATGGGACATGGGCATGGCGTGTGGTCAAATGGCTTTTCCTTGTTCTCTTTCCGTGTTCTTCTTGTGTACCACTTTGCCACACAAAACTTTCTATTTAAAAGAAGAAAAAAAGCATCCCACCTGACTACCTTGTCTAGCCTCTCACAATGAACTCCACTGACCATTGAATGGATTTAGTCCTTTCAATCATGTACTAACATAGTAAATATACTTTCTTAAGAAATTGTAAGTGGTGCTTGTGTTGCTTTACAGTTGCTATGTGGATGGTAGGTTGTTGTTGAGTGGTTGGCTGCTACTGTTTTGCTATGTATTTATTAGGTGGATTCTAGAATGTTGCTGGTGGTTGCTAGGGAGTTGCTATGCAGTTCCGAAGTGTATTTTAGAATATTGTGGGCGGTTGCTAATAGTTTGCATTGCAATTGTACTAGGATGTTGTCAGTGATTTTCAAGGCGTTGCTAGGTGGATGCTGGAATTTTGTGTGTGGTAGCTAGGGTGTTGCTATGCAGTTCCAAAGTGTATTTTAGAATGGTGTGGGCGGTTGCTAAGATTTTGCATTGCAATGGTTCTAGGATGTTGTCAGTGGCATTGCTAGGTGGATGCTGGAATTTTGTGTGTGGTAGCTAGGGAGTTGCTATGCAGTTCCGAAGTGTATTTTAGAATGTTGTGGGCGGTTGCTAAGATTTTGCATTGCAATTGTACTGGGATGTTGTCAGTGATTTTTCAAGGCGTTGCTAGGTGGATGCTGGAATTTTGTGTGTGGTAGCTAGGGTGTTGCTATGCAGTTCCAACGTGGACTTTAGAATGTTGTGGGCGGTTGCAATGATTTTGCATTGCAATGGTCCTAGGATGTTGTCAGTGATTTCCAAAGCATTGCTAGGTGGATGCTGGAATTTTTTGTGTGGTAGCTAGGGTGTTGCTATGCAGTTTTAAAGTGTATTTTGGAATGTTGTGGGCGGTTGCAAAGATTGTGCATTGCAGTTGTTCTAGGATGTTGTCAGTGATTTCAAAGGCACTGCTAGGTGGATGCTGGAATTTTCTGTGTGGTAGCTAGGGTGTTGCTATAGAGTTACTAGGTGGATGCTAGGGTGTTGTTGATGGTTGCTAGGATACCACTATGAAGTTGGATGCTACAATGTTGTGGGCATTATGTATGATTGCTAGGGTGCTTCTAGGGTTAATATGTGGGTGACAGAACTTTTGTAAAATGAGTAGAATATGGAAGGTGTATATACATTGTGTATTATGTTGTCATGCATAGATATGCATTTTTTCATTACTGTATGGGGCTGTTTTGACACGGTTTATCTCAAGCATGCAGTTTGAGGAATCCCTCATAGCTTAACCAGCTCAGAATGAGTTAAACAAAAGTGTAATACTGTATGGGTTTTGTTGAAATGACCAACCATAACTTCAAAAGTGATGCTCACCTTAGCAAACACCACTGATTAAAATAGCAGTAAAGATATAGCTTAATTAACTGCCGTTGCACAAAACAATATTTCTCAGGATGCACAATGTAATTACACTAGGATAACTGCTAATGTTGCTGATTTTGTCATATATTTTTATGGTGTCCAATAGTTGCTCTGGGAGTTTTGAAAGTGGGCTATGGCTATTTAACATGTGAAGGACATTTTTAATTACTACTTTTGTTTCTGGCTCACACGAAAGTGTTTTAGCATTTCACAAAGCAAAGTGATTTGGGTAAGATATATCCAACCTTACAGTATATCACCCTAAAAGCCGGCGTTAAATACACAGGAGTATTATGTTGTCATGGCTTGGTACTGTAACACACACAACACAACTGTTTTAGCAATTAAAAGTCAGGAGCTAAATTAACTTCCCGTTTTTCCAGAATATCAATAATTGTGCGTGTGCGAGAGTTTGTGCCGATTAGAGTGAGGGCTGTTTTTATAATTGCTTTTCTCCCCGTGGCAGCGAGGGCCCAGAGGGTCAGATCTGAAGAACCGGAGCGGGTTCTCCAGGGGAACCGCACGGGACCTGCAGACGCAGATTAATTGTGTGAGGTTCTGGGGCTTTAATTTGCAGGGGAGGAAATGACTGTGTAACCTAATTAAACACTGACTTGTTTCAAATATCTGTCCAGCTGCAACCCGAATGCGGCGTCGCACAATGTCGTCGCCCGTAATTGCCTTGTATGCAGTAGGAAAGTGAAAGGGTGGGATTCAGGGGGGCGACATGACACAGAGAAGGGGGTACAGTCTGATTTCCTCAAGTGATCAATTTAAGGGAAAACTCTGTTGCTCTTAAAGGCAACATCTTTAGCGTAGACGGCAACCCATCACTAATTAGGATCTGAATTTATGAATGTACGATCATTGTGCACAGCTGGAAATCTTTTATAGAAACATCCTGGTTTGGGGTTTCGGGACACCAAGGATAAAAACGTCTGCTGTAGAGCATCATGGGATACCTGTACTTATGATCAGGTCAAACAATGCCCAGCCTTACATATTAATTTGCAAGTTCAAGCTTAATGTTTTAACTTTTAAAATTACAGCTTTAGAAGAACAGTACAAATAAATATGTTTATATGTGTGTGTGTGTGTGTGTGTGTGTATATATATATATATATATATATATATATATATATATATATATATATATATATATATATATATATATTTCTCCGCCCTCATGTAATTTGTGTTCATCACAACAATTTAAGTAATTTATTGTTTGCATCCTGATTAAAAAACTATTTTGTTGTATAAAGGATTTATTCAATAAGGTTCCATTCAGTTAACATGAACAAACAGTGAGAAATAAATCTAAAGCATTGAATCATTTTCTACTAAAACATTAAAATGAAAAGTTTTACCCCATTAATATTATTTCATGGACCTGTGCTGCAATAAATGTTGATTGTGTCAAACAAACATAAAATATGAATAAAAACTGGGTTTCACTTATTTTAAAATGTCCTTATTACATATAGTTACTATGGTCATAACAATAAATTGCATGCATCTAATCCTAAACCAAACCAAATCCTAACACTGTACTAAGTACATGTAGTTCATTAATATTACTCAGTGCATAAATTGTAGTGTAATCAGTGTAACAAAGACAGATTCAAATAAAAATTACAACCAAATACTTTAACTTTGTTTATTGTTACTTCAAATTAACTAATGTAACCTTATAGCAAAGTGTTACAGATTTTTATAAATACAATATTATTTAAATGCATTTCTCGACTAGCAAGTGCATCATAGAAAGTATTTTGGGATTTCGTTTTATGTTTTTGCCCTTTCATGAAAGAGTATGACAAGCAAGCAAGAATATGAAAGATAATAACATGTCAATTTGGCCCATCACGAGGAACGGCATTTGCAGTGATGAGTGAATTATTGCTTTAACAGTCCTGATATACACGGCTGATCATACTGAGTGTCTGATAGTGTCTGATTATCCTCTCTGTATCTGTCAGGACGGGAGGTGTGATTCCAGCATAAGCCCTCTCCTACTGCCTGGCTCAGGGCTCGCCCCCAGCTGGACGCTAGAGACTGGTCCTCTGGGAACCGGAAGGGCTCTCTGTTCGAATCCGTATCGATCCGTGATGCTGATGAAAGAACCCACTGGTCACCTTGAGCCCTGCATATCCCGCGGCAGCACTGCAGCCCCCCGTGTCACTTTAGTCCGACCAAGAGGCTCCAGGGCACAAGAGGTGTGTGTGTGAGAGAGAGTTGAGGTGGTCAGTGAGGAATAATGATACAACTGTGGTTACTCTTTTAATATTGCATTTTGCAAGACAAAAAAACTCCCTTTATAAAGTTATACTTTGCTTCTACATGTTATCATCTGCTCAAAACCTACATAACTTTTTCACTTCTGTCCCAGAAGTGAGTTGTTAAACTAAACTCTGCCAGCGGATCATTGAGTTGTTTCATTCAATGAATCTTTCAGACCAGTTTTGTGAACTAGTTATTCACTGAATGAATCCGATTCAAAAGAATAATTGTCATATGGACTACTTTTATGATCATTTCATCCTTTTTGAGACTTGAAGATTCCTGTCAGCATTTATCCGAACTGCATGGAATAATCAGTGCAATTGTGAAGTGTCTCATTCCGCCTTAAAGACATTTCAGAAAATAATAACCGTATTCACTGTTTTATTTGATTTTCAAAGCAAAGTTCACCCTACCTCAAAAATGATAAACTCAGTCTCTTCCTTTTCATGAAAATGTACCAATGGTTAGCATTAAACTTATGTTTGAGGAATAATAATAAGGGGGATTTCAAACATTTCAATTTGTTGTCATGCTGTTAAAAAATGTAAAAAACGTTTTTTCTCCCTTCAGTGAGTTGTTGACTGTGCATCCAGAGAGTTGACTTAATAAGCTTTTATGATACGTTTATGGTGCTTTTGCATCCTTTTTGAGACTTTGGGAAACTCCTGTCGTGTCAGCATGCGATAATCAGAAAATTCTTCAAAATTACTTATTTAGATTTCCAAAGAAGAAAGTACATCACATGGGTTTGACAGAATAAATAAGGACAGGTTTTTGTTTTTACCTAAGTTAACTAAATTACAGGAAATACTAATTTATTATGAATAATGCTGATAAAATATTAATAATATTGTACATTTACATGAGAATGCAATGCCTTAGCATGAAACTCAAGGAACAATTATACAGGTTATTGCATTTTGGGAAAACAAAAGTTTGTAAAGTTATGATAAAGCAGTAGCAATAGAAGTTACACTTTGCATCTATTTGTGCTGTTGAGAAAAACAGAACGGGTAAAAACCTCAGAGAAGCAGAGTAGATCAGAACACCATCAGATCAGTTTTCCCAACGCCACATCTCAAGACAGATCCCTGATCATACGCACCGAGCCGCTCTACGGGGAATATAATTACTTTTTTCACCAGTGACGAGTGATTTCCCAGGTTTAAACAGAGGTGCTGGGAGAAACGTGGACGATTGATCAGCGGTGATGCCTCCTATTTGAAGATCACAGATGAGACAAAGGAAAGCTAAGTAGGACGGTGTTGGACGCTCCCAAAACGCAAGGCGGGTTAAGGGAGTATAGAGGGAAAAAAAGAGTATAAATGAAAAGGAACAGAGGGAGAAGGCTTGGGAATTAAGTAAAATATAATTAATGACACCCGTCTGAAACTTAACTGTATCAGAAATGTGTTTTAATCGTGCAAAAGTACATCAGGAGCGTCGCACGCGGGGTAGTCATATGGCTCTGGGCGAGTGAAGAATTAACTACCAGCACTTGAGTACAGCTGGAATATCTGCCTCCTCCCCGTCATCACAACTCTGGGAGTTTGTTGTTTGTGGCCTTATGGGAGCGAGACGGAGAGGAAAATACTTAATGCGCTTCCGACTGTTGGCTATAGTCGTGCCTTAAAAGAGGAAGAGATACCGAGATTGATCTTCGGAGCGCAACATGGGATTCCGGTGCAGGAGTCAACGGCGAGCTATTGGACAGCTGTGAGATCTCCTCTGAGATCACAGACCATATTGAGGTGGAATAAACTCCCGTCTTTGTGCTTTGTCACTATCAGGACCTTGTCCCACAACCTTGAACACATATTCCCTCGGTAAAGTCACCTGGGAAAAATTACAGAGGGAAAGGTTTGTTCTCTATTCCTCTTTTTGTCGGAGCCGAGGTTTAATCTACTACCCAATACTAGAGACTCATTTTTTAATATCTCCCCGGAGCACTGGCGGGTTAAGAGGCTTCCCAAAAATACACCACATGATCAGCAGAAAAAAAGATTTCCAGATAACTTTTATGCGTTTTAGGCTTGATTTATTGGCCTGAAATGGCCCGTTAAATTGCCATGATAAATTTGAAAGTGTCATTCACATCCTGTGTATTAATATTAGATTTCCAATAAATGGAGAAATAGTCATCTTTAGTGCAAATACTTAGCATTAATGATCTAGTAGAATATTAAGAAAGGGAAATAAATGTAAATTGATTAATCAGCTAGGTTAGCGATTTCTGAAGGAAATTCAAAGCAGCAAAAGTAAAATTTTGCAAATGTCTTTAGTAGTATGTCCTGCAGTAAACGAATTGAAATGAATCAATTGGAGAAGAAAGATTTTGTTTTACCCCTTTTGTAGATAACGTGATACTTTGCTTTCCCGTTCAACACCACAATGATAGACCAACTACGATTCGCTTTTGGGAAACACCAAATCCAAAGAGTCCACACCCAAGTCTCTATGATATTACAACTCGAGTCACCCGTCTTATCCTCTGCCAGGCTAGTAGTCTGATCTCCTAAAGCCATCGCAACAAAGGCACATGGCAAAATGCATGCCAGTAGTTCAAATTCAGAGACATTGCTTATTACCCAGAATGCTTTGCAACTGATGTCAAAATCCGCTCTTTAGCTTCCCTAATTCGTGAATCAGCGTATCATGTAGACGACTTTGGGCACTGGTAAGGACTAATTCCGAGGATTTCCGAGACCGGACAACTTCCTCATTGTACAATTTTAATAATTTATGTTTTAATTGTATTTAAAGTGCGATAAATCCTTTGCTTGTTACATATAAAGTACATGCAATATATTAGCCATAACTATATTCTAAATGTTAGCTAGATTATGTTTATTATCTGTCTAGTGATGTATGTTTATGCTGAATTAAACAATGGTTTGTATTGTTTTTAAACATTGCATGTCATTATGTTTAGTAAGTTGACGCGGCTTTTTTGAGAGCAAACTTTCAGTGCACTGTGAGACTTTATGAGACCGCCCTTATAATGACCAACTCCCTAATCAGTGTCCTGACGACTGAACTAGGGAGCAGATTGAAACGCACCCCATATTTGATCCGATCCCTTGCATTGCAGGTTTAGAGGGGTATTTGTAGTCGGTTTGCATGTCTACATTAATAACATGCAAATGTGTGTTTTAGCCATTTTATTTTACTACAGCATTATATTCATATTAGTAATGTTATAGTGTCAATACATTTATATTTTTAGTATTTAGTATTTAATAATTGTATTTGTTTATTCATTTGTTTTTTGGAAAGACGCTTCAATAATGATCTTTGTTTTAGCAGGCTTCAGTAATTATAAATGTTTAGCAAAACGAAAAGCAAATGTATTTGAGGTGTATATGTTTAGTACAAAGCACTATAAGATGCATTGTGAAAAGAGGAGCAAAATGCAACAAATCCCCCCCTCTCACTGCTAACCATGATCTTCCTGGCACTCTGAGACAGGAGGCCCAGCTGGGACTCTACCCAGGATCGCATCTCTTTCATGGGCAAACGCTGCTTCACCTGCCCCCCTTCCCAATCCCCTGCCATCACAAAGCCCACAATCCTCCTCCCCCCGACTTCCCAACCCCTCCAACCGTCCCAGCTGAGCTTTGCTAATCAGTATGGCGACGAGAGACAAGACTTGGTTAATTCGGCCAATTAGACCCGAGCATTGTTTGTGGCCAGCGACATTTTGTATTCGTGGAATTGTGTGGAGTGCAAAACGTGCCCTGGAGCGACGGAATGATAGTGCCGCGGATCTAGCCACATGTCAACAAAACACGCGTGGGGTGAAGGGGCCGATCGTGTTGTGTGTTTGTGTGTGTGTGAGAGAGAGAGAGAGAGAGAGGAGAGAGAAAGTACACATAAATATGTGCATGTGTTTTCAGAGAGGATTGTGATTTTCACAATTCTGTCACTTAATTCTTAACAAATCATTCTAATATGCTCAGTTTAGTGATATTAGTGATGCTTAAGAATAAACAAAGCTTGATAGATTTTTTTTTTTTTTGACACATTTTTTCAGGATTCTTTTCAGCATTTATTTGAAATAGAAATTCTTTACGGCCATTTTTATCAATTGAATGCAGCCTTTCTGAAATAAAAGTTTTTTTTTTTTTAAATAAGCCTTACTGACCCCAAACCTTTGAATGGAAACAGTTTCTGTTTCTGTAAATCTACTAGAAATAATAAAGCCTATTTTAATCAAATATTTCAAAAGATGGTTTTGCTATGGGAGCAGCGCAGTGATGGACGAACAGGTGTTTTGCATCATAACCGTCACTATATAGTATAATTTAGCATGCTGGAACGCTGTACTGACCAATCAGCATCCAGGAGCATTTTACAATATTGTTTTTCGGTGCACTGCCTCTCTTTCCTCCCTCTCCGAGTCTTTTGTAGGAGCGAGTTAGCGGAGGGGTCTTGGTGGCAGATGGGCAGGAGTATCAGGGATTGACTAATCCCAAATCTGCCGTCTCCTCACCACACCGAAACCAGGGGAGAGGCACGAGCCAGCTGCCACATAGACGCCTTTCATGCTCGTCTGCACACAACAGCTGCAGCAGGCCTGCCTGCTTGCTTCTAAATTATTAAACATCTTTTTAGTTTGTTCCAGATGCAGAGCCCGATGTGCTTATGGAGGCCTTTGTGCATTTTACATACCGTTCCTTTTCCCCTCCTCTCATCAGAATGCTGTTTGTAAAAGTCATTATCCCATCTGCACTGCCAGTTTGGACAAAACAGCCCAAGACGAATCCAGCTCGTTCCTCCATTCCGGGACAATTTGGGAGTTGAGGATGACGGCGGTGATGATGGAGGGCTGCAGGGGTTTGGTTCTGTCGCTTCTGAACGCCGAGGCCACCTGTAAGCCGTCTCGGTCGCTGCTCCGGGGCGGCAACAGGAGTTTTGCAAGTAAGATTTCATCCTTTGGAAGGCGGCTTAAGAAAGAATGAGCCTCTTTCACACACAGGTTGAAATAATCTGCTACTCGTGGAGTCTTTCCCCCAAAGGCAGGCCGGCCGGCAATGGCTGGCCTATTATTGCTGTGAAAAGGCGCTAGAGTCCTGAATATTCATCAGGGAAACGGAGAGGGCAAAGAAAGTTGCTCCAAAATCCCACCGCACTGATGGTCAGCTAGTGTACCCGGACACAGAATATAGATCCAAGAATGTCACGTGCAAAGAAAAAATGTTCATATTTTTTTTTATGCACACTCTTGATCTTTTTGTGCATGATTCATTCCATGTTGTTCCAACTGCCTCTGAAACAACTTTTCTATATTGATGCCTGGTCTTTTTTAACACCTGTCACTTTTCATAATCTAATCAATTCCCATAAAAGAGTTTCACTTAATTTTACAGCACATGTGCTTATACGTATCTAAGAAAGTACTGGTTAATATAAGGTGACTGTTAAGGTTCGGTTTAGGGGTGGGTTCAGGGTTAATTAACACAGTTATTGTAATTACTAAAGCATGTACACGGAGAACAGGACTATAAAATAAGGTGTTACCGATAAAAGCCTTTTTTTTTCTTTTTTTTTACCATTTCACCTTTACGTTACAGAAATAAAGTGGAATGCAAATGCAAATTCTAATTCATGTGAAACTTAAGATATGTTTGTATTAATGTTTCGTTTTTTTGTGCATTTATTTTTTTTTCCATTTAGAGAGCCAAAAAAAAAGGACCAGGATAGCAAGGAAGACAAAGGCAATGTTTTGAGTGATTTGGCATGAGTTTGGATTGAAGTTAATAAGCGTGCGAGAGGCCCGACGAGAGAACTGCGGCTCTTACCGTCTCCCCCCGTCCAGGCTGGATCTCCAGATGAGTCCTCCACGGCCCACACACACCAGAGACGGATCTGGATCCTCCACTGGAGCCACTGCACCTGTTGTTTTCAGGATTCGGAGATAGATAGACACTCATGCTCGGAGACCGTATGGAAGGGTGAGAACACACAATGTGTTTTGTTGCTAAAGCCAAAAAATTTGGTTAGAATATTTGTCATCAAGAATAATTAAAGTCCCATTTAGGAAAAAATTAAATATATAAATAAGTCAACAAGAAATCAGAAAAAGAAACACTAATATAATCCGAAGTTATTACAATTCAAAATAACTGTTTTCAATATTAATATATTGTCTAATTCAATTTATTCCTGAGATCAAAGCTGAATTTTCAGCATCGTTATTCCAGTTTTCGTAATTCCGTTTTCCAGGATTCTTTGATGCATAGAAAGCTCAAAAGAAGTCAAATGTTGACAAATCTATAATGTAATGTTGTTAAGTTCATCTTTATAAAACCATAAAGCTTACAGTACAATACTGCACAGAAACATGGAAGCAGGCGTTCTGATTGATTTAGTGGTAATGTGTGTCTTCAAGGTTATACAAACCAGCTGAACACGAATGCCTGAAGTACGAGACGCCAAACTATTTAGACATTCTCGAGGCGTAACAGTTCAGAAGCATTTAGCAATGTAATGAGAGCAGACTCCCGTCACATTTCCGCCAGGTTTCGCCTCATCACTTCCTGCCCACAGATGGTGCCACACTCATTCTTCTAATGTCTGTCTCTCTTTGCCTGGCATGAGCAGCTTGGACTTTGCAAATAGGCTGTGCTACTTTGCAGAAAAAAGGTCACGTAATAGTAAAATGTATGCTAAAACTGCCCTGATTCAGTTAAGATGGACTTTAAATAGTATTTCCTGAGAATGCATGATCCATTGTCAATAAGCAACCTTTTTTGGACAAAGATTGGACTGTAGTTTGAGACCGTGATGGCGTATGCTGTTGATAAATGCACTTTCCTTCTTAAAAAAGAATTAGCTGGCATCCATTGGCTGCTGCCTTTGAATATTCATCAGGCTCCTGAGAGGTGCTGAGCGATCCAGTGAGATCCGTACAGAGCTCTTCTCTCTTCGAAGGGAAACCCTCGGCTTGAACCGGAGCTGACGGGTTAATCAATGCCGTGATCAATTTGGAATGTACAAATTGTTTTATTTGAATTGAAAATGCAAACTGTTGTTTCTCAAGTCCTGATTAATTGACCCACATATCGAATGCTGCTTGGGAATGCCCAGAGCTCTGAGCGAGACTGTATTGGTACAAATCTTATAATAAGGTTATGTTAAATTGTAAATTAACCAAGACGCAATGCTCAGAAGGGCTGTTATTGGAAATGAATAACTGAGAAAGTGAAAAGGGTTACCATTAACTTAAAATCCTAATGTTTAATCAGAGTCATGCTATATTTGTTTTATTTCTTGTTTAAGTGCATGCTCTGTGTTGCTTGCTACATTTATTGTGAACTTTCAGGAAATCACTGTTGGCCTAGAAGCACTTCAGCTTCTTTGTGTGTGTGTGTGTGTGTGTGTTATTCCTTCAACATTGTTATTGCAGTCAGTGTTGTGTACAGCAGGCTCAATCGTGATAATGCAATAGGATTCAGCCACACGTTAATTAGCTGAGAACGACCCAAGAGAGCCAAACTGGATATGCTATTACTGAGAGAAATACAGGAACACTCAAAGACAAATTATACAGTGCTTGATAAATTAACTAATGCCTCTCTGATTAAAAGCCTGAAATGCAATCTAATTTTTTTTCTCTTCAAATTACCAATTTGTCAGAACAAATGAATCCAATATGCCTTCCGCTTCCGTTTGCTGAATACAACCTGCAACTAATTCCATATGACAAAAATTCTCACCTTCCGATCCAGCATTCATGTGCTTTTTTCATTAGAGTTTGGCTTTATTGCATGCAATTTATCAAACTAATACACCTCTGTAAGCGAGCTGTGCGTTAACAGTGAGCGTAAAACTAATCATTTCAAAATGCTATTATAATTCACGTATGAGTTATTCATCCATTTATCTGTTTATATGAATGCATTTTTATTTATCGTCGTTATAAATAAATATGGAGTGGAATGCAAAAGTCAGATGATTTGTTTTGTTTTTCTAATTTAATATAGAAATGTTCATTGCAAATTGTGTTAGCAGCATGGCTGTTTGAGTGACAAGTTGAATTAAAAACATGCAATATTATTTTGATTTGAATGTATGATAAACAACGTTTGTGGTGTGCGCAAAACATCAGCTCATTCTCCATAATGACGTTTCGAAGCAAACCTGGAAAATTAGTATGATTTGTCAACTCATCATAATCCTGCTGTGTGTTATATTCTCAGAAGCCTATAATATTCTGTGTAGTTCAAAGTTAAAGCAAAGGGGAAAAAATAAACTTAAACCGAAGTGTTAATTCAGATCTTCAGGTCGTGCATCACTAAGAGAAATGCCTTTCCTCACACATTAATGTTGGGCATTTGCACATTTGCCATGTATAAATACATTTTCAAACAGCGTAGTGTCTGAATTTCAATCTGCACCTCCGGCTTGGATTAATTAAACAAGCCAGGTTGAAGCCACATCTGTCCTTCAGTCAGATCAGTGAGGTGGGATGTATAGCCTCTCCGCTTCTCTCTCGTGGCTTTTGTGGCTTTCTAAAAACAGATTCTTCTGATTTTCCTCATAACTTTCCTGCACAATGAAAATTAAAGAGGTCACAAGTGACGTCAATGTGTGTGAGAGAAAGTGTGTGACTCCATGTTTAGATATGAGGATTCACACCGTGCCAGTTGCATGCAAGGCGTGAAAATTTCCTGCAAATGAGACAATGGCAGTCAATTCTGTCATCGAACATCTGAACTCGTCCTGCAAGCGTTTCACACAGACACCGACTGGCATCATCTGTCAGATTACGCTGTTAATTCATTAACATGTCACCTCCTGTTTGAGACAATGCAGTTGTTCACCTCTGAATAATCACAGGGATAATTCTACTTGCGTGGATGCAGAGGTCACAGAAAGCGATGACACACTACATCACACACACTCACACATTGATAAAAACACTCTTCCGGCAAGAACTCTGACACTTCTAATCAGTCTGAAAACTTTATTTTTTGCTTCAGTGCATTGTTAAATCAGTACCCCATTTCTAAGACATTATTCAACGACATTTTTCAATTAGAGTGTGTCCAGTAAGTGTGTGTGTGTGTGTGTGTGCGTGTGCGTGTGCGTGTGCGTGTGTTTGCATGCATGCGTGTTTGGTCCAAATGTCCATAGAAGTGACATTGTGAGGTCATGTTTTGATTATTTTAATTGTATGTGAAAGTACAGAAAGTTACTAGATTAGAGTTAAATATAAATATAGAGTTAACTAATTAAGTTAAGTAAAACTTGTATGTAAGGGATAGAAGATACAGTTTGTACAGTATATAAATCATTATGTCTATGGATTGCCCCCATAAAAAATGAGAAACCAACGTGTGTGTGCAAAAAAAAAAAAAATGTACATGAATGTCATAAAGTAAAATAAGAACCATCAACCCAAAAATACTGAATATAACCGGATGAAACTGACGACATTAGGTTTTACACGAGAAATAAATTATGTTGCAATCTTTCCCTGGTTTCTGTTTTTATCCACTTTATATGTGTCTCTTTTTCTCTCCTTTTTTTCTTTAAATGATTGTTTGTTGTTTTAAATGATTGTTTGTTTCTTTTTTCTGCTCCCAAGAGGATGATTTGGACAGCAGGGATATGGCCCGCCACAAGCAGCCCTCTTGACAACAGTCGGTTGGATTCCCCACAATCCTTTGGAAATGTGTTTGGCATTCCAGCTCTGGGTATAAGTGGCTGAAGGCCTCCATCTCACCGCATCCAATACCTGAACACAAACCAGTTCAAGCCAACATCCCCGCTCTCTTCGCTCTGTAAGGGCCTTGATTAAGTAGGTAAGTGGCCGAGCACTAAGAGACATTCTGTCTCTCTTTCCAACACCCTGCCTTTGATGCTGGGTTTAATTCTAATGGCGCAACACATTCAATCCGGTTATGGATTTCAGGCCGCTGGAGCATGGAGAGCCGGCATGTCCATCTTTAATCCTGATCAGACTCGCTTGACTCGGGATGTGAAGCCGGCCCACTGGTACTGCATGGGATTGCTGATAAAGGATAATTCCGGTACTGTTTGTATAGGACACATGGAGCTACTCTCCGTCAATCAGACTGGGACCCACAACTGAAGCTTTCTGGAGCTCAAATTGTGCCAGAAACATTCAATGTACTTCAATCACAAACACACACACATCATTCCTTTCTTACCAGCACGCATGTCTGTGGCTCTTCCAGCCTTAACGGAATAAATGGAAGAGGCTATTGTTTCCGTAGATTACAGGCTAATCCCATTTAGAATGGATAAAGCAGTACAATAGTGTTTTTTTAAAATGTCAAAATAGCAAAAAAAGCTGCTAAAAGTGCGTGTTTTTTTTTTTTTTTATTGTTTTTAGACATTGAAGCATATTCATATTTGTATCTCCTGGTGGAAAAATAGGTCCTTAGAACTTTGCTAGAAACTTTAATTATATATATTAAGACATTTATCTGAGTGAAATTTCTTGAGTCTTTAATGAATGAAATTAATGTGTGAATGAATGAAATGAAATAAAATGTCTTTAGTGAGTTGACTAAACGTTTGTGGTTTGTTATTGGTCGATTTCATGTGAGTGATAGGTTGCCCCGCCCTCATGCCAGTAAAAATCTGATTTTGATTAAAGAAAATGAGCACACATGAATAAAACCTCTAGAGTAAATACGGCAATACCACACACACACACACACACACACACACACACACACACACACAACGAATTTCATGGTGACTTTAAGAATCAACTTTTGATTTAAATTTGCATTTATACTTTGGTAAGTCAGGAGGTCTCGTCTCGCTGTGCGTTTGGGCGCGATCACAGCGACCACATTCACTTAATTAGCAGAGAGCAGATGAGAGTCGGTTCGTCCGGCGAGCGAAGCGTCTCTCCCCAGCATGCAGGAGCCGTGCGGAGCCTGTGAACGTTAGCGAGGGGGGAGCGATTTCACGACACCTTCATCCTCTCTCCGCATGATTCACTGACCTGCCCCAAACATTCACAAACTGTCACTTTGAGTTGTCAGTCTTCTGTGACTCTCTCTTTACAACAGGATGGAAGGGAGTGGGGGGAGATGAGGATGGAAACTTTTTGATTGCGTGACATCAAACTTAACTTGACAGGTATGGACGGCCCGGGGAGGACGTGACGAGCTGTGTGTGACCGACTCTCGCTGGCAGTGAGCTGAAGTTGGGTTTTCTTAAAGTCGGTATCAAAACATCACAGTTCATCAATTCCATTTCTAATGCTGTTCAAGTTCGTACTGTTGTTTTAGGAAGTGTCTTTAGTCACAGTTTTGCGAAAGACAGGATGTGAGTGATGATAAGGACACTGGAATAGACCCAAGAATATATGTTTTGAGAAAGAAAAAATGGTAATATTAAGATTTGTTTTTGATAATTTTCTTATTGTTATTACCATTTATTCAGTTACTCTAAATATAGTATTTGTCACTTATAAATCTATGTTAACAATAATTTTAACTCGTATAGCTTAGTAGTTAGTGCCAGTTAACATTAACTAACTTTGAGAAATAAATGTGTTACTTTATTACAATATTAATCTTTGTTAATGTTAGTTAACAAAAATACAACTCCATTAATATTAACAGATCCCAACTTTTGATTTGAATAATACGGGACATAGTGAAGGCAAAAACTATTTGTCAGTGCTCTTGCATTCTCTCTCAAATGTGTTTTGTTCCCCTGAGAAACTTTGACTTCCCTCACAAAAACGTTTGCGTTCCACCGAGAAACCTTGTGTGTTCGTCTCAGTGAAACACAAAGCGTCTACTTAGTGAATAAGCGAATGCTTAGTTCCTCAGAACAAACGCAAAAGCATTCAGTTACTGTTTTTCCTCCCATTTCCATATCTTTAGGGCCTCCATAAAATAATGTATTAGTAAATGTTGATATTATCTTGCTAACTAATGTAGTTAAGGATCCAAAGCTACAAACACAGGAACCTATGAGCAACATAATTGTCCTGAGGAAATTTTAAGGACAATGCTGATACTTTAGAGACAGACAGTAATTGATCATGCCATTAAGCATCCTAAACTATTAAAGAGCGACCAATGAGCAATAAAAAAAGAGAAGAGCACACAAACTGTGTAAGAAAAGTCACAAGAGAGATCTTTTATCTTTCAGTTGCTTCTCCTTGACAGCAATGAGAGCATGAGTCCGCCCTTGAAAAAGACCCAGTTACTCAAAACAAGTAATCAGAACTGCAACTTCTGAGAAATTTAGATTTTTTAAATTTTATTTAACTCTCAGATGTTTCTCCTTAAAGGGATAGATATTACTCATCATCATGTCACTCCAAGATAATTAAGAGCTTTCTGTCCCTCCATTTACAGTCTACGCAACTGTCACACTGACGCTTCAAAAAGTTCATAAAGAGATCCTAAAACGAATAGGTATGAATTGAATGATTTAGTCCATATTTTCTCAAGAGACACGATCACTTTGTATCATGAACAGATGAATTTAGACTTTTATTCACTGTAAACACTGATCAGCAGACATATAAACAACCTGCTTTACACGCAAGCAAACTTCATTGGTTCTCTGTTATTCTGTCAGAATGAACCTCATTGGTTCTGTCAATGGAGAGACAGAAATATATAAGATTTTGTTAAATTTCCTTCATTTGTGAACTAAACCTTTAAATCGCTTAGGACAAATCCACATGAGACATTTGTTGAAAGGATAGAGGTTCATTCAAAGGTTTTGGGTTGCATGTTTTTGGAAGAAGTCTCTACGGCTCACCAAGGCTCCATTATGTTTGTATCAATATAGAGTATTATTAAGAAATATAATAAAAAAAATAAATGACCGTTTTCTTTTCTCAAATATTATAAAATGTAATTTATTCCTGTGATTAAAGCTGTATTTTAGCATCATTACTCCAGACTTCGGCATCACATGATCCTTCACAAATCATTCTGATGTGATGATTTGATGCTCAAGAAACATTTCTCATTATCAATAATGAAAACTGCTTTGCAACAGCATAGCTCTGATCATATGCTCGAGTTCATATTAAAATATGACAAGTAAATAAGTGCAGTTTTTGACGCTTAAATCTCTTCTGAAACTCCATTTACTCCCCATGTAATCTTATTGCTTTCTAGCCAGTTGAACAACATGTTTAGATGGAATCCAAGATTTGTGCAAAGATTCTGAGCAAGCGATCTGATCTTGACAGCGGATGTACTGTGGCGACCATCCATCTGACAGGCTGTAGCTCTGCCCGCCGGCCACACCAGTGCACATGGCACATGAATAGGTAATTTTACCTTTGCGTTACCAGGGTCATGACCTATGACCTCAGAGGTCTCAGCTGTCAGAGTCGGGATCAGTTTCACCCCTTCTCTCGCTCGCCCTGTCAGACGCTTCAAAAGTCAGGGACAACATCCTCCTCACCACCCCTGCGGCTCTAAACACACACACACACACACACAAACAGAAGCTGCCAGAGTCTGAAGCAGAAAGAGTGAAAGAGAAAAAGAAAAGATGGTGACCTTCCTGCTTCATGGCAGTAGCTCAGTCCCAAGAGCAGTCGAGGGATCTTTTGATATTTCGAAAAGTGTCATGTCTTTCCTCCCTCTTTTTTTTTCTCCCTGAGACTTTATCACTTTTTTTCTTATTGTTACACACTGATATGACACATTGTTGTTGAAATGAAATGCAACACTTCCCGAGGTTGTGATTTCCTTGTTTGTGGGAAACCCAGTAGTGTCACCTGTACAGCTGACAAGTTTCGTTTTTAGCTCAGACTCTCTCTGCCGTTCACCAGAGCCGGAAACTTTGATGGCGAGAGCTGTGGGATCCCAGAGAGGCCGACGGTCGCTGTTCTGTTTTCATCCGCCCGGGTTTTAAGTGCATTTACAAGCTCTGAATTCGAACAGGTGAAGAGCTGTTTACCAGAGCGTTCAGCTGTTTCTTTGTTTCCCACCAATTTAAGGCCTCAAAGAATGCTTTTTTTCATTTTGGTTGTATTGCAGTAATACAATGTACAGTAGCTCATGTATTATTTGTAACATGCACATTAAATATATGCATATTTTCTTAGACTTAAGATTAAAAATAATCTTGTTCATTTAACTGTAACACAATATCCTAAAAAAAGTCACTTGGATGTAATCTAAATACAATAAAATGTTAGAACAATGAAATGTGTAGGACACACAAGACATGTTTATATTATAATTTATTATAACACATATACACACATAACATGTCTTGTAGTAAATAAATAATATTTATTTATATACATGATGTTTAAGTAAAAATCTTGAAACAAAGAAAAAATAATTAATAAAATAAAATAAAAATAAAAATAATTTTCCTAAATGTTTGCTTACTGCATGTAGTCACAGTATTATTAGTAATCCATTTTTCAAAAAGTGAGTCATATGCAGGCTCACAGTATTATTATTTACGTTTTTATATTAAGATTATTTAAATGACATTTACATTGCTTGCTTTTTATGCAATTGATAACAATAAATAAATAAAAGTTTGCATTGCTATCCAATCCAAAGATGCAACATAAAATGTTGAGTGCGGATAGGTTCTTTTATAAACCGAACCGATGAAGTACTGATCAATAATTATACAATTTCAAAAGTAAAAAGAAAACTCTGCTGTTTTATATGCGTCTACAGTTTCAGCGTCAAGCATTAAACTGCTTTAAAGAGCAAGAGAACATTAGCACCAAGAATCGACTAGTCCATCTGTAGTGATGGATACATAAATATAAGTAGTTCACATAATCACTTCAAAACCATAGAACAATTTCAACACAGGATGACTTTGTTAAATAGAAAGAATTTACATTTTAAGCATGTGCGGCAATTTTAAATGGCAGAATCTAACATCCTTTGAAATGTGTAACCAAGATGACATCCAGCTCTGTCTGTCTTTGTCGTTTTCACTTTCATTTCTTTGCCTTTTTTCTTTCTCTCTTTGGATAATGAATGACCAGCGGTGTCCCATCTCATGCAGAAATCATGTTCCATCATCCCAAGCTTTTCCCAGCGCAAGAAGAAAAACTTAATTTTAGAACAGGCTGACAATACAGCCAATATTAATTCTCCTTTTCTGCGGCACTTGACTACTTCTTTCACGCAAATAGGTTTGACAAGTTTTTAGGATGATTCTGACTCTCCGAGTTTAAGAGCAGAAATGGATTGAATGTCTAAGATTTTCAGTTTGCATTCAAGTATTAATTTGCATGACTAGCTTTTGGTAAATCTCTTGAAGTTTATCTGATCAATTGAAAGAATGCATTAAACATTACAGCTGAAATATATGAGAAAAAATGAGAAAGCCTGCCACATGCAAACAAAAAAACCAACAGCAGAGATGTTACTGTGAGTAAGTAACCTAGACTTCTCCTAACCAGATAATGTGCTATCGGTGATTAAGCTGGGCTCTAAACTAACTAATCTGAGAGTGTTAACTTATGAGTTAAACAGCTGTCACAGAGCTCTATGTGTCTGCAATGGGAAGGGAAATCATTGCTGATACTGTAAAAAGTATTCATTTGTGTGTGTAGTTTCTCCATCTGAACATTTCTCTTCTTCAGTCTTTGTCTCCAGCTCTCAACTCGGCAGAGCTGATGATATCTGTGGCGTTAGAGCGCCACCATCTGGCCGTCCGCCTCACTGCAGCCACTGCAGACCTTTTCTTCTGGGTTATGCACAGATTATTAAGTCTATTTACTTAGCCAAACAGCCAATATGTTAAAATCACCGCATGATGTTTGGGGGCGGAGGGCTGTTAAGGATGGGGCGGAAAACAATAGCCAGTGTTTCGCTTCTTGTCACCTCTCGTTTAAAACACTCAGGGCTCGGATGCCTTGATATCCATCATAATGCAACTTTAATGGTGGAGGCCTGGCCTGCTGCTGCCAGAGTCACAGTGGTTGCTGGGGGCTAAAGAGCTAAAATGAGGGGCCTGTCGTGGGGCTTTACCTCCAGAGCGGGGCATTGGCTATGCGCAGGAATAAGTGTGCCAATCGATCGCGGCAGTAGGTTGATGGGCGCGTGTCGTTTTGATGGATACGACTGTACCGGGAGGGGAGGTGCGTGTGTGTGTGTGTGTATATATATATATTTATTAAAAAAAGAAGCCCAGATTGCTTGACGATGGACCTGAAAAGATTTTCAGCGAAACGCAGAGAGTCAGAGAGAGAGTGGCAGCTGTGGTCGGCCCTCTACAGGGCGGCAACGGCTGCCTTGATTTATAGTTCCATCTGCTCACCGCGGTAAAGACAAGCTTCCCCCCCCATTTGGTTAAAATGAAATGGACCTCAGAGAGCAGCCCTGCACATTTCAGAAAATGTGAAACTTTTTTTGTGTTTTTTTTTCTTTTCACAGGCATCTTTAAACAATGGGGTGGTCCGTGTCGGAAACAACGGACAGTAAAACGAAAGGTTAACTTGAGATGAAAAGAAAACTGTTCTAGGCTATTGTTGTTCTTTGTATCTTTTATGGTTAAATCTTTTTCTCTTTCTTTCAAATCAAAGACGGGGAAAGATGACAGTTTATGGCACAACCTTGAAAGATGAAAACGGCGACTTTATGGCTAATTTCCCCGGGAAATAGATGAAGGCTGGGAATGGGCTCGGATCTCTCTCGGCGTAAATCTCTGTCGTGCCACCCGTGACCCCTGGCCTTGACCTCTGCTTCTGGAGTCGTGCAGACACTTCCTGTGGTGCAGTTTGGGCCGGCGAACACCGCAGCCGTCCTTTCGATCCGCTTTCAGGAAATTCCCGCTGCCAGAAGTGTTTCCTGAATGTGAGAGAATCATTTTTCAAACTTTATGAAAGCTTGGCCTTGAACATTAGTGTTAATTATAAATAAAGCAGCAAAAATGTATTTACTGCTACAAGTCCAAAAAAATGTAAAATTATAAAGTAAATAGTAATTATAGAAAAATATTAAATACATTAAAGGATTATATATAGTAATTATATATATGATAGTATATTAATTAAATATATAATATATGATTATAATTTCATGATATAACAATTATACACACATTATTAAATAATTAGTTAATGGGATTAATCACATCAAACATACGTTTTTATTTAATAATATGTGTGTATAATAGTTTCATATTTAAGTGTGTGTGTGTGTGTGTGTGTGTATATATATATATAGGGAGGGAGAGAGAGAGCAGTACATATATTTTGTAAACCAACTTTTATGTTAGATTTGATTTAAGAGTGGTTAATGACATATAGATATACAGTATAATTTAATTGGCTATTAAATAATATTTATCACACTATTTAAATGAAAATAAATGACAAATCCGATCATCGCTGACTTTGAACAGGTTTTTCTTCCTTTTGTCTTTTTAGACCAAAAAGACAAAAAGAAAGGAAAAACAGTAAAGTGTTTGAAGTTATTCGGAAATAATCCCTTTCTCACTGCGCCTGTCAGTCTGCATAATTTACAGCAATTCAGGAAAAAGAAAGAAATACTGACTGTGGACGGAACGCTACCTTTCAAAAAAAGAGGAGAGAAAGAAAGCAAGCAAGCCCCACTTTTCTGACGACATCAATCACAATTTATGCAAGTGGAAATCCATATGTATGTGATCCCTGCCCAGCTCATTTAAAGATAATGCCGAGCCTCATGTTGCGGACATGGCCGGAGTGTTTTATTTCCTGCGCTTGACTGTATTAACCCTAGGGGCACAATATCTCTGTACAGCTGCCCTGACAGAGTCACAAAACACATTGATTAACGCTTGGCAGCGGACGGCACTCCCAACGATCCGCTAATGAGAAGTGATAAGCGCACAGACACACACACGGCCCCGCCATTGAAGTTGGCAGAATCTATTCTAATAAGCCTGGGTCCAAAGAGCAGCACAGGGACCCCCTGCAAGAACAAGCCTGTGTGTGTGTGTGTGTGTGTGTGCGCGCATATTCTGCAGAGATGCACGTCGCTGCTCTGCACACAAGGAAAATCCAGAAGGAAAGTGCAAACTCCTTTGAGGGCGATTTAATAAATAGACGGCCGTTTGCATCTCAGGGCTGATTTGTGCAAAGCGATGGACTGCTGGAAAACGTTTATTGCCCTCAGACCATTCTGATAGATTTCTCTGCCTCAGCTTGAGCGGGGAGCTACACCATAATGGACTGTTTGACAAGCAGAATATTGATACATTAAATTCCTTTGCATCCATCAAAACGTTTCCATCACGTGACAGCAAGCTGCAGCGTGGAGGAAAGGAAAAGATGCAGACAGGCTGAAAAAAAAGGCTTTCACTGACACTAATAGCAGCTCTCCGCAAACATCTCCGGCAATCAGCAATAATTATTACAGCGACAACACGTGTAATTTGCCAGCAAATATCTTCAGGAAAGACTTCGCCGATCTGTGTCGGGCTGTTGACAAATTAACAGCGTATGAAAATAAACGGCAGGGATGTTTCACGTGCAGCCTGCGTTTGTCTTGGAGGGACTCCAGTCGCCGCTCGCACAAGCGCTGCAGTTTAGAACCGGAGCTCTCGGCTAATATTTACACGAGACGAAGGCCTTACTGACAAACACCGCGCGCTGGGTGTGCTCGGAGGTCAAAGGTCACGCAAAAAATACAGCCTTGGAGAAACAGGCTCCGGGATTTACAAGCAAAACAAAACACACATGTGGAAAATCCAGCAGCGTGAATCCAAGTCTCCCTAAGCTGAAACAGATTTCATTTCATTTCTCCCACAAAAAAAGCATGAAAACATATAATCAGTGTTTCATATCCATATTTCATCGTGTTTTATATCCATGTTATGAGATCGACATAAATATTTTGTATATAGACATATATAAAACTTAAATAAGGACTGGAAAAAAAACGCAGCTCAAATGTTCGCAAACACACTTGTTTTTTATAACAAAATGCCACCACAATACTTAAAAGAAACAGTGCACATGCTCTTATTGTTGTCAGTCTGTTCTCTCGCACTTCTAGCTTTGGGATTTTGGAATTCCGAATCAATTCTCTGTCTTTCCTGAACAAAGCCACACTGGTAGTGAAGATGGAAAATGTGTGTTTGGAGATGCAGTGTTTTGGCAAAACGATCTCCGCACACTTGATTACATTTATTCTACAGAGAGTCTGTCTCTCTCTCTCTCTCTCTCTCTCTCCCTCCCACTCTCTCTTCCTCACTCTCTCTCTCTCTAGTCTATCTCAGCAGGCGGATGAAAAGCACGGGACTTGATCAAACATCCCCTATTAGAGATGCCCAATTGAACCGCTCAAGTCCGGGCAGCTACAAATTCATTTTGACTAACACCAAATAAAGCGCCAGTGCGCTTGTTGCAGCTTCCGTAAAAGTCACAGAGTGAGACCAAGGACTCGGAGGTCAAATCATTTCACCGTTTCATTCTGATGAAAGCATCTGTTTCATCTTTTGTTTCTCTCCTTCCAGTCGGACGAGAAATGTTTTCCACGACGCTCCCTCCTTTTTCAAACCTGCGTATCGGTATTCCCATGGCCGCGTGGCCCTGAGTGTGTACATATAAAAATAGGAGGCCTGTCATTTCACATTCATTAAGTGTGAAACTCAGAAATTAATAATGTAAAAATACACTTTTTAATTAGTCTTACATTGGGCCCAATGTACTAAAACGGGATCAGGCGCTCCCAGCAGACTCTCTTAATAAAGCATTAGTCTGTGATGTGCAAGCACTGACAGGTAGAAGGACTGAGGAGTTACTTTTCTCCTCACATGAACAAATCAAAATCAGTCTTGTTCTATTTAAATGTAATTAACATCCGAGGTCTGATTGCACACGAAGGCTGGCAGCAATATATATAGACTACGGCCGTATGTATATTTTATTAGGCGCTGTAAGCTCTCTTTCATTACGCTCAATGAGTGTGTTTACATAAGCTGACTGAACGAAACAGACAATCTATCATGAACATATTACTTTATTTACATTAATAAGGTCACGACGAGATTATGCTGCGTATTTGATATATTGTGAATAAACCTTTGAAGATGCATCAAAACCGTTTCAATCGTCTGTTTGTTTATAAGTCATATATAGGAGAAGGAAGAAGCTAAATCAATCATTGCTACAAATTAGGTTAAATGCGTTCATTCACACTATATATTTGTGAATTGCAAAAAGCAATACGTTTTTTGTTGGGTGGCATAAAACAACTTGTTTCATTACCTTTTCGTAATATAATGAACAAACTGTAATAACAATATTAATATTAATGAAATGCAATATTTTTGTGCCAATATATATACTTCATTTAAAACAAAAATATTATATTTTGGTAATATTATTTTCATTATTATAGCATATTTCAAACTAATTAAATAGTATATCATAGAAAATATATAGATTTATAATTTCATTATGATTCATTATTGTAATTGGTAGTTTATTATTTGTTATCATTGTGCTATTCATAATGATTTCATAGCATATGTGCTTATTGCTGTGTGTGTGTGTGTGTGTGTGTGTGTGTGTGTGTGTGTGTGTGTGTGTGTGTGTGTGTGTGTGTGTGTGTGTGTGTGTGTGTGTGTGTGTGTGTGTGTGTGTGTGTGTGTTGTTTTTTTGGCGATTTGACAGCGGAAATAGGACAGAAGTGTGTGAAGAGGGAAGTACCTGACGTCCCGCTGTACTGAGACTCCTCTCCTCTGCGTCAGTGCTACAGTAACACAACGGGCCAGAAACAAAGAGGGTTTCAGCCTTATATGGCACATTTGTACCTGCCATGTGTGTGATATAATGAATCCTGCTTGATCTAAGCGAATCCAACACCGCCGCGAAGCTGTTTCTGCACAGGCTTGCATTGCCCTTGTTCCCTGATGAATCCCCAAAGTGAGGTGGGCATCTTTGCGATCGAACACACAGCTATTAGGCCGAAATCACCGGGTACTCCCTAATTTGAAATAATTAAATCTTTCCTCCTGTCCTCCAAATCCCCTTGAAATATTCATGCTCAGGTTAGAGTTGGCGGGGTGAACGGAGGGCTATCACGCTCGCTGACACCTCGCTGTCTCTCCACACAACAGCCCACAGATGCCGCGCCGTTTAAGAGCAGATTAAAACTGACACTAATTATAATCTGACTTGTGTTATATAACTTAGATGCTCAGGTGAATCCCCGGACCGTTCGCCCGCGTTGACAGATCCTGTCACTTTTGCTTAGGGGCCGAATTATGGGGAGAACGAGGCTCTCTTCTGCACTGCGCTGCACTCAGGCCGGCTGCCAAATTGGCAGAGGAATCAGACACAACTACATCCCTTTTTTATTTAATTGAAGTGCTAATGAACGGGGAGATGGAGACTGCCAGTCTAGCGCAGGAAAAAAAGGGAAAAATCTGAAGGCAAAGAGCTTTGAGAGACGCGAGGCCTGAGCTGGACGAGATAGTGGCTTCACCAGAGCACCTTTTACACTTTAAACAGACAACCCATAAAAAACACTCAAGCTGTGTGTGTGTGTGTGTGTGTGTGTGTGTGTGTCTTCACTGATCTGATGGGACCAGTCATACAAATGACACTAATGTCCAAATCTGCTGTCCAGTAGAGCCTGAAAGTGCATGATATTAACCTGGTCAATCTGTCTGCTTTAGAACTCACTCACTTGACTGACAGAGACACACACACACACACACACACACACACACACTCACATATACATACAAAATTGTAATTGTAAGGACTTTGCAACCAACCCATTTCTTTTATAAAGATGTAGATTTAATAATTGTGATTAAAGTGCAATATAATATTAAAATATTTCTGAAAACTGAAATAAAAATCTCCATTAATATGGATTAATGATGCTGAAATATTTTCCTGAATGTAAGATTACTATCAGATTTCAGTTCAACTAACATTATCACAAAGGTCCAAGGACACAGATTAGGCAAACTACATCAGAAATGAATAAATTAGTTTTCAATTAAATAAAAGTCAAGTCTGTTGTACTCCTGTGTTTTTGTATCTTGTTCAGTGTTGTTTTTTCCCTTCTTGTCTTCAATAAACCGCGCTTGGGTTCTCATGCTGGACGTGCCATCAGCGGATTAATGCTCGGGGTGCTCAGGGGTGGACGTGGCAACCCTCGGCCTAAGCTTGGCCAGCCCATCGGCCATCCTGCTCACAACGGCTGTTTCTGTCTCTATTTCTCTTGACAATAATTGTGTTGATTTAAACAATCTCTTTAAGTACACAAAACAATAGGAGACTTCTCAAACTCGCAGTACAAAGTCAAACGCATGCGGAAAATGAACAGGAGCCCGAATGAGCTTCAGTAGAACAACAGTGAACACAGATATATAGTCAGTGCTTGAGTCGCATAATGTGCGGTCAAAACAACAACCGCAATTCTCAGCTCACCACATTTATTGGCAAAGTGAAAGCTGGTGAAATTCTGTCCGCTTCTGAGAGAAACGCGTTTTCCTGATTTAGTATCTTCGATCAGACTCTGAACTTTCTTATCATGTGAGCTGTTTACTGCGCTCACGGGGCTTCAATATCACACGTAAATGGATGAAACATTGTTCCGTCATCAATTAAACGACCCAAAAGGAGATTAAAGCTGCGTCAAAACTGTGCATGCATGTATGTATCTAAGAACATGTCTTTCCAATGCATGGACTACAATATTATGCTTTTTGAGTTCAGAAAATTTTTTAAATGCATAAATAAATGTGAGCACTGTTTCATTTGTGTTGGAAAATAGGGAGTAATTTTGTGAAGAAAACAAAAATGCATCATATTTTACACTCTGGCATTTATGTGCTGTTGACTTCCACCCTTATTTGCATTCTTGTGCATGGGGAGAACACATTTGTTTCATTTGTAATGTTTAATTTAGGGTGCTCTAAACTTGTTGCAATGCATTTATTTTAACTAATAGAAAGTTAAACATTCAGTGTTTTTGTAAGTTTTGCAAGTTCTGAAATAGACCTTACAGTCTAACTCAGAAATGTTTATTATTTTAAGCCTAAATGAAATGCAATGAAGGTGGAGTAATCTTTGAACTACAGTATGCAGGCCTAGTTATCTATACGTCTCATTCATGAAGATGCAAAAATGAAAAAAAAAAAAAAACCTATTGGGCGTTTTGAGAAACAGAACCAAGATACAAGTTGAACTGTGGTGTTGAGCCTGTGTGAGCTGAGGAAGACAATAAAATGGTCTTATTCACTCGTTATTCCGTGATCTGATTCACTGCTATCTCAATTGCAATTAAGTACAAAATAATTGTTATACGCACTAAAACGCTCCAGTACATTATAGTCAAACTCAGCTTTATGTTGAAATACAATTCCCTTAGAAAAAACCCTGGCTTCGCCATTCTCCATGTTACAATAAAGTTAGAACTTGCCCTGAACATTCAACTTAAAATACTTTGCCTTAATGTAGTGTAGTTTTATTTGATTATATATTGTACATTATGTTTGATGGACAGTATTTGCTACATTTAACCAGTTATTTTAAACCACTGTTATAAAAACTTTGCCTCAAAACCTATATAGAGTTCTTATGAAAACTGTCCCGGTCTTCCCTAAGTAAAATGTGGCTACAATATTTCATTACAATCTGTCTTGATCCAATCGATTCTTCACGCGTCACATTTTGGGTCAGCGTTACAGGATTTCACCTATATTAACCCGGGCCAGATCCCATATGTGGCACCTCGTCTCGCTCTGTGCTGGGGCAGCCGTATTTATGACCGTTAATGGGAAAGTAATTAATTCCTCATTTATAAAGAAAAAAAACAGGAGATGAATGGAGCAATTTAAAGACTATTAGTCAAACTGAATAGATGAGAGTCGAGTACAGATGTCTTCCACAAATCTACAGGTTCAAATCATACGCTCAGATGTGACGGAGAACTTTTTCATCGAGATTTTTCACTGTAAAACATTTTCCTTGCAATGATACTACATGTTAAACACACGAGTCCTGTTACGCAAACGGCACAAACTGCTCTTATGTCACATCATATAAATCACAGCTATATATCTGCTGAAATCATTCGTTGGTTCCGAACCTTTTCTGGGTTCGCATGACATTTGCGGTCGCTTTCTCGCATTAAAGCTTCCTGATCTTCAGCAGATGCTGTTGTCAGAACAGATAGCGGCTGTATGCGAAGACAGGACGTCAGACGAGCACATATAATGCATTTGAAACGCAGAGCTCACCCACAGTATTAACCACATAACATTTTAATGTACGCTGGGTAAGTCCGCAGTGATTGATTCCCCCTCAGGCGCTAACAGCCCTCCTAAGGTTTTGTGGAAATGCTGGCACAACGCTTTGGGAGCGTCTGACTGTGCTTGAGCTCTTGAGATCCTGCCTGTTCCTTGTTCCTCACGCTAGCGCTGTAACTTATTCATAACTTATTAACTCAGGGTCTGGCAGGCTGAATCACACCGACTGACTCTGAGGAGCTAGATAAAGGCTAACACTAGCGAACGACTGTTGCTCTTTTGAGCTTATACAGTTGGCGGACAATAACTAAAGTGTATATTATGCATGTAGTTTGCAACGGGATGCTTGTATTTCTACTCTGTCCCAAATGGACCCTAGTGACACTAAATGGTAGAGCAAAAATAATGACCGTTTCCTACTGACAAACAGGCCTGTGGCAAATGTTATTGAGTGGATCACTGATCACTGATCAGTAAAAACACCCCGAGTTTCACTCTTCAACCTGTAAATGCTTTACATGTAATGCGTCTAGTCTAAGAAAAAGCATTGTAGCAGTGAAAAAGTCCAAATCAGCTTTAGGCTTGTATAACGACTTACAGCTTGTTGCTGTCTGGTTTCAGAATGTACTTTCTCCACATTTGAGTTAAAAACAAACAAAAAACAGGTTTTAACATGTCTTACACGGCAATATTTTATTATTTAGATCAATAGTTTGTTGTCTCCACCTTTAACCGAGGAGTGAAATATAAACATAAAGCCACCTCACAACAGCTGGGAGTGAAACGAAATGGGTGACCACGCCAGCGTTTGATCACAGAACAACCGCAGCATCTGTGTGTGTATAAGAAGGAGGATTCTTGTCAGTTTGTGTTGCGCTCTCTCCTATCGCTCGTGGGACCTTGTGGAGACCGCCTGCAATCGGCCCACTTGAGACCATCACAGCTGTCAGATAAAAATCAATTGAATTTTAAAGGGCTTTAAAGTAAATATTTAATTCTTGCCTTGGGAACCAATTAAGTGTGGAGAGTGAACTCAGAGGCACTGGTTGAACTGGAGACGTACTGGAACCAGCTGGTGAGCAATGGGGATCAAATGAGGTGCGGGGAGAGGGGCGCGTGCGGAAAAAGATGCAAATCTTTGCCGCGTACATTCGCTCTCAATTACGTATTGATGTTTTAAAGATGCAGCGAACTTGGAGTGGCAGAAAGGGGCTGGGAGATCTCCAGAAAAGGTGTGTTGCACAGCGAGCTGCTTGCTAGCTTGTTTACCGTGCATGTTTGTTGCTATTTGCTTTGTGGCTGATGTAACTCCCGCCGGATTGAGTCGGGCATGTTGGAGCATGCTCAGATCAAGCTGAGGCCCAAACAAGTGTGTGCACTGTGTGTGTGGAAGAGAAAAAATATATATTGAATGAGATGTGGATGCTTAAACACTATAGATGCACACATATATATATATATATATATATATATATATATATATGTGTGTGTGTGCATGTATACATACATACATATTTAGTTTACTTAATAACTATTAAATATTAGTCAAAGAATTTTTTTTTTGAATGATCTGAAACATTTAAGTGAGACAAAATGCAAAAAAAACCAACCAAAAAAATCTGGAAGAGGCAAACATTTTTTCACAGCACTGTATGTATATGTGTGTATAAATAAACATATATATATATATATATATAATAATAAGCGATGACTACGTCTTATCACAGACTTCTAACAGACTACACACATATACAGTGGTGTGAAAAAGTGTTTGCCCCCTTCCAGGTTTTTTTTTTTTTGTTTTTTTGGCATTTTGTCCGATTTAAATGTTTCAGATCATCAAACAAATGAGTTAACTGAGTAATATTTAAAATTAGTCAAACATACCACAAGTAAACACAGAGTGCAGTTTTAAATGAAGGTTGTAATAACCTGAAAGGGTTATAGCATAAAGGGCATAGAGGGTTCTTTAGAACTGAGTCAAGAACCCTATGGTTCTATATGGAACCCCTTTGAACCTTTTCCTTCTAAGATTGTATTGTTGTTATTGTTTTGAGAGTGTGTCACTATGAACTGTACTATAGTTACTTAAACACTCAGTAAATTAAATGTCATGCTTGGCTGAACTATTCCTTTAAGCTTCGCAGTAGTTGCTAATGTAATAATAATTAAAGGATGACAAAATCCAAACCTACATGGCCCTGTGTGAAAAACGTGTTTGCCTCACTTGCTAAAACATTACTTAATCATGGTTTATCACACCTGGGATTGGTCCATTTATTTTGCCCCACAATTTTTTTTCCTTTAATAATAACAAATTTCTTGTAAAAGCTTCATTTTGTGTGTACTTGTGTTATCTTTGACTAACATTTAAATGTGTTTGATGATATGAAACATTTAAGTGTGAAAAAATGGGCAAACTCTTTTCACAACACTGTATTCTGTTTTGCAGTTTGTGGTAGTCATACAATTTTCAGTGATGTTGGAAGGAAATTCTCACACAGAAATGAAAAATGTCACAACAGATCTGTTGCAACAGTGCTATACATCAATGCAACATTTTGAGTCAGAACATGGACACAAATAACATCTCAGAGCTTCATATAGAGGAAGAGAATCCGTGAATTCAGTCTGTTTCTCACACATGGCTTTATATTCTTTTGAACTGCTCTCAGAAAAAAAAGGTTCTATATGGATGTGATCATCATTTGTGATCATTTTATGGATTTACTTTCAATTAATAATTAATTTGAATATTTAAAGTTAATACATTGTTATGAATTAAACAGCTCGAACAATTCCATGCAAGAAATATAATTCAAGATATTTCTTGTTATATAGAACATTTCTGTCATAAAGGGTTCTTTAGAACTGAGTCAAGAACCCTATGGTTCTATATGGAACCCCATTTGAACCTTTTTCCTTCTAAGATTGTATTGTTGTTATTATTTTGAGCTTGTGTCACTATGAACTGTACTATAGTTACTAAAAAACTCAGTAAATTAATTGTCATGCTTGGCTGAACTATTCCTTTAAGCTTCGCAGTAGTTGCTAATATAATCAAATTTCAGAAATGAAATGTCAAAGGGGGATCATTTGTAGGAGGAGAGTGTTTGTTTTTACCGTCTATTTCTCTCTCTTCTCCCTCTCGAGTCGTGATGCCCTGGAGGTGGAGGGACTTCCCCACAGCAGGAAGCTGCTCTCCACTCAAAACAGTATTCTGTTAGGTTAAAGAGGAGTTTTGCTCGTCTCTTATAGTCTAATCCAACAGTTCTTCAAGACAGAACCCAGATACTGGAATATTTCCTGGTATGTGTGGAGTGAGAGAGAGAGAGCCGACAAGACAGAGAGAGAGTATTATTTAGAGAGTGATTTTTAAGCACTTTTGACTCAAAATAAGCTATCAAATTTAAATGAATACATTTTTAAATGCTAATTGCACATACAGGGTTCAAAAAGTTTGGGATCAGTAAGATTTAAGATCAGTAAAATGCGATCAGAAAGGTAAAAAACGTTCTAGATCTAGTTGATCAAAAGATCTAGTTGTACCATAAATCAACGTTGTGAAATGTAGTTACCTTTAAAATGATAGTTTTCTATTTTAATATATTGTAAAATCTAATTTAATCTAAATTTCAGCATCATTACTCCAGTCCTCAGTGTCACATGATCCTTCACAAACCATTCTGATATGATTCGTTGCTATTCTGTCAACATATACAAAGTTCAAAAGTACAGCATTCACTTAAGATTATATGTGTCACATATAATCGTGTCGTTACACTGTCAAAGTATTCACTTGCTACGAAATAATAGGCAACACTTTATTTGAATGATTTTGACTTTAGACATTCTACGAACGTGTCAGCTAGCAGTCATTAGTGTATCAGTAGACTGTAGTAAAGTGTTAGTAGCCTAGGAAGGTTAGGTGTTACTGTAGGGTCAGGGGGGGGGGGGGGGGGGATGATCCTGAAACAAGGAACATATGTAGTCCTAATACTATCTCCACCCCTAAACCTAATCCTAAACCCATAACTTCACCCTAAAATCAGAGGGAAATGGAATAGAAACACCTAATGTTTAAGCCTAAACTTGAAGTCAACTTATCTCTGAAATCTGATTGGTTGATTGGAATGTTGTTGCAGGATCAAAAAAGACGTTGATGCTGTACTTGGTGAAATAACATAAGTACATGTTCCAAAGTTACTCATAGTCAGGAGAATTTCTTTTAGCGAGCATAAAAATAAAGTGTCAGCAGATATTAAGCAGTCCACTAAAACTTGAATCACTGAAAGTTGGCATGTCATTGCTTATAGTTGTATAGTATCAGTTGTATTATCTAGTATAGTTGCTTATCATCTACTGATATAAAGTTTTGCCATAAATAAGTCTTACATATCACAAACATTTGAATGGTAGCATATAAATACCAAAATTTTGGGGAACATATATAGAAAAGAAACAAAATCCATATTAGGTTATAATCAAAAAGTGCAAAGCCGAATTTCTTTAACATTTAAAGTCAAAGTCTTGTAATATTAATCTCACAATCTCCCCTTTGCACATCAATGGTAACACATAGGCCAAAGGTTTCTGACTTAGAAAAGCTTTTTCCTGGTGCTTTACAGAACCAACCGACTGATCTGAAGAACCTATGAACGAAACATCAAGAACGTCCTTCAACCTCCAAAACTCAATGTTTCTTATTCTTCGCTCAGCCAAAGTTTCCTCAAGAAACAATTGAAGAATCATCGAGTGTGTATGTTGAGAAATCACTAACAGACTTGGATGAGAGATGCAGAGTTTGAAGACGGGGTGAGAAAAGCTTTTGTTGTGCACCAGCATTAGAAATCCACGAACCGTAGAAGAGTTGTAAACCCAGTTCCGAACATCAACGTGCGATTGTTGAAGTAAGCCAAAGTCATATATTCTCTTTAATGTTACACCGATGCATGTGAGAGAATCAAATAAAACCGCCGGATCGACATGAATCCTGATGTCTGTGACTACAGACGGGCTTTCTGGTGATTTCTCTCTGAAGTGCGAGTTAAAAGAAATTCAGAGATACACCTAAGCAGCAGCAGTTTCCATTCCTGTCACTTAACAATACTATCCACAAGCCTCAGAACTCTAAAAAGCTTAAACTGCGATCTGATGAGCGTTCAAATCCACTGCCGAGGCTAGTTGTACCTCGAAGGGAAAAATGCGTCGGAATTTAAAACCACCCGCTAAAACGCCTACCTTTATTTCAGCAGTCCTGTCTTCATCTTCGGTCCTCATTGGCTTGACAGACACCTCTTTGCATCAGTCGGAATCTGGAAGAAAAAAAGGATGTGAGAAAGAGAGGGAAATGGAGCTGTGAAGACGAGAAGTTTAATGTCTTGGAGAAGAAATGGATGAACTGAGGGAGAGACAAGGCCTTCAAGATACAAAAGCACCTCCAGCACTGGCTGTAAGACATGTGAGTGACTGACACTGGTTAGATACATGCTTGCTTGAGAGTGTGTGTGTGTGAGGCATGAGTGTGTACGTTCGAGTCTCTTTCTGTGTGTATGCCGACAGCTACATTGTGACAAAGCAGTGATGAATTATACAGAAAGAGAGGCATTGCTTTGTGGAAACCAATGTAACTGTCAACCTCTGCAGAAACATGAATGTTTTTTGACCGAAGTGGCATTTCTTGTTATTGGAATAAAAATGTTTGGAGGGCAACTGGAGGCTTCGGCTTTCCGCCCCACTGAGAAAATGTGGACCAAGACCAAGAAGAAAATGATTAAAAGTTCCAAACAGAATGTAGGATCGACATTAAAAGTAAGAGAATTTATTATTGTCTCATGAATGTTAATTGACTAATGGAACGGAAGTCAAAACTGGGCACTCTGACATTATACGGTCTTCCAAAAATAAAATGCATTTATAAAATAAATGGTTGCTACAAACCTGGTTTCAAGTATCGGCTGAAAGGACACAAAAAGCAAACCCTACATTTATCAAAGTACCTACTTTGGCCCAAACTCTAAAGTTTGCATCTGCACCGACTGATTTATTGCTGCAGTTTTAAGCTTTTATTTGAATTTTATCCCGTTGATAAGTGACATCTTGAGAACAATATGTTCATTTGTCATTTACGGAGTCATGACAGTGGGGATGCTAAGGGAACGCATTTCCTTTGCTAATGACAGAAGGTGGAGCTGTAAAAATTGCCAGGATGAAAAATTAAAAATCATATTTCATAAAATGAGCGTCATGCAGTGATGCAGTGTAAATGGAGGCATCACATAATGTAAGCAGTAACTGACTGCTTATGTAATAATAACACATTTTTCTAACTGTGCAATCTCATTTTCTAGGGTTTGCGGTGCGAACGGGAGTAAAACGCTCCCTCATACAACTTGAATCTGGAGTCTTTTTTGAAAGCGTGAACTATAAAACAATCATCATTCATCTGGTATTTGCTGGCTGGCGCTTGTTATGTTTTTATTAGGCAGTCTGTGAGGGAATGAAATATGAACAGCACGCCGTTCACTCGAAATGAAGCTCTTCGGCAGGGCAGGCCTCGTTAGCTAATTTCCGACGGCTGGATACTGCCTCATGATAGATTCATTAAACCCTTCCATGGCTCCAAAATTGCAGTCGAGACTCCTAATAAATATTCCAAAGCTGTGTGTTTTCTCGCATGCGTAATTATCAACACACACTAACTGTTTCACACTGAATCAATTAGCGCATTTATTTGAAATATCCCAAGCATTTATTGACATGATCTCCACAAACTGTGAAACAAACACAACATATTTCTCAGCTAACGTTCTGTCAGGCAGCTTGCTTGGACCTGTAGTCACACATTAGCACGGTCCCACACACATCATTTGGTCCTGTTGTTGTGCGTTCTCGCTGTAACAGATGTTGGCTCCCATAAGCTCTAATGTCTTCCAGTGCTGCAGACAGACGTGATAGGGCTGCTTTTGTTTACGCTCAGTTTGTTTGGCTTTCACAATTCGTCAATATAATTTTGATGAGCATTTGTGGATTAAAAAGCTCTTAAAAGCCCTGCTTTACTTGGCGAAATGCATGCAAACCACATATTCCCAGTGCATTAGGGGCTGTACTGGTCGGCTAGTTGATTAGTTCTACTACTAGTCTGCTGCGCTCCATTATATACGGTTGTGCTTGTTCTATATACGTAGTTTATAATCCTAAATGGCAAGAATGTATATTTAAAAACAACATTTTAATTAAACAAACTGCAGTGCACAGCTGTGAAATATTGTAAAGAAGAATGACAGACGCTTCAACAAAGCAAAAACTCATACACAAATCCTTTATATTTCTGTACTACCATGTTCATCACGAAACTGGACATCCTACTGTACAAAAAGTGGAATAATTTAGAAGTTTTATAAAGCACTTGAGAAGTTATGAAAAGCCAAAAGACACACCACTAATCCTTCCCAAGGGGTTAACAGCGAGCATCACACTCTCGTAAAAAAGTTGTTTCTGCGTGTAAATGGCAGGAACAATACAATGCATGCTATGACTCCGCAGGACTAGAAGATCGTGTTTGAAAAATTAGACCTTTCCCGACTTGCTAGATTGCACCCGCCTGAGTGACTCTTCTACTTTGACACATAAAACAAAATCTCATTATGCAATGTTCAGAATAATGCAGAAAAAGCTGTTGTGTACTGCAATCTCAATGCGTCATTGAAAGAAAATGGGTTTATTCAAACTATAGTCTCACAAAGTCAGATCTATATAGTCTGTAGTCTCAAATATACTTCATCATCAAACTATCAGAGCATCTGTCGAGCTTGTGCAAACAAATCCACATCGCTATGATCAGAAGCTTTCTTTACACTCACAATTTAATTCAATTCAATTTCATATAAGTGTATATCATGTACTGTATATAAATGCAAATAAAACATTTCTTTTCTATACAGTAGTACCTCAAGATACGAAAGGCTCAACTTACGAAAAATCCAAGTTACGAAAGCAAAGACGAATAATTTTACTGCTCTACATACGAAAAGTTTTCAAGATACGAAAGGTTTCTGAAAGTCCGAGATTCGCCCCATAACATTTTTGAAACTCGCGCCGCACGCCGCCATCTTAGTTATAGTAGACTCGCCACCATCCTCCTGCTCTCCCATTGGTTCCTGATGCTAGCCAAGCCATGAGATCCTTCTCTCTAATTGGACAGCATCCCTCCCATCATGTATCTTCTGTACGTGCTTTAGCTCAGCCACTCCGCACCCGAAACTTTACATTTTTTATGTGTTTTCGTAAAGTTAAGTGTACGTACGTTATCTGCCGTTTGTCCTCCTCCTCCTCTGCCGCCACTTTCGGAGATAGCCTCACTCGAAAGGTAAGCTTCGACATTTTACGTTATTTCATTGTTTATAGCTCAATTTAGCTTTATTATGAAATTTAATGGGGTGTTTTTGGAGGGCTTGGAACGGATTAGCCATTTTACATGTAAAATGTATTCCAAGATACGAAAAACTCATTATACGAAGGCCGCCTCGGAACGGATTAATTTCGTATCTCGAGGTACCACTGTATCTATAGCGTTACCCCGTAGGCCTTTTGCCCAAGACTGGAGGACTTTTACCAAGAATAGTGCAAAGGTTCCTTGTGGTTGCCTTTCTAAGTTGCACTAATCAAAGCGAAGCATTTCTTTAGAGTTGCTCCACCAATACGCAATTAAAAAGAAGCGCTTTTCAATGGCCGTACACTTTGAGCGCATAAAAAGAGAGGCCGTTGGCCCCTCTGTCCCCTGAAGTTCTCACACAATTGGTATCAGAGAAAAGGAGAACAGAGCAAGTCCTCCACCTCAACATTTCCGCCTCCAAAAGTTCAAGAACGAGTCTTATTTGTTTATTTGTCTGTTTAATTATGGGACCCGGGGACACATTTTCCTCGGCAGCATACGATCGCCATGACCTTCAAGCTCAATCAAACCTTTAAGCTGCGTCGCATTTTTCTCTTTGGCTCTCCTGCCTGGCGCGCCGGTGAGTTATCTGGCTGAACGGGAGCTGTCCGCGGTGCTGACAGACTGCTACCTGTGTGGGGGGTCTTCATCTCGGCTACATTAGCCCATATGGCCTGAGTTAGCTCCTATTGAAGCCGTGGCCTAATTACGAGGAAGCGGGAGAATGTTTGTGAATGACGATTGGGCCTCGGCGTTTGTGCCTCATCCAGCCCCCGCGGTGACTCGCACCTGTTCCCGTCTTTAAAACCTCTCTTTCAGTTTAGCTTTTGGCCAACGCCACCAAATGACCTATCCAGGGGGCAATAACGCTTTTTCTGTTTTGCCGGTCGTCAAGCCACAGTGTCAGCATCCAGTGGAACAGACGCAACTGTACCCCGGGCAGCAGACAGAGGGGTTTGTGCACACAGCTGCTCGGGTTTATAGCTTTTAAATGTACAAAACGCAAAGGAGTCGTTATATTTACTCGCTGGCACATCATAAGGAAGATGCATTTGAAAAAAGAGAAGTAAATACCGGCACATTCAGCACATTGTTGTGCAGTGACTAACTAAAGTCGTTTTTTTCCCCAAAAATGTTTGAAAATTTCTAATTCGATGTTGCATTTGAACGTGACTCAAAACCATTTGCCAAACTCAGGCGTCATTATCTTTAGGTGACAAAAAAGATGATGTATGAGTTATGTACGAGTCTCGTTCTAATCGAATTATGTTCTGATAGTAGAAATAGCTTTTAATAAATAATGCATCATTTTGTATATATTGAAAGGGCTGTCGATTTAATGTCATTATTATTTATTCACAGCATGATTTAAATAAACATTCCTCCTTCATATGCTTCTTTTGGAAAGAGTTATTATAAGAGTAACTACATTCAAGCTATTTAAGGGAAAAGCACATTTTTAACTGGGCTGTTAAACGATTAAATTTGTTGTTAAATTAATTACATTATATGCCAGTTAATTAATCAAATTAATGGCAATTAATCACATATAAATTAATATTTGGAAAGAGATGCCTCCAAATGAAGATAATTCAAAGACATTGTGGCATATGAGTAAATGCACACAAGTATTTGACATAAACTAGACTTTAGAATTCAATGTTGTGTTTTATTTCCATATAATTGAACTTTAGTCTACTAATATAAATATGTCAACAGGCTTTCTTATTTAGAAAAAGTCCACATTGTAGGAAGTTTGAGAGAAGCTAAACTCTGAGCAGCTTCTGCACTTGAACAGCGATTCTGCATATCATGACCTGGATGTTACAGCAGCAGTCGCGTATGTAAAGTGCGTGTTGTCACATCAATGTTCCCGTCAGGCGTTGTGATTCCAGGACGACTTCCTGTAAACACACTGAGAGATTTGTGTGCTTTGAGCTTCAGCTTGATTCAACATCATTTCCCACTGCTTTAGGACTTTGTTGCTGTCGGGAACAGAGCGCTAGGAGAGAGAGACATAGAGCGAGAGATGGAGAGAGAGAGGCAGACAGAGGTTCCCACTAACATGTTCATCAAAGGCCTTTTCTTTCTCTCGATCACTTTATTTTTACTTGTTGTCAGCACTTCACAGTGAGCGTCGTATGGAAATGTGTTTGGCTGCCTGGAAAGCTGTCAGGAAACACACACAACTCAGTTGCGCGGAGGTAATTTGACTGGGCTGATGTCTTTTCTCCTTTCTGGTCCCCTCATTATACAACGAGAGAGAAAAATGGCAGCGCTCTGTGTTCTATCTGTCAGCATCTCTCCGTAATGCATTTTCATACCATGTGTATTAGTTGCTAACATCAAAGGTACCTGTGTAAGGGCCGCGGAGAGAGCGTGCGGGCGCCGGAGAACCAGACATCCTGAAAGGTGACAATTGAATCTCTTTGCTCGCGTGGCACGTCGTCGTGCTGGGAGAAGAGGTTTCATTTGACTCGCTTGCTCTTGGGTAAATAGCAGCATGAAAAAAGGGCCATAATATGACAGTTATGTGTGATAGTGAGAATGTGAGAGGAGCTTTTTCTTCATACATAACGCTGTGCTCAAAACACGTTCCATCAGTGGAGAGCAAAGTAGACGTCAGACGCAGGAGCGGAGAAGAGAAATTATTCAGTAAAACGTGAATCGAACCCCCCACCTTAATGCACCTTTCACACTGGAAAAGTATTCAGAACATTAATATAAAACTATTTCAACAGGTGATAAAGTGTCATTTAAAATCCACAAAAGTTTTTTTTATTTTTTATAAACGTCTTATAGAAACTTCTTTAAATTGCAAGGGTGTTGGAGACAGCGTATTTTCAATAATATGTTTGTCATCATAAATCTAATTATAAAATAGTATTATATTTGTTTATAAGTGCATATTTCCAAACAATTTCAAATTCAATATTGCATTTAATCATTAATGTAAACATTTTAGAAAGCAAGTTTCTTTTCATTTTAAACAGGTGATTATTTTAAAATGGTTTTTTTAAGCATTCCATATGTGTATGCAAACTTAAATCAATGCATCAATTAAACAATCAACAAAATTCTGAAGTAATAATATGAAACATTGGACTTTAATATATTTAATAAATGTATTTTAATTCAACTCAAATGCATTTGCTAAACGCAGGCTAGATCATAATTTATTAATGCAAAAACACACACTACTTTATTGCCATCCAAAGACTAACATTATCATCTGGGATAGTTTGAGAATTTCACACTTCATATCTGTTCAGTTAATGAAATGAAACTCTACTGTTGCAGCATTGCACGCACAAACTATACTGTATGCTTTCGCATAATTGGAGTGTGTGTCTGCATCCAAAACATTTCCCGCTGCTAAGCATCAGCACATGCGGGCCTTCCTGCTGCATGCTGGGATCACAACAAAAGCTATTGATTGGCTGAAAGGAAGACATCTCAACAAAAGGGCCTCCTGTTGAGGCCTTCCAGAGAAATACCACAGAGAATATATAACCTTTCTCACTATCTTAAATGCTCCCAAGTAACACGACTCGGTTGTTTGATTATGCCGGAAAAATACCAGCATCCGACTGTTGGTCTGTAAAATGTCTCTATGAATCAAGTTCATATAACTGAACTGTCTTTATTTTAAAGTGCCCCATTATGCTTGTTTAACAATACCTTTCATGCAGTGTGTGTTATAGCTGTGTGAATGTAAAAGGTCTGCAAAGCTTTAATGGTCAAATTATTTTCTCCTAACAGATATAATAGATTATAAACTGCCGAAACGAGTCGTCAGCAATTCCAGTCTCACATCCAGTTACATATCAAGAAAAAATGTGAAAGAAATTACATAATGCCCACCTGGTCATTCATTGGCTTCATTGGCTGCCCACAAACAACGTCTACTCTGACCCTCACACATGCAGTTGCAGCTGAGATGGGAAGAGTTTGGTTCGACATTGTGAATCCACTTTTCTGCAATTCAAAAGGATGAGGACCCACACTGAAAATGATACGGAAAAAAAAAGTATCTCGTCATGATTGTTTGTATTACTGTGTGTACTAGTGCTCAGGAATTCTCCAGAACAAACACACACACACACACATTTTATATATATATATATATATATATATATATATATATATATATGTAAAAAATATTTATATAAAACATATGTATATGTTTATTGTCATATTATGGAACCAACACATACATTTTAAATTTTAAATTGCTGGCTGTTAGTAATAGGAAGGTAACGGGCACAAATCTGAGGAGCGTTATTCCCCTGACCTACAAAAGCTTGTATTTCTAATCTGCAGTAAATGATCACAGGAATGCAAACCTGACTGACACACATCACCGTTCAGAAGATGACGCATTTCCATGGGAATCTGTGATGCTGTGCCCTGTAGCACGTGTATGCACAAACAATCGCTTACACACAATAACACACACAAACAGTGCCGTGGGCGAGGACCCATCTGGGTGAGGGTGTTGGGCCTCCGCATCTGTAGTCGCCCGATGAAGGTGAGAGAGCGTAAGGAGGGGGGCTGAGAAAGAGAGACGCAAATTAAAGCTCACCGTGGGAAGCTCGAGCCCCTGGCGCTTTTCTTATGCAACAGCTGCACCTTCACCAGCCTTCATCTCACATCCTGACATATACGTCCAGCCGGGCTGGTCCGTGAGCCAGCGCCGGCCCGGGAAAGAGCGAGAGGCGGGGAGGAGGGCCAGAGTCCCCGCCTTAAGCAAAACAGGTGTATGACATCCTGTTGCTAGTCTGCAGGGGAACCGGGCTACGAGCCGCACATCCTACTGAGAGAACAGCCGAAAATAACAAAAGAAGGTTAGAGCCAAGGCTGACAGGCTCATTGATAATATTTTAGATAAAGCAGGTCTGAGAGTTGACTGCAAATTGCCTCTAATGTCTAATGGTGTGGGCTCTGGGCCACAGTCGAGAACAAAATGGAGCCATTATTTATTATTTCTCAGGGTGGGTGAGGGATTTGGCCCTTGCCAGAAAATTCCGGCCGGCCTGCCAGCTTCAGCCAGGTCCCTTCCGTGACTCGGATCTCTAAGGATGCATGTTTAAAGGCCTTACATGTATTGTTTGGGGTCGACTGAAGTTGGTTATTTTAATGTAAAGACGGGTTGAACTGACCTTGCGGTCTCCCAGCGGTAACATGCATGTGCAATGTACTTGTAAATAAACTACTGTGCATAACGGTGAATATCACCTCAAGAAAGAAAAGAAAAAAAAAATGAAAAAACACATAAAGGCTTATGTATGTACATATAATAAATGAGGCTCATTTCTTATGATATTTCCTCAATGCTTCATTACAGTATATACATATATATATATATATATATATATATATATATATATATATATATATATATATATATATATATATATATATATATATATATATATATATATATAAACTGCAAAAAATATGCAAATCATCCCTTTTCAAGATACTGTAAACATAATTTTGTAAAATGCAAATGAGCTTTACAGATCTTTATTCTTTAAACTAGAAGAGTTTTCTATTGTATTTTTTATTCTTTTTCATTCTTGTTCTATGAAACATACACATTTATTACACATACACTTGTGGAAAAGTTATCCCATAATTTACTCACCCTAAAGACATCCTAGATGCATATGACTTTATTATTTCGACCAAACAGAGTTGGAGTTATATTAAAAAAATATCCTGGCCCTTCCAAGCTTTGTAATGGGAGTGAATGGTACCCTAGATTTTGAAGCTGTAACAGTGCAACCATACATCATAAAAGTAATTAAAGGGTGTTAATAATATCCATATTTATAACTTTACAAACTATAATCACTGGCTTCCTGTAATGGCTGTACGCGAGTCGAGTTCTGGTGGAAAAGTAATTGAATATATATATATATATATATATATATATATATATATATATATATATATATATATGTGTGTGTGTGTGTTTAGATATTGTACTGTAAGTTATACAAAAGTATAAAAATGAAAATAAAAAATAAAAAAATACAGTCACAATGTAAACAAATAAAATAAAAAAAGAGTATTTCTCTGGACCAAATTTAAGATGAATTTTGACCCTTACCACAGTTTTGTGAAATTCATCATAATACATGTTGTTATTTTTTTGGCCATAATTTCCAAAGAAAGTTACTGCAATTATAAAACAAGCATATAGTTTGCAGTGAGTTCCATAAGGAAAATGACATTAAAAGTAGAAATTTTACAAGAATGGCTGGGTGTGTCAGCAGAGGATGATGGGATGTGTGTGTGCACGTGTTGGGAGGTGGATGATCATTTAGATGGCACACTCCAGTTTTTCATCATTAGGCAGATGCCTCCTGCCGCTCAGGTTAGGTCACATCCAAAGCGCATGCTGTCTGAGTCAAATGAGCCAGTTCAAGCCCACCTGATGCACACACACACACACACACTCTCTCAAGAGCAGTGTCCCAAAGGCCGGCCCACCACACACACATGCACCTGGCCCTCCATTAGCACCTAAACTTCACTTATTAGATTAATACCAGAAGTGACAATAACCCTAGACCTTTGGGAACTCCCACAAACGGCAGCACGACTTCACCTGAATGCTGACAAAATCTCACTTCAGCACAAGAGAACACTTACGAACTGATTTAACCTTTGGCATTCTAGCAATAACTTTAATGATAATTATATTTAAATCATAATTAGTAGATTACGTCTGGGACATACTGGGGATATACTTTGTTGTACATTCCCAACCCTAACCAACCTTTTAAAAATGTAAAATAAAAGGAGCACAGTACAGATATACTCTGATGCATTATGTGCATTTCTGTCTCTCATAGGGTGTATAAAAAAAGAGGTGAATTTATGATGAACTTCTGGTGGAGAGGAAGGAAACTGCTGTCTAAAACCTGTACTTTAAAGAACTATCATACATACTAATGACATAAGAGTCATTTGAATCATTTGGTTGAACACTTAAAACATCACGGTTGCAGTTCTCTAAATAACTCCATGCAAATCCCCTAAAAAGAACAGCAGCCACATTAACAGCAGTTTCTATGAAAGTGTGGTGATCCAAACCACTCAGAACAAACGCTGACTTCAGGGGCTGAACTACTGTGCTTACGAAGGCCATTCTCGCATGGAGCAGTCAGAGCTTCGAAAACGCAAACAAGTAAAACAAAAAAGTCATCCAGTTTGAAACCCAAATCACCTTTTTGGACTTGAAAAGCTCAGACATGCTTAATTCCCCCTTTCCTTTGGAGATCTGGCTGCTCACACTATTGGGTAACCTTTCCACGCGCCGCTTGTTTACTGTGGGGAGAACGCGTCCGCTGGTTGCTGTCGAGTGCCAGAAATGAGCACCAACACGAGCAGTTTGTATAAGTCAGCCATGAATGATTACAGATTAGCTGGCCTGGCAGAGGTTCGGCAGGATCCCTGATGGAACTTTAAAGCCGTTGGCATGATGATCCGACACACTGGAGGAAGACAGAGCAATGCCACACATCATTTGGGCCTGAGCGCACCGCTCTCCAAATAATCACTTTAATCAGCAAAAGTTAATCGCTGTAAATCATAAATTAATGGGATGAACATTTGGCCAGAGCCGTTGCTCTCTGAGTTACTGACCGCACATGGTCTGATACAGCCTGACAACAACGTGCACTTAAAAATGCCATCACATAAACATTAAGTCACATTTATTGTATTTTAAAGGTGAAACGTTCAATTTCTGTCACCAAATGAGTTCCATTAACAACAGTAAAACCCGATGGATTTATATCTGTCTGAATTTGGTTGGATGGTGAAAATGAGGCAGGAAAGGTTTAATATTAAGAAGGATATGTCAGATCAGTCACGTAAGAAAGTCGAGTTAAACAATTCTTTAAGAACAAGTCTTCTAAATCAAGCATTACAAAGACAGACATTTAGTTAAAAAGGCAGTACGGTGGTACCTCGAGATACGAAATGAATCTGTTCCGAGGCGGCTTTCGTATAATGAGTTTTTCGTATCTTGGAACACATTTTACATGTAAAATGGCTAATCCGTTCCAAGCCCTCCAAAAACACCCCATTAAATTTCATAATAAAGCTAAATTGACCTATAAACAATGAAATAAAGTAAAAAGTCGAAGCTTACCTTTCGAGTGAGGCTATCTCTGAAAGTGGCAGCAGAGGAGGAGGACAAACGGCAGATAACGTACGTATGGAAGCCCGTTTCCACCACAGTTGAGGAAAAAAAAAAAGATTATTTCATTATTTCGACTTACTAAGTCATTATTTCGAGATACTAAGTCATTATTTCGAGATACTTAGTAAGTCGAAATAATGACTTAGTAAGTCGAAATAATGACTTAGTATCTCGAAATAATGACTTAGTAAGTCGAAATAATGACTTAGTATCTCGAAATATTGACTTAGTAAGTCGAAATAAATTTTTTTGTTATTAGTGACACCAGTGGCCGTTAAGTGAACTGCAGCTTGCGAAATAATAATTAATTGCATAATTTACTCACCATGTGCATGCTGTTCCAAATCGCTTTGACTCCTTTCTACTGTGGAACAAAAAACAAGATATATTACAATGTAAAAAATAAAATTATATATATATATATATATATATATATATATATATATATATACACACACATGTGTGTGAGTGTGCGTGTGTAAGCAGTTCAAACAAACTCAAGAATAAGGATGAGTAAATGACAGATTTTTCCATTTCTGGGTGAAGTTTCCTTAAATTCTACATTTTAGGATTTACCTGATGAAACAAAAGTGACTTAGAGACACGGTGCCAAATGCAGATCCCCCTCACTGTTCGCTCTCTTTTTCTCACACACACACACACACACACACACATCTGCTGTATGGCAGCTCTGAGCAGTAGGTGTACGGACAGGGATGGCAGGCCGGCCTCGAGTAAATTATCACATTGGTAACTTGTCAGTAAACAGGTAAATTTCAGTGGAACAGGTGGAACGCCGTGGCGAGAGGAATGAGCCATTCGCTATAATCGTTTTTAGGAAGACATCTGTCTTCTTGAGCAAGAAAGTACAAAGTTACAAAATATTACAATGTGAAGTCATCAAAGAAAACTTGTGAAAGATATCAGCTCGCTCAGTGACTCAATGCAGGCCTACACACGAGCGAGATAACGATCAAACAAAATAACTATATGACACCATTAACAGACGTGGAAATGATCAGGCCCAAACGCAGATGAAGCGATAATGACAGAGACTCTTATTAACAATATGCTTATAATGAGCTCATTATGATCATCCTCTCAAGTACCATTCAGAGAGTGCTGAGAGGAAAAATTAGTAAAACAAATCTTGTCGTTTAGGTAAAATGTCTTGATTGCATCCCATATCACTGCTCTCATGTCAATAAAAATAATACTAACAATAAAACAAAAAAAAGTAAATAATTCAAGATAAAAAAATAAAAACTTAAAAGCAGATACAAAATTCCATTCCCTGCACACTAAATGATATACATATACATAATATATATATATATATATATATATATATATATATATATATATATATATAGTAATACCTCGGTTTATGAGTTAATTCGTTCCAAGAGCTCGTAAACCAAAATTCTCGTACACTAAAACAGTTTTCCCCATAAGAATGCACTAAATATCAATTGATTCGTTCCACACGACCATAAATGCCCATTTTAAATATTTTTTTTTGGTTTTACCCTATTAATTACAGTTAAAATTATAACCATTAAGATCTCATATAAATACTAATTAAGAAACTGACAATTAAACTCTAAAAATATTTGCCATTTTACTGTAGTGCACTTCAGCTTTGAGCAGTGTACGTGGAGGAGAAAGGATAGAGAGGATATTTCCAGTAAAAATGCGCGCGAAGATGCGGAGCGTTAGGACTTTTCCACACAAAAATATGCATGGGTGAGGGAAAAAAATATTCTCGCACACCAATACAATGCTTTACATTTGACTTTCCATACTCGTACACCGATTTGCTCGTATACTAAATCGCTCGTAAACCAAGGTATTACAGAATATATCATATGGTAAATTGTGATAATCTCATTTGATTACTATATTTTTACATGTCATTAAGAGCATAATTATATTAACCAAAACAATTAACAAACACACAAGGGGAAGTTATAAGCAGACCTCCGATTCTGCTGAGCTTTGGCTTTCGGAGCGGGCCTGCAGATTCTGTGGAAATAACAAGTTATTGCTAAAGCAAGCACCACTAATAATAGTAGCAGAATAAAACGAGATTTTAAAGGAAGACTTGGCACAGAACCGTTCTGCTGCAAGTAGGTCTAGGTCACTTCAAGAAAACTTGTCCTCACTCTTGTGAAAAGACAGAAATGCTCTCCCAATGTCTGATAAATTTGTTCTCGTGCAGTTTGTGGAAAATGCTAAAATCCCCCCCGCCCATCTCTCTCTCTTTCTCTCCTCATTCTAATCTCCTCATGTTCAGGTACCTCCAGGGGTCTGTTTAAAGCACAGGTGCGCTCTCTCAATCTCTCTCTCCCTCTGTGCCTGTTCATGAGGTGTGTGTTTGTGAGTGTCTGAGTGTGAGAGAGTGTCCAGGTGCATCTGTGTGTGTATGTGTGCGTCCTTTGACCCATCCATATGGTCACCGGGGGTGATGGAGCTGCCCAGGTGCACCTTACACACAGGGCCAAGGCGACCGGGGGAGGGACAGCACTCAGAGAGACGTCTGTTTGCACAGAACACTCCATGACCTTGTTGTTTTCACAATTACTCATCTGTAGTGTGTATGTGTGCAATGTTTGGTAAAAAAGGAGCCACTTTTGCTGCTAGTGAACATGCTGTGTCTTTATGTATGCTTGAGTGTATCGGTGAAGCTCTCCAAACCACTTTCAAAAGAAAATAAGAAATTTGATTTTGGTTCATTGAGAGCTTCTGCGTGCAAAACGTGATGCAAAAATGGTTTTATGAACAATTTATACAGAAATTTGTTCTAGCATATTTCCACCTAATTTCTCATTATTACAATGCACTCAAGTTAAATGAACTTGATTAAATGTTTGCAATGCATATAGTACAACTACTATATGCAAACTATAATTTTGCATATTTGCATATCCTCTCAGTACACTTTTTTTGTTCTAGTTAAATACTACTATGGTGTAGCATAAAAGCTTTAAAATTTAAACAATACACTTTTTCTCATCATATGAGACTGTCATAAAAATAATGTTATGATTCAAACAATGTCCTTGATTTTATTGAAAATAAATCTTATTTGCTTCTGATTTTTGGAATACAATAAATCAGTAGATATATACACTATTAAGCAAAATTTAAAAATTCTAAACGCCATTGCACTAAATAATTTTATAATAACCACATTTTTTATGCTTTTATTCAGCAATGATGCATTAAGTCAATCAAAAGTTACAGTAAAGACGTTTGTAACGTTACAGAATATTTCCATTTCAAATAAATGCTGTGCTTTTGAATTTTTAACTATGTTCAAAGTTGATAATCATAAACGTTTCTTGAGCAGCAAGAAATGAATCATATTAGAATGATTAGTGAAGGATCATGTGATTAACGACGCTGAAAATACAGCTTTTCATCACAGGAATAAGTTACATTTTAAAAGAGATTAAACAATATTTTAAGTAGTAATAATATTTCCCTATTTTATTGTTTTTACTGTATTTTTGGATCAAATAAGTGAGCATAAGATCACTTTTTTGAACAATAAGTAAGCGGCACACAAATGCTGCAGTGGGAGCTTCCTGGGATTACTGTAACTGTACAGAAAACGTATCAAATGCAACACATCAGTTTAGGTTTGACTCGGCCGATGGTCTTTTAAAGAAGCCGGAAGAGATTACAGTGCCGTGTTCAGTGATCAGACTCCCAAACAACAGATTTTGAAGCAAAGCTTTCCATATAAATAGAAAAATTAACCACCTATCTTCCTCACCCGGCTGTGTCTCAATTTCTCATGTCTTTTTTCATGCAACAACATGGATTTTTGGCCTTACAGAATACCTACATATGAAGTCCCATCTCTCTCTCTCTCTCTCTCTTTTTCTCTGGATTTATCTCGACAGTCTTTCGTGTCGATCGTGGGCTTTTCCGCCAAGCCAGACAGAGAGAGAAATGCCATCCATTCGCAGGGTCTGGGTTTGCACTGTGACACACAACTGTCTGCTGGGACGGAGGTGGTTCTGGGTCCTTTTCTCCCCCTTAGATTTGGGGTTCAGAGGTCACCGGCACTCATTGCCCCGGGTCAGGAGCAGGAAAAGAAGGATCTAGAATCCCCGAGAGGTTGACGGCAGTCTAGAAAGGTCACTGGCAGGACCCAGACGGCTTTTCCTGGGGAAACTGCATGGAGGTTTTGATGTGCGGGTGCTGACAAGGATACGGAGGCCGAGGGTCGCCTCTTACACCTCAAACTGGGGTTTGGTGGATACTCGATATTCCACCGAGGCCGTGTCTATGTTTTACCCCCTCCAATGTGCAAAGTCATTTTCCGGTTTCAGGTTGCATATTTAAGGTCGGATGGATTCTGATGTGTGGCAAATATTGTGCTGATAGATGGCTGGAAGAGAAAAAAGAAAGACAAATAAATAATGAAACTACAGAGGAATGTTTTGATATGTCCGTTTCATAAATGTTTCATCCAAAGCGAATCGCTCACTGAAAGGTCATATCATGAAGGCGCGTGCGAGTGTTTTATGTGGATGCGTGTAAGAGAGAGCAGGTTGTCCGCACCGGGAGAAGAAGATGCCCCAGATGTTGATATCGATGTTGTTTCTTTAGATTTATATGAAGCTTCTCCCACGGGTTTCCCTCAGGGTAAGAAATAACTTTTTTTCCTCCACACTTCAATTTAGACTATTCTGACTGATATATTTCTGAGTGCGACGCGACGACCATTTCAACTGCCTTACACGGCAGAAATAATCTTGCCGGGATTGATTTTTACATCCCTCTGACTTCTCCTGCTAACGAGAACATTCGAGCGCCAATTAAGGTGTGAAAGATGTTTAGTTGGGACCAAGTTTTGAAAACACGTCATTTGAGTTTTGAAGGCTGGCTGTAATGAGAAGGGAATATCTATCAGATGTCGGCGGACGTTGAAGCATGAACGGGAAGAATAGGCTGAGGCCGTACTGTATATGGACCTGTCAGCCTTGTTCAGACTCAATGCCCTGATCGCTTCATGATGTGAACTAAAAAAGACGCCATACAGCCATATCGCTGAAGCCCCAGAGCCCCAGCGGCCGGTCTGGAGAGAATTACGGGACTTCCTGTAAAAAGCACAAGCATCCTTAAAAGCAGATTGAGGTGCTCATGTTGGGTTAAAAGTGGGGTTGATATTACAGGTAATAAGGAGAAAAGCGCTCTGACAGAACTCTGACAGGAGAGGGCGAATCCCACAGGCCTTTACTGTAGTAATCAGTGATGTGGAAATACAGGAAGCAGATATGTATCTGAAACATAAAGAAAAAAAGGTTGACAATTTTGCAATCATGCGTTCAAGATGTTCAACTGGATTCGTTTATGTTGGACAGAGAATTTGGTTTTGATAGCTGCATGTTTTGACGATTATTTTTCATCTCTATGGTATAGCTATTTTTCTAATGGGAAATTATATAAAAAATATTTTCTTTGCATTCATATTTTATATTTCATTTATATTTATAAAATATATTTATATGTTTTTTATATGATATTTCACACTTAAATTAAACAAAAAACAGAAATGTATACTGCAATCTGAAATAACATTTACAAATTAAAAACTAAACCAAAACAATTATTTTATGCTGATAATAACAAATAGAAAGTAAAATAACGATGATGTTTCGCTCATTAAATATTAACATGCACAATGAAAATTAATAATCACTATTATTGTTATTATGAAATGTTATTATTCACATTTTCTGTATAATTACATATCCATTCAAAATATCCTCTAGCTGCTGTGATGTTTCTTTTAAAAACACGTTTACATTCATGTTTTCGTAAAGTTGCACATGTTCTTTAAATGATAAAAAATGAGATTTTATTCTAAAAAAATGATGCATTTGTGTTACACTATCTTAAAAGTGTGATATTTATGAATGATGTGCTATACTCCTGTCTTCTGAAGCCATATGATAGAAACAGAAATGTACTAATTCCTGAAGGAATCGTTTATCTGAGTTGGATCTTTTCAATGAATCTTTTGATCTGGTTCATAAAACCGGTTAGAATGACTCGTTTAAAACGTGGACATTTTCAGTCTGTTCGTTTCATTTTCACGATTCCATGCATCACTGCACTAACCGTCTCTGAAGGCTTCCACTCCGAATAGTTTTTAGTTTTTTTTGTTCTCTGCTGGACATTTCTAGATTCTCCTTCCTTTGAGTTCATGGAGTGAGGAGGGACACGAGCAGCAGGTGTGTAGGTGGTATGAGACTAACATTTATAACCTCGGCATCTCTCAGAGGTACCCTTCCTCTCTTCTTGGGCCTCTCTTCCCTTCTGCCTGAATCATAAAGATCTGGCCGGATGATCAGACAGTCTCTTCATGAGGTTATAAAGTCTTGTTATCCTGAGGGTGAACTGTCACCACTGTTGTTGTGGTGGTGGTGGTGGCCGTTTTTCCTGCAGATCTTTTTGGCTGCTCATAGGGGCCCATAAAGACGAGTGTGTTCTGCGTTTCATCTCCATGGCTGGCTTACGGGCTGATAGACAGATGAAGAGAGAGAGAGGGGAAGAGAGAGAGAGAGAGAGATCCCCAGGCCACCTTCGCTTTAATGTTGGCCTGAAGGGAGGGAGACAGCCATCATATCTCTGATCAGAAAAGGAAATGATCAAGAAGACTTTAGCTTAACCACTTGTCCATGGAGAATTAATAAAATGCTCTACTAAACCATTTTAAAAATCAATTATACATTGATTATGCAATATTTAATTCATAAAATCCATTACATTCAGGGTAAAGCACACATCACTCATATTTAGTGGTCCGTTTGAATCACTTACTTTGATTAAACTTCCCTAGCACTTGTATATGTTCCCCATGTACACACTATGTACTTATTATAGCAATTGAAATAATAACTAGCTATTAAGCCTGAACCTTCCCCTAAACCTAAGCGTAACCCACGTCGTTCCCTTACATCACCCAGTACTTCCTCAGGTGAGTGCACACACTGTGAAATAAAGTGCAACCGAAACGTCAGTGCATATGTTAATTACTAGGAACTCACCACACCCTAAAATGCATCCAAATGAGGTGCGAAGACCAAAACTCCCATAAGGGAAACACTTCAAAACAGCCTGCAGATTAGCAATGAAAGATAACACCACTGCTTTGATGAAAAACAGCCAAATGCTTCCGTCACGTGACATTTACAACAATTTAGCATTGTGGCAAATTTTTGCATGTATTTAAACGAACCTGCTCTGAATCTAACTCTAGATTGCAGTTTAATATAACAACATTGATTGAATTAATACTCATTTGTATCATACATGTGTTGCATCTTTATAATATTGCAGCCTCAAAAATTGGATTCCTTCATCAGGAATTTAAATTAATTCAAGATCACAATTTTAAAATATATAATAATTAATTTTTAATATCAGTGCTGGGTAGATTATTTACAAATTTCAGCTAGTTACTGATTCCAAATGACATGAATAAAACTGCAGTTAGTAACGTAATCCAATAATTAAGGCATTTTTTAAGATTACGATTCATTTTCAGACTGATTTGAAAAGGACCATACTGATTTAAAAATACAAAGAAAAAGAAAATATGTTTCATTCTTTTTTATCAAGTGCATTAAACATTATATAACATCAGGGTTTCTCAGAGGGTTCATGAGTTCAAGCATCTTAAGCAATTAAATACAAAATTTAAATAAAATAACTACTAAAAAGAATAAAATAGATACTTATTTTTTAAATACAAATACTTCATTTGTTTACCTGCATGTCATGTATCCATTAATTAACATCAGGTACTGTGAACATAATTTTATTATTATTATTGGCTTACTTGTATTATTGACGTAAACGTATTAACTTAATATATTAACTTGAAGTACCGCCTGAGATTTAAGTCAAACAAAGGAAAATTGGGAATATCATGTAATCAATAAAAAGTAGTCATTGTTTTAAAACATAATATAATCATAATAACATGAGTACAATCCATATTAAATATAATCAGTTACTACCCAGCGCTGAATATTATATATTAATATGTTATATGGTGTTGAGTGACACAAATAGTTGTATCTTTATGCTCTCATTGCAACCTTCATAATTAGACATTTTCATCATTCATTTAAACTCCAGACTGATATAATGTAATGAATAAATCTAATTGTACAATGCAAAAAACGATTGTCTCGTTGTGTTAAGATTGCAGCCATCATAATTTGGTACTTTCATCATCATTTTAAATCACACTCGAAAGGTTGCAAAACCAAGGGAATTTTCCTAATCTCGCAGCACTTGACATCCCCATTCCAGCTCTGGCTGACGGACAGCTGCTGAAGGCCGGAAAGTGAGGAAGAACCAACAGCGATTTGGGGAAATCTTCAATAAAACAGCGTAACTAACAGGCAGCACATTGAGCGTGTGATAAGAAGGACAGAGCGGGTCCGCGTCTCAGTCGCCACTCCCCGAACACGCTCGCTGGCACGGCCGTTCGGCGGTGGCATGCCAGACTCTGTTAGCACCCAAAGAAATAAATAAACAAATCAAGTCGCCATCCGCCGTAATCCCCTAAATTCAAGCTTATTCATGTTAAATCTGGAAGAGAAAAGCCCTGACCCCGTTCTGTTTGAAAGCCTCCCCCTCTCGTCAGTTGTTGTTTTGCAACCGGACATCTTATGGCACACGCAGATATGCTGGGACAGAGACAGCTTGTCCTGCTAAAGCCTGTTTTGTCTTTTTCCACTCTTCCTCTCGTCCTCCAGTTTTACGGCGTGTCAGAGCCAGCTGGCTTGCACAGAAAGAAGAGGAGAAATAAGCTCCTTATTGCAGAGTCGTGGTATTTGCTTTCCGCCAGGGTTGAGGGTTCTCATTATACCATGTTCATGAGGCTACGAGTGCTAATTGGTCTTCCTCTGAACACAGAAAGAACTCACGAAAAATGTGACCGCAGGCGATATAACCTAATTAGGAAATTTGCCACTGTACGCCGGCCAGATCGGGCCTCGCTATTGTTCTGCGCAGATAAACAGTTTGCATATTTTCCACTCTGGTTTGGAGGACGCCGCTTTATCTTAACTTAAATTATCAGCAAATGGCAAAAGGTACATAAAAAGTCCCCCTCCAGCTTTTAATGCATTAGTGGTATTTTTAACAAACCACTTATGAGGAGTTGGCGGAGGTTCTTCTCCGTTTCCCTCTCGGCCAAATGGAGCCAATAAATTCAATAAAGGTCAGGCCAAAAATCCTTTAAGACCTTCATTCCAGTTATTATAATTGGCTGATTTAGTCTTAGTTTCAGCACCTTCAGGCATTTCAACTTATTACTTTCCATGTAATGCAATTATTTGTACAAGCAGTAACAACATGTAGAATATGATGATTATGATGATGATGATGATGTGTATTTCTACTAATTATTATTAGTATTTTCGGTTTCCCAATATAGCAAATCTGTAATAGAGAAATTCTTCCTCACAGGAGAGGCTGGGGTTAGTTGTCACACATATGACACCATACATATATTATGAAGTCCAAATAAAAATGTGTTTTACAAATATAATATGTATGCACTACCAATGAAAATATTGCGGTTAGAAAGATTATTTAATGTAAAAAAATAAACACTTTAACATTTTTTGAAAAATGTACTGTCCCTAATTAAGGCAACATCTTTTTAGACTATTATGAATATTTTATAAAACATTTCTTATAATAATCTACGTTGAAAAAGTTATTGCTTCTTTGATGAATAGAAAAGTTCAGAAGAACAGCATTTATTTGAAACTGAAATCTTATACAGTATAAATGTCTTTCAAAAAATAATAATAAAAAATATATATACTGACTCAAACTTTTGAATGGTAATATTCACACGTGTATGTATTATATATATATATATATATATATATATAGAGAGAGAGAGAGAGAGAGAGATCGATATATATATAGATATATAGATATAATCTCTCTCTCATATATATATATATATATATATATATATATATATATATATATATATATATATATATACACACACACATACACACACACACACACATATATATACACATATATTTGATTTTTAAGAATACAACACTTCTTTTCGGAAAAAAGTACATTATTATAAAGCTAAATGTAACTATTTTTACTAAAACTCCTGAAAATAACAAACGAGACAACCCTTGAATTTCTTACTGCTCCCTTGTAATTTTGAACTTTTCTTTAGATCAACACAACTACCGTAATCCATCTGTACACATGCACTTCAGTACTTTATAATTAACATCGGTTCTTTGTGACGACAGCAGTGCATGTGTTGAGCTTTCAGAAAGAGCAGAATATTGTCTGTTGTCTGGACGCTTGCAGCGGGACTGTCTGTGATGGAAATAAAAGCCTCTCATTTATAATGCAGGTATCAGACGCACTGAAGGATATCATAGAGAGAGTGACATTGGACAGCCAGGGTCTTCATGGCCACGCTTCACTGGATCCTCCAAAGGGCCTCTCCTCTGTCCACTTCACTTTCTGTCCCCTCTACCGCGGGCCTCAGGGGCCCCGGGGACCTCCAGGGAAAGGCTGGGTACTGGCTGATGGGGCGATACAAGGAGTGGACGGATGGACGAAGACATGTGTGTGTGTGTGTGTGTGTGTGGGGAAAGGACAAGTGTGAAAGCCTACCTCAGAGTCAGGGGCGTCTGGCAGGGCTGCAGTCTGCGTCGCATTCTGACAGAACAAGTGTTGCATGAGATGCGTCGAGGTGTCTCAGTGAGCCTGGAGCAGGTGTTGCTCATCGGCGACTGCACCGGAGCGAAGACCCTTGTGCATAAGACCACCGCAGCCAAACGCCCGGGCCAGGACGGCTCACTCACTCACTCTCACACACACACACACACACACACACACACACACACACACACACACACACACACACACACACACACTAATGATAATGGATCTGGGGTGAGTAGGCAGCCAGATTCTAATGGATCAGAAGACAGCGGCACACAGGGACTGTTTCAGCTGTTGGTCAGGACAGAGGGTGTTAAACACTCATTAACGTGTTGACATGCGAAGGCATTTAGGCCACGTGTGTGATTATATGCAGGTGGCCATTCACGCTATGCATCTACATATTCGAAAATAAATGTACATTTTATTCATTGAATTCATTTAATGCATAATATCTTAATTTTGTTAATTTAATATCAATATGGTTGATACGCTGCTGCTGATGTGTTAAAAAACACATTTTATGAATGTGTTTAAAATGAGTCTTTTATGCTTTCCAAGCATTTGCATTTAATTAATTCCATTTAATTAATAAAAAATACAGCGAAAATGGTAATATTATTAGAATTTAAAATGTCTACTGCAGAAATGATCCTATTGTGCTGATTTAGTTATTATCAAATATTATTTGTGCTCAGTTATTAATAATGGCTTTCATTGTTGAAAATAGTTTTGCTGCCTAATAATTTTTTGGAAATCCTGATACAGGTTAGAAAGAAAGAACATTTTAACATCATAAACGTCTCACTGTCCCTTTTGATCAAATGAATGCATCCTTGCTGATTATTACTTACTTTCAAAACTAAAATAATTGACTGATCACAAACTTTAAAACAGGAATATTGCAATAGCTACCATCAACATGGCCAAAAATAAATTATTGATAGTTAAATGTCCTTTAAAGTCTGTATCTGTTGATTTCCGCGAGTTTTAGAGCTTTGCCAGAGCATGTTATTAGATCATGGACATGTTTTATAGTAGCGATTTGTACACACACACACTCAGGAGGTGAGCTAGAATATGTGTTAGATTAATAACCCGGTCTCTCTCGTCTGAGGCTGAGGCTGAGCCCAACCTTCCGGGCCATTACGGCTCATTGTAGGACAGGAGAGGAATAATTGTATGGTTGGGTGACAGGCCATCTATCCATGCAGACTCATGCCGTTTCCTTCAGGAGTGCTGCCCACTAATAGGAACATGCCCTGGAACTCAAGCTGGAAAATACACCTCATTCCCGTCAGGTTGTTTTTTAGGCCATCGAGAATCCTCAGTCATCAATATGAATCCGAGTCGGAGAGGGTTTTTCCCCGTCTTTATCCGTGAATGTGGGAGCCTGATGGATCCCTGGCATCTCTTTTAGATGATGTTTGCCTTTCATTTCTATTTCTTCATGTCTCCATCTTCATCTTTCTTCTTCCGCCGGCCGTTCTGAGCCGTGCGCTGAGCGCAAAGAAAGACATCTTTGAAATTGCCCATGGAAATGTGCAGTTTTGGGGGTCACTCATGTGCAGATGATATGACTATATTACACAAGGCCTGCTGTCAGTGGAGCGGCTCCTCTGTGAATCAGATGAGTCAGTGAACTGATATACATGCTGGTACCGCTCACATTTCATTTAAAGGCTACCTTAACAAACACTCTTACTATTACGCTGTTACATGCCAGAAATATATTTTGTGTGAAATAAATGTTATATTATATTCATAAAAACTTTTTTATGACTGAGACCAATAATGAGTATGTTTCTATTTTTAATGGTTCAATAAAAAATATAAATATTTTAATAATTTAATATATATAAATTATTAATAGACAAGAAAAATACAATATATGCATTTTAAATATAATAAATAATAATAAAATGCTATGTATAACAAGCATGAATGGCTGTTAAATAAAACACATATGAAAAAAGGTGAACATTTTGATGAAAAAAATTAAATGCATATTTAAATATATTGTTAATTTACCTGTAAACAGCACAGATTATTCTTGAAGACACAGCAGTGTAATTCGCTTTGTTTTTAAGAGACCCATAACGACATTTATCGTATCAGTAGATCCTGATAAATACATACAAAAGAAATTGGTTAATGCACTGTGAACTAATGAACTAAAATGAAACGGTTTAATTTGAATTAACTAGTGTTAACAAAGATGAACAAATACAGTAACAAATGTACTGCTCGTGTTTAGTTTGTTAGTTAATACATTAACTGATGTTAACAAATGAAACCTTATTGTAATGTGTTACCATTATAATATAAATATTTAAAGATTCAATTCAGCCAATTAAAGCACCAAAGCAAATATTACATATATAAAATAAAAGTAAATCTACATCATTCAAATGATGCAATTTATTTCTGCAAATAGAATTGTTCTCACTGTCCCTGGGAAAACAATGACCAAATATAATAGTGCATGCATAAAATAGCATACAACACACTTTTTTCAGTACTTGTACTAGTAGAGAATGTGGAAGCGTACAGCAGTTAGAGTGATCAGACAAATCTGGGCCGAGTCATTACAGGTTCCTCCACACGCGCAGTAAAGAGAGCAGCAAACATACATTTCTCTTCTTCAAAAGAGGAAGAGCTCGCGCTCTCCTCTGGGTTCACAGAAACGGATGAAGAGTGAAGGAGGGGAAATAATAATGTAGTAGCCGTAGGTGGAGAGATTGCAATCCCACGGGAATCTCCACGGTGACAAGCAATGTTGCTGGGAATGGCTGGCTTGCTGGAACTTTTCCCTCTAATAGACACAAATGGGCTCACTTCTCTGCACTTTTATGAGGCGTTTTATCTTGCGTTGGGAGGGCCGGGTCCGCCGTGGCAGACTCTATTGGAATCTTTGGGAGCACTTAGGTTGGTAACACTAAGAAAAACAGTTTTACACACTCCTCGGATAAACCTCCTGACACCGACGGTGTGCAAATTTCCCCCTGTGCTGCTTTCTAGCAAAGACATGCTCATGTCTGCAGTTCTGATTGATCTCGATACCAATGAAGACGGATACTACGATTCAGTCCAATGGGATGAAACTGAGTTCTAGCCGAGTCAGTCTGGACTGGATTTCCACTGAAAAGTTACCAAAACCAACCAGGGACCCCCTTTCAGAAAGCTCTCAAAAACCCTCCTCTTGTTTGCTGATGTTGTTTTCTGCACTGATGTTTGGCTAACCTTCAGGGGAGTTTGATGTCATCTGGATCGCTGTATCACTCGCATGCTGTACAGATCGAGGCTTCAGTTCTGACCGGACGGGACGCTCTGAATCGGCCATGCCTTATTACTCGCAGCTTTTTAGTTAATGCTGAAAATCGAGTCTGGTCCTGCTATACAGGTTCACAGAACTTGCTGCTCTTGTCAGTTGCGATGTGCTGTAAATAGTTTAAAAAACTTATCTTATTGACACAAACAGCAGAGAGCATCTCCAGTAGATTTGCTGGTGGGAAAGAGGAGAATTGGGCCGGGACTCGATACACAGAACTGAGTCAAAACTGAGTTTCTACAATGAGTTGCAGAGCATCAACTAGATGGAGTGCAGTTTGTGCATTACATTTATTATGAATTTAAGAACATGGAATGCAACTAAAATTTGTGTAAAAGTTCAAAAACAAACTTTTGGATAATGAAAGTTTAGAGAAATTGTAATAAATATATATATTTTTTTTAATAATATATATATATATATATATATATACACTGAATTTATGTTTATGGGTACTAAATGTCCTATGTTTCTACATATGCTGATCATATAATATGCTTTTATACTATAACATACACTACCGTTCAAAATTTTGGGGTCAGTATATTTATTTTATTTTATGTATTTATTTAGTTATTAATCATTCTGGAGTTTTTTGTTTTTTTTCCCACCACACTGATTTTTATTTTATTTTAAAGAAATTAATACTTTTATTCAGCAGGAATGCATTAATTTAATTAAAGACCTTTACATTTTTATCAAAAGATTTCCATTTCAAATAAATGCTTTTGGACTTTCTATGAAGCAAAGCATCCCTAAATTTTTTTATTTTAAATCAACAAAACCACGATTTCCACAAAAACATGAAGCAACACAACTGTTTTCAACACTGATAATGAACAAAAAAGTTTCTTGAGCAGCAAATCATCATGTGACACAGAAGTGACACAATATATTGCAATCTTTTTATATTATATATATTTTTATATTTATATTATATTTTGATATATCACAATCAATACTTCATTTCCCAGAAATGCCATTAAATGTTCTCATAAATATAAATTCAATTTAAATATACACTTCTGATCTGAAAGAGAGCCCATTGTTGAATTTTGAATATTGCACAACCCTGTCTAAAAACAGCTTATGTGGAATAAAAAACAGCACTCTTACAAACCAAAAATACCAGCTCTAAGACAGTTCAATCAGATTCCACTTCAGTTCCTCACACGCACTGTGTTCAGCTGAGGCTTGAAGAATTACAACTCTATGCGTTACGTCTCTCCTGAATGACAGGGAATTGTGTGTGTGTGTGTTCATGCATGTGTGTGTTCTGTGTGTGAGGGTTCAGACAGGCCTGCAGTCTTGCTGTCACTGGCCCTTAGCCATAAGCAAGGCCAGCCGTCAGCCAAACTAACAGAGGTAAACAATCAGACTTTACCATGTGGAACACAAGGAGAGCTCTGTGTGTGTGTGTGTGTGTGTGTGTGTGTGGGGGGGGGGGGGGGGGGGTGCTGTTATTGGATTTTATGGCCTTGTCCCCTTTACTTCCATGAGGGCAGGGCAATTTTTAACCTGGTCACACTCTCACCATCTATTTTAATTGACCTCTCAACACTGATATTACTGGCCGACCTCAGTAACATCGAGAGCTCAGCAGAATCGCATGTCAGTCTGAGATGTTTGAGGAATAATGCTCATTAAAGGCAATTATATATTCGGTTGGGTCAGCACTGAAACAGCCAACAAGTCATGCATTTTGTGTATTGCATAAAATGCAAGATATTATATTTTGCATAAAGAAAATTAAGCCTGATTAGTTTGGTGATGAGCACATTTATCCCCAATTCTCAGTAACATACTGTCATAAAAAAGTATTATTGTCATTATTATAATGAAAAATCATACATTATATTATTTTAATTGTAATCTTCATTTCAGTGATTTATTGCATTGTGAAAATGAGATAAATGTGCTTATAAGTCATGAAATTAATAATATCCCAAAGCAAAAAAAAGACATTATTGGATCTTTTCATTTGCACACCCATTTATTGTACACAATACTTCATTAAAATCCATAAGATGTCACCAGCTTTCCTAGCTCTGCTACTTTAATCGTACTGAACAAATGTTTGCTAACGTCAACATCAATAAACAAGATGTTCAGAGGTTCAATATGTTAATCAGTAATACACAAAAGTGCTCTGTGTCAGTGAATGCTGTGATGCTTTTGTGGATCCCTGGCCAGTGTAAAGCTCTGACAGACAGACTGCAGAGCTCATGGAGGACAGAGGTCAAGGGCTCAATCAGTTTGACTGGCAAAGCCTTGACAAAGACTCTCTCCAGCAGCTGAGAGAAAAAGAGAGACAGACAAGGCATCCAGGCCTGAAGTCCATCAGTCAGGCAGGCAGTGAAGCACCTCTTCAATCAACCTCCATTTACCAGGCCAGACCAAGTTTTCTGCTCTGCCTCCATTCTCACGGCCTGACACCACAACTGCCATTTATCCAGACCACACACACACATTTGTGTTTTCATTTTTTATGGGAACTTTTCATAGACATGCTGATTTTTATACTGTACAATTTGTATATTCTATCCACTCACACCAACTCTACCCGAAAACTGAATTACGGGGGGAAAAAAGACATCACTTAGTATGATTTATAAACTGTTTTCCTCATGGGGACCAAGAAATGTCCCAACAAATACAAGGATTTTGGATATTGCCGTCTTTATGGGGTTTTCCCTTAGTGTAGGGATTACCAGGCCAGATATACTCACTCTCTCTCTCTCTCTCACTCACTCACATTCACTCTTTCTGTATCTCTTTCTATCTCACACACACACACACACAAACTCACTCTCACACACACCACTCTCTCTCACACATTAAACACAAACTCTCTCCCATATAATCTCTCACTCACTCTCTCACATTCACTCATTCACTCTTTCTGTATCTCTCTTTCTCTCTCTCTCTCACACACACACACACACACACACACACACGTACACTCACTCACTCTCACACATACCACTCTCTCTCACACATTAAAAACAAACTCTCCCCTGCTCACTCACTCTCTCACTCTCACACATACAGTCTCTCTCTCTCACTCACATTCGCTCTTTCGCTCTCTCTCTCTCTCTATCTCTCTCACACACACACATAAACTCACTCACTCTCACACATACAAACACAAACTCTCTTCCACTCCCTCACTCACTCTCACACATACAGTCTCTCTCTCTCTCTCACACACACACATAAACTCACTTACTATCACACATACAAACACAAACTCTCTTCCACTCCCTCCATCACTCACACATACAGTCTCTCTCACACATTAAACACAAACTCTCCCCCGCTCACTCACTCTCACTCTCACACATACAGTCTCTATCTCACTCACTCACTCTCTCACTCATTCACTCTTTCTCTCTCTCTCTCTCTCTCTCACACACACACGTAAACTCACTCACTCTCACACATACAGTCTCTCTCTCTCTCACTCTCACACACATTAAACACAAACTCTCCCCTGCTCACTCACTCACTCTCACACATAGTCTCTCTCACTCACACCACTCTCTCTCACACACACACGTAAACTCACTCACTCTCACACATACAGTCTCTCTCTCTCTCACTCTCTCACACATTAAACACAAACTCTCTCCCGCTCACTCACTCTCTCACTCACATTCACTCATTCACTCTTTCTCTATCTCTCTCCCTCTCACACACACACGTACACTCTCTCTCTCTCTCTCTCTCTCTCTCTCTCTCTCAAACTCACACAGCTTAACAAACATGATGACAGAAAAGACTGACACTTTGCAGGTGAATGGGTGCCGTTAATAATTAGTGACGATTGCCTCACTATTACTACTGCTGACACTATATATTGTTTAATGTACACAAAATAATTACATGTTAGAACACAATCTGTCCCTGTTTGTGCTATGGAAATTAATGATTCATGAACTTGTCACCTGGCAGGCAATAAAACAGGCAAATATTTGAAACAAAAAAAATGTACACAGATGGCATCAATGCACAACTATAATGATATATAAACCACCACAAAAAATAGCAATGTTGGCATTTTTCATTTCAAAACAGAGGGTCAAGTCAAAATGTCACAGTGATGTCACGGCTGCATTGGTGCATGTGTTTGTTTTAAAACGAGACTTGAAACAGACTACGTCGCTCACCTCCTGTGATGAAAATCTCCATACATCCCATTAGCGAGTCGACTGACACCAGGTCAGAGTCGGAGCGCCTCTGTACAAACACTTTGAAGTGTGTTCAGTGCGGTATCCAACAAGCTGCTGGCCCACACGGGATAATAGCACATATTCACAATATTGTCTGGTCTTCGCTTCTGTCAGGAAAGTTTTGCCAACTCTACAAACTCTCTTCAAAGGCAGCTTGACAAAAGAAAGCACAAACACATTCAAAGACACCTGAGTTCCACCCCCAGACAATGAATTCAGAGATTTCTCCTTCATTCTGGGGGAAAAAAAGAGAGGTAGCAACATCAAATATTCATTCTGAGGGCATAAGAAACTGTAAATTATACATTCTTCTTCTGTGTATTTAAAAATATGCCACGATATGATTAGCATTGATATTTGGGTACAAATGACAAGCGGGTCTCAGACTCACGGTGGCGTCTGGGCCTGAGACTCTGTTCTTTTGGGTTCCCCCTCTAGCACATTGTCATTGGCGTGTCTCATTAATGTTTAAAGCCGAGGCGCTTTTAATTGTCAGGCCTCTGACAGGTTGATGGGAATGAGGTGGAAATTAACTTTCCGCTGCCATGCATAATGTAATTTGGGAGGCCGTTGCCGGTGCGCTGAAAGATTGAGACGGCCCTGGACGTCAGTCGTTGAAGCTATTATTTAAGCTTTATTTTAAGTCCTCGCAAACCGCCGATCTAGGTCATGAGTGACAGGTAGATCTCAAATGTGTTCTGCAAAAGGCCTGTTTGGAACTTTTACATTAGCACAAATCAAATCAAATCAATAAAGATATGCTATTACGTAATGAGCTTCTACATTCGGCTTTCACCAGCTGTAGCTGGATGCATGAAAACTGCAATCGCATTTTAGAAATAAAAACAATATGTTTTAAAATGTTTTTTAGAAGACCTTGGCCTCGTATGCTCACCAAAGCTATATTTATCTTATTAAAAAATATTGTGAAATATTATTACAATTTAAAACAGCTGTTTTCTATTTGAATATCTTTTAAAATGTAATTTATTCCTGTGATTAAAGTTGTATTTTCAGCATCATTATTCCAGTCTTCAGTGTCACATAAACCTTCCTTATTAAGAAACATTCCTTATTTTTATCAATGTTGAAAACTTGTATAATGTTTAATAATATGTTTCTTTATTTGAATTCATTTGTAAGATTATAAATTACTTTACTGTCACTTTTGATCCATGTAATGCATTCATAAAGAATAAAAGCATGAATTTCTTTGAAAAAAAAAAAACACTCTTACTGAGGCCTAAAAAAGCTGTGGTGAAAACTAAACTAACAAAAACTAACTAGGTCAACAAAAGTAATATCCCCCTTAAAAATCTTGTGTTTCTTTACAGAACTTGAAGAACTCTTGGTTAAAGGTAATGTATTTGGTCAAGAAGTAAAGAGTTTGAGACTTAAGCTCCCACCGAGGGTCTCTCTCTCTCTCTTTCAGTTTCGGGGAGGAGGCCTGTGACGTGTTACCCTTCGTCGTGTTCATTTTAGCATCAAAGCCGTACCCCACATGCATGCCTGCGGCTCGCTCTGTCTTCCCCCTCCCCCCGCTGATGCTGTCTGACTCGTCTGCATTCTCCTGTTTATGAATGATTAATAGATGACAGATCTGTTTTATAGGCACATCATGGGCTGAGCTTTCAGTGTCACTTTTGACATCGATGCCACAGGGAGGAGAATCGGCCCAGCTATCTTCCTCTCTCTCTCTCTCCCTCTGTCTCTTGCTCCCTCTTTTCTTTCTTTTTTCCACAGCTGTGTGACAGTTTAAAGATAAATCATTGAAAGCAATGTCGTTTGCTTCTCAAAACTATATCTCATGTCTGAAGACCCACCAAAGTCGTGACAGAGGAACATGCCGTTTTAGGTGCGACACCGGTCGGATTAGGATATTTTATTAAAGGAATCATTCATCTAAAAAAAATAAAATCTGTCATTATTTACTCACCCTTATGTCGTTCCTTATCAAAAACGTATTTAACAACAATCTCCTCTCAATTATTTTAAAGTAATTTTATAGTAATTTTTTTAAATAATCCCTCATACGTGTTATTGTAGAAAACGAGTGTTTGATTGTAGATTTTATTTTAGTTATTTTAATTTTAATTTTATTTTTTTAATTAGTTTTTTTCTGGAGTTTATCATTTGTCATTAAAAAAAATGCTATTTAGGTTGAATTTATTTTTCAGTTCTTTTGCTATTTTTCTTATTATATAAAACATAATATAATAATAATAATAATAATATATAATATAATATAAGCTTCATTCCAATTAACTGAAATATTTTTTACAGTTTTAGATAGCAATAAAAACTATATATATAATATTAATTTATTATATACAACAATATAATACATTTATATTAATTTATCCTAATTATTATTTATATAAAAATATATATATTTCAACATTTCTTTTTATGTATGCATGCATGCATGCATGCTGAAGGATTCTTCCAAGTCTATAACATACTTGATTAACTGAGGTTTATGCAGAACAGCATGCTGGGATTGTGGAAAGTCGTTTTTTTTATTTTTTTTTATCTATGCATGTCACAAAGTTGACATTAATTAGTAATGCAAAGTGAAAGTAAAGGACAACGACAAAGCAATTAGACACAGTCGCTCTCGAACATTCAAAAGCAAGGAAACGAGCGTCTTGATTGAAGGAGCTACATAACCATGGCCGCATATGACAGCGCAGTCTTGATGTGTTCACATACCATAATGGCACCGAGTCGAACAGCACAGACGCTTCATTAGAGGGCCACTCTTCTGAACATCTCCAGATCTCCAAAGTTACAGCAGTGAAGGGTGCATCATGTCTCGGAGATGTTTTTAATCTCTTGTTTTTGAGATGAAGTGAATTTGGCAGACCAGGCTATCGGAACATTGCCTCTCTAAGTTGCAGTTAGGCTGTCGGCCCCCACGGGACCTCGCCGTGCCACTGACAGATAATTGCTAATTGTTAGAGGCGCAACCTGGCACAATAACGGCTTCGCACACGACCCTTCTGACGCTCTAGCTGGCTGGTTTTGTTGCCCTTTCTCTTTCTTTTCATACTTCCTCTAAGATAGAACAACTACAATAATAAGGCCACATTTGTGGGAGCCACTTGTATCGTTTGTCCTTTCAAATGTTATTAAAACATGAGATTCTCAGTCCTGATATATTTTTAACTGTGTTAATGCATTTTTGGCTTGTCACCCGCTGACAGCGTCGCCATAGTCTGCAGCAAGCCACCAGGGAAATTTACATGCATTTGAATTTGCACTGCCAAGCCCTGCCATCTCCCCCTGACAGCCTATTTAGCTGGGTGATAAGTTAATCTGGGTCTAGCTCTGAGGGTGCTGCTCTTAGTCCAGAATCTTCTGTGGGATTCACTATGAACTCAAGCTGCTCAACACTTGCGCTGACTGACAACCGGCGACTCCTGAAATAGATTGTTACGCACAAACTACAAAAAAAGAACAAGAATAAGAGGAATTGTGTTGTTTGTCCCGAAGGATCCGGTGGGATTCTGCTGGACAGACGTGACAGTCTGCAAATTTAACTGAAGGGAGCACATGGATTTGGACAGTTTTCTTACATGGAATTTGTTTGTTTGTGTGTGTGTGTGTGTGTGTGTGTGTGTGTGTGTGTGTGTGTGTGTGTGTGTGTGTGTATTTAAGCATTTATTTAGAAGACATACTAAAACTCACTTGCAGACACAAATTTACCAACAATTACTGTGATAATCTACAATCTCGATGTGCTCAGAGAATCCACTAAATGTAATATTTAATAAAATTTATATTTATATATTAATACCAAAATTACCCTTGCAAGCATTTCCAGGAACTCAAAATGTAGTAACATTAATGTATGAGGGATCTACGTCACACTGTATAAGATTCATTCATTCATTCAATTCATTCAGTGGCCAATATTAAATTATTACAGTATAAAATACATGTAGAAATAAATTACAAAAAATATGCAAACATTTGTTCCTCTTATTATTATTATTATTATTATTATTATTATTATTATTATTATTATATACTATTTAACTGTGGTTCCCTATCACATTCACATTCAATGTTATGTCAGATCTAAACTGACGAATTGGGATCTGGCCTGAGAGACCAATCATTTATTAACTTACATTTATTCATTTAGCTGACACTTTTATCCAAAGCAACTTACAATTTGAGGAATACAGAAAGCGATTCATCCCGAAGATGCAAAAGTACTCAAGAGTGCTTACAATACAGTGTTTCGTCTGGAGAATAGAGGGACTAAGAGGATTTTTTTTTCCCAATGTGTAACTAAACAAGCAGTGAAAGGTACATTTTGTCTTGGAGATGTTTTGTAATCTTTTTGTTTTTGAGATGAAGTGAATTTTGCAAATCACAATAGTGTGCAATATTTGCATTACAGGCTCCACCCGCGGGTAAATAAGGAAGAGTGTGTGCGATCGCACATTTAGCTTTTCGATTCAGAGCCAGGTGGTTCGTCTTCTGACCGCGTGCATCATTGACAAGTGTGCTTACAAGTCGTGGCGAAGCCTCTTCAGTGTGCTGCAAATGATGGCTTTTCAGCAGTGGTTGTGGCTTCCAGCTGCTGAGAGAGCATTTTTCTCACACACACACACAGCTGCAGGCTCAGTCCTGTTCAATTGTGCTGCAACCTTCCAGCACTTAAAAAGAGAGCATTTCCCTAATAGTGCAAACACGCTGCATCTTTTTAAAGATGTCATTCCAACCGTGTGTTTCAGGATGCGGTCGTTACCTGGCCCTGTCTGCCAGTTACTGCCTCATTTATCTGGACTTGTAGGTGGAGTTCGTGGGTGATTACCACTGAGGGTAGATCGCTTGTACAGTCTCTGCATATCTGGCTTGCACTCCCCTACTGGCTCATTTGGACCATCAGACTTGGCTATGTGATTTAGTTTGCCCCGACGTCCCCCCAGATTCAGGGGAATTCAGTTCACCTCTGTGTTGGACAAGGATGCTCCTGTCCTGCGGGAGAAAATCGTAGTCCTACTGGCGAAAGGTGAGATAGAGCTGGTCTCTCCAGCTAATATGAAGTCAGGGATCTACAGCAAAAAAGTAGTGGGCGTTACAGCCAATCTTAGACCTGTGAGGTTTCAATCGGGCCATTCACAAGCGTACTTTCATGTCTCAATTATCTCTCGAGGCAGACAGGAAAAGAGCAAACTCTCCCCTTCTTTTCTCAGTATGGAGCTGGACACAGTCAACATCAGAAGCACGCCTTACGATGGAGCTCAGTCAGTGCTAAACTGCCTGAACTCCCTCAAAGGCATGATGGCGGCCCCAATGTAAATTTTCAGAGGCTCCTGGGTCATATGGCATCTGCAGCCAATGTAACGTCGCTCGGATTGCTTTCTATGAGGCCACTTCAGCACATTTACACCATCCTGCAGCTAAACCTTCAACCCACAGTTGGACCTTGCATTTCTACAGGCAGGAGTTCCCCTAGAACAAGTGTCCAGGTATGTGGTTGTCTCTACTGGCAGCTGCGTACATTCTCCTCCTATGGAATCAAAAGCATCTGAGGTTGAATCACGGCATTCACATTCCGGGCGAGCTCAATAATGCAAAAGACAGGAGACTCCATCCCTAGGCAGTCCAGATGATCTGGAGACGTTGCATTACCCTCGGACCAGGGCTTACAGTAAGTATGCAGTGAGCCTACTCGAACAGACACTGTGCAAAGTCAGGGAGGATGAAGATCAGGTCTTGTTAGTTCCCCCCTACTGGTTCAACCGGATCTGGTTCTCAGATTTCCCCTCCCTTCCTCCTTTTCCACGCCCAATCTCTTCTCAGAGATTGGGCACCCTATGGCAGAAGACCTACCTCAAGCATTAATTGACACATCACTTCGGCAAAGTGTCAAGATTGGTATATTGAGTGATGCTTGATTGGGGCCATGCTTTTCTTCCAGCAAGAAGGGCTGAAACAAAGGCTGTCTTCCTACACCTTGAAAGTGTATGTTGCCGCTATCACCACCCATCACGATGGAGTAGATTGTAAGTCTTTAGGTAAGCACGACCTGATCATCTTGATTCTTGATTCTAGGTTCTTGATCAGGTTAAATCCTCCGCGCTCTCACCTCTTACCCTCTTGGGACCCCTCTCCTACTGTTTGCAGTGCAGAGAGAGCCCATTTTGAAGCTCTGCATCCAGTTGAGCTTAAGTTCCTGTCACTTAAGACAGCACTCCTTGCTGCACTGGCTTCCATGAAAAGGGTCTATCACGTGATATTGAGACAGATCTGTGCCCAAGTTTCCATCACACCTTTCAGGGGTCAGGTGTGAACAGGAAAGTGCCGCCCCCGGAGGAGGCAGACCCACCCCTTGCTCTGCTCAGTCACATCTATGCTTTCGCCTGTACGTGGACCGAACGGAACTCAGTCCAGCTCTTTGTCTTTTATGGAGGACAGCAGGAAAACAGAGGTTGACCCATTGGATAGTGGAAGCCATCGTCTTGGCATACTAAACCCAAGATCAGCCGTGCCCTTTAGGGGTGAGGGCACACTCAACCAGGAGTGTCGCTTCCTCCTGGGTACTAGCGCATGGTGCCTCGCAAGCAGAAATCTCTAGAGCTGCATATATGGGTGACGGCTAACATATTTGCAAGGCTCGATGTTTTAAGGATTTCTATTGTTCATTTAATGGATAAAACAAAGAAAAAAGTAATCAAAAACCCATTCATATCAATAATTAAAGGAAATCATTCAATCATTGTAAAGCTTTGCTTGTTTTGTACTTGGAGAAATGTGGTTACACATCATATCAACCATATCAACATCCGGGAGGTGTCACTCAAAAAGTATCTCCGTTGGGCTTTGGGCCTTCGGAGGTTAAATCACATTGACGCTGATAGTTTTCAACACTGTATACATTCCCACAGTCCAATGAGAAAGAATGAACACTTTTTGCCACAGATCAGGTGTCATGCTCCGTCTAGAGATAGATTTAGAGATAGACAGAGAGAAAAAACATCAGATTATAGTTAATAAGAAAGTAAGAAAAAAGTTAAGAACAAAAGGGAGAAGGGGACTTTGAGGACTTTGTCTAGAGGTGTTGAACTGAGTGGTTCCAGAGGGACCCGTGACCCCAAAAGTGGACCTGGGTCAGAGGTGAAAAACAGGACCTCCAGGGTCAGCCGCATACGTTACACAGCAAATTTAAAACAGACCTCAACCCTGAGAGATGCAACATGGGATGGCTGACCAGTCAACAGTAAGAGAAATATCTCTCTTTCTGAATGGAGTTCAGATGCATTTTGTGAGGTTAACCAAACACAGACTCACCGTTGCGTTTTTCAGAGCTTGTCAGTCGTGCAGAAGACACGCCATGGCGAGTTCTTCTTCCATAAATGTCGACGAGATGCCGGATAGACAGCAACCCTCATGAGAGGCAGCATTTCATCTTTCCTGGAGTTAAAGTACAATTTGGTTTGGCTGGAAGTGAGCGTGGGTGGGGGGGGGGGGGGGGGGGGGTACTCTTTCTGGGTCCGTTTAACACTCCACTGCCCTGGTGAGAAAGACAAGCACATGAAAAGAAATCAATTAGAAGTAACAAGCAAGGCCTTAAACGTAGAGTCCTCCGCACAGGCCAGTGAAGAGGAAAAGCAGAGTAAACGGACGCACGCCGCAGCTTCAGCTTCCTCTCTGGGAGAAACAAAAACTGCTCGTGTAGCTTTACGCTCAGCTTCTCTCCACTGCACACATGCCCCACTTTCAGCATTTTTTTTCTTGCTGCTAAATTTGTGGCTATAGAAAAACTATGCATTGCTCAGCAACATGTCCTAAGAAATGTTGTGCCAATTATATTTCTATAAATATATATCAAAAATACGGCACTATAACAAATTAATCTCAATAACATATCTCAATAAATTAATCTCAATAATTCATCCAATCGCCCTTTTAAAGCAAGCAAAATAACAAATAATGCAAAATATTATTAAATTTCTCTGAATATATTTTAAAATGTAATTTATTCCTGTCATTACTCCAGTCTTCAGTGTCAATCATTGTAATTTTTCAATTTGCTCGAGAAACATTTCTTATTATTAATGTTGAAAACTATTTAATATGTTTGAGGAAATTGTGATACATGTTTATTTTAAGGATTATCTAATTAGTAAAATGTTCAAAAGAGCAGCATTTTTTTTAAAACAGCAATAACTTTGTCACTTTTTGACAAATTACAATGTATTTTAATCAATTTATAAATGGTAAAAAATAAATGGTTAAAAAATGGTTCTTTTGAAATTTACATATTCAATAAAAAATAACTTTCACAAAATAACAAGATACTCTAAAAACGTAATTTGCCTAAAGCTAGCCCATATTTAAGATGATGATAAAACAAAGCAGGTCACAAGATACATTTAGATAATTCAGACAATGTCCTTCCAAACAGATTTAACACAGGACACACTGCATGGACTCCTGTATGCGATATGTCAGCATACAGTGCAGTTAACCGCAGGACATATAGAGCCCACTCTATATCCACGTCTCCACATTTCCCAAAGTAATTTGTGTTGTTTGACACGGGTCGATTCCCCTCTCACACATATAGTGCATAATTGCGTATTAATTAAGGTGGACTTGGGGCCAGCTCTCACAAGGCACATCACAGGGAGCCCCATCCCTCTCTCAGGGTCTGACAGATCCCCAGTCACTTGTTGGCGAGGAGCAAAGGTTTTGAACCAGCTGTCCTGGACAGAGTCCCGTTGGACTCATCACCCCCACAGCAACTAAAGGACAAAGTCTCTTCAGGAACGGGAGATAATACAGCCATCCAGAAACAGCAGCAATCACACTGCAAGGTGAAAGGGAAGCATTTTGTAATCGTGGCAGAGGAGAGGCGGAGCTTCCATCATGATGTCACAGTCAGAAACCAATAATCTTTGAAAATGCAAATTTATCTGAACTGGGAAGCTTTTAAAGTGGTCAGGATTGTGTTGGACAGCAGCTCAAGCATTTCATAGGTTCTTAGGAAATGCTAAATTTAGTGATTCTATTTTTTCGCATTGACTTTGCACGTGACATCACTCCTCACTACCTCATTCAAAACATTTGCACACAATTTTACATTTGCACTCAATTCTCATTTGACTTAAGTCTAATAAAAAGTTTAACAAAAGATAAGATTAAGTTTAAATGCACTTGTTCATGATACATATTATAAAATATTAACACTGCAAAATAATAATAATATTATATATATAATTATTTTCTCTCAAAATTTAGACTATTTAAAAAAAATCACATTTATGGTCTTTTTATACACAATTTTTTTAGATTTATTAATTTAGAAGATTAGAATTTGCACCTCTTCTGAAAAAATAAATGGATAAATGGATAAATCCAAATAAATATATAAAAGGTAAAATTATTGTAGATGCTTCCAATTAGAAATACACCACAATAAACAGGTAAAATTGGGTGTTACATAAATACTTTTACAATTAATTGGAAGTCGAATAAGTTGAATAGCTCTGCACAGGTGTATGAGTCTTAGATTTAAAGACAAAATTCTCCATTGTTCTCAAATGTAAGACAAAAGAAATGCAATTTATGCTGCACGGCCTGACCAGTAACATGAAAAACCCTTTTGCTCCATCTTCAAGAATAAAAAACAGGACAAAAGGGGGAAAAAAAGAGTGAAGCGTCAGACTAGTTCATTTGATGCAGTGATGCAGTCTCAAGTGCATGTGTGCCCTCAGGGCTGGGACCAGGGCGAGTGGAGCTGAACCCCAGAGGCTGATCTCGGATCTCCCTTCTGCACTGTCCACAACAGCTGCCGCACCATTAGCCTCTCCTCCTCTGGAGCTCATTACAACTGATCAATACAGGCCACTGCTCTTATGCTCAGCCTCCTGCCCGTCCTCTAGCCAGCAGAAATTCTCTCTTTCTTGCGGCTTTTTCTTCCCTACTAGTCTAAAAACATGGCACTTGCACTATCCGTCTTTATTTGTCTTTTCCAGCTCACACTGTCGGTCAGGTTCTCCTCTGGTTTCAACTTGATTCCAAAACACAAATAATTCACAATTATTTTTGTTCTCCTTTCTCTCTGTGGTATGGAGTATGGATGGATGGATGGATGGAACAACAGAATAATAGATGGATAGATGGATATATGGATGATAGATAGATAGATGGATAGATGGATGGATAGATCTACTTTATTTTCAATCCGTTTGACGTTTTCAGTGCTGTTCTGCTCTTCTCTTTGCAATGACTCAAATTCAAGACTGAGAAAAAAAAAACTAGATGAATGGAAGCTCATTGGCTTTGAATACATTCACACACTCTCTCTCTCTCTTCATGCATTAGACCATCTCTAGAGAGGGAGAGAGAGATGAAATTATAAAGATATGCATGATGTGAACAGAATGTAAAATGTCCATTTGTCACTCTGGATAATATAATCAATCTGAGTGATATTTCCTCCTCTTAAAAGCGTAATGATATGGATTTAATACATAGATATTAAGTATACTTGCCTGTAAATAATGGAGGAGCAGTGAATAAAAGCTCTTGTCACTTTCAATAAGGTGCACAGCAATTTGATCACAAACGCTGATAGATTGCGCCATCACATAACACACACATATGCAGAGAAGAATATGTTGATGTGGTCTCGTCTGAGACCAGTGTTATTGTGTTCTCCCTATAGACTATAGACACACGCAGACAGACAAACAAATAGATAGATATGGCAGAAAAAATGATAGATAGACAGGAAGACAGACAGGCAAACAAAGAATAGATAGGAAGGTGGACAAACAAAAGATGGAGGGACAGACAGAAAAACAAACAATAGAAAGATAGACAAATGTTAGACAAACAAACAGACAAATGATAGATAGACAGACAGAGAAACAAAGAATAGACAGACAAACGACCGACAGATAGACACAAACAATAAAAAAGACAGAAAAACTAACAGACAGACAGGCTGACAAACAGAGAAACAAACAATAGACATACAGACAAACAAATGATAGACAGACAAACTGAACAAATGACAGACAAACAAACAGATAGACAGACAGACACAAACAAACATTAAAAAAGACAGAACGACTGAACAAATGACAGACAAACAAACCGATAGACAGAAAGAAAAACAAACAGTTAGACAGACAGAATGGCGAACAGAGAAACAAACGACAGACAGAGAAACAACAGACAGACAGACACAAACAAACAATAAGAAGACAGAAAACAAACAGACAGACAGGCCGACAAACAGATAAACAAACAATAGACAAAGACAAACAAATGATAGACAGACAAACAATAAAAAGACAGAAGGACTGAACAAATGACAGACAAACAAACAGATAGAGAGACAGAAAAACAAACAAATAGACAGACAGAAAAACAAACAGTTAGACAGACAGAAAAACAAACAGTTAGACAGACAGAAAAACAAACAGTTAGACAGACAGAAAAACAAACAGTTAGACAGACAGAAAAACAAACAGTTAGACAGACAAAATGATGAACAGAGAAACAAACGACAGACATACAGACAAAGAAAATGTCTGACAAACAGACAAACAAACAAATGATATATAAAAAGATAGACAGATGGACTGACTGACAGATAAACAAACGACAGACAGACAGACCGATAGACCGACAGATAGATAGATGGACCGATACATAGGCTATATATTTATAGACAGATGATAGATAGACGGAGAGACAGACAAAATGATAAACAAACAGAAAACCTGGGTTGTAGTGCAAAACTCTCTATAAATGGGATGTTTAGAAATGTATGAATGGATTGTCAGTCATATTACTGAACTCAAACATATGTTGTTCAGGTCAAAACATATCAATTGCGTATCATGACTGGGTCAATCAGGGATGAGTTTTGAGAGCTGAATTTGTTTAAAATCATCCCCTCGTTCTCTCACCCCACTGACCTATTGAGGGCTGGATTCTGACCGCTCACACGCAGGGGAAGTCAAATCGTTAAGATCCTGCTAGTTAAATTCGAGCGGGAACCGACGTCAATGATGAGAGCATCCCATTCTTATAGCGGGAGCCTTTTAATCTCAGCAGAACAAAACGAGGAGCAAAGCACTTCTCCATTTATTTGCTTTTAAATTGGGGCTTTGAGGAAATCACAGAAAGCAAAAAAGAAAGAAGGAGAGCGAGAGAGAGAGAAAGGGTGGAAAAAATGACCTGCTGGCGTGTGAGTTTGTTGCTGGAAGGTAAGTCCTGCTTATATTGAAGCAAAGTTCTGAAAATAAGCAAAGAACAGATTTATTGATTTTTGGTAGAGTCTGGGTGTTGAAGAGGGAAAGAATAAAGAACTGCTCTTTGCCCGATATGTCCAAATGACGTCCCATGGGAGACGCTTAATGGTGGGGGAGGGGAGGGGGGGCAGGTGCCTTGCCTGTCTCTTGGATAGAACTGCCCTGAGGCTAGGGCTAATGGTATTGGCTGAGCCTGCTATAAGAAGCTCACTTCTAATGGCCAACTTTGTGTGTGCCAGAAGACAGACAGATATCGATTGGTCCAAATGCCCTTGAGTTGGCAACATCTAAAATGAAAATCCACCACGCAAGCAGAAAGTTTCTGCAAGTTATGTTTCAGGAATGCAATGTGAAAAGAGGGGTTTGTGGAAAGAGGTGGAGGGGGTAAAAAAAAAAAAAAAAAGATACAGCCCATATAATGTATGCTACAACCTCGCTTTTCCTGCTGCCCCTTTTTTGTCAAATGTTGGGCTTTTTTGTTTCGGGAAAGAGGGAGCATTATCATGTGAGAGGAAGGGGGAATTTCCATGTTTCACATCTTTAGCTAGGCTGGATTTTTCCCTCTCACCTCTAAAACGTGTTACGACCCATAATCAAATTATATAGCTCGCTTAACTTAAGAAAAATGAATACTGGATATGGGTCGAACACATCAATGTCAGACACTTGATGCTTCTTAAGACGTCGATTCATGCCTTCATTTAATCCATCCAAACAACCAGTTTTTAATACCAAACCTACAGGAATAGGGATATGAACTTGATTGGTTGGCTTTTGTTACGTATATTTCCGGTCAGAACTTACAGAACACCCAAAACAATGCTATAATGCTGGTTGTATGTGCGTTGCTACATATGATGGTACTTTGACCAGATGAGAACTAGTGAAGAGCTTATAAATTGTGTAAAGGAGTCAAAACAGTGTCAGGAATCCCTCCATCACACACACAAACAAGGACGGGGTTCTGATGCCTGATCTGCCTCTATTTAGTCCGCCTCTCTCCTTCACTTCACGTGTTTGTTGACTTCCCTAAGCATCTCCCGCGAGTCTTCCTGTGGTGTATGTTATATACATTTATGGGGTAATTGCATATGAACTCCACTAGAGGGCCACCTTGATTTTACAGCGAGAGGTTACTGGGGGCGGCGAGTGATTCACAAGTATTAAGCTGAGAGCAGAACCAGTTATGTGTGTTTAATAATAATACATATGAGGATCTTATGCATACATTGCACTAATGTGGTTCACTCTAAAACCACATTTTATTTTATATCACAGGAATCCTTAAATACTTTTTTGTGTGTGTGTGTGTGTGTGTGTGTGTGTGTGTGTGTGTGTGTGTCTCTATATCAATTAAACAATTAAAAACATGTTTTTTCCATCATTATGATAAGGGAGTTTTTTAGAGGGCCGAAACGGATACAAATGTTTTCTGTTATTTCTTATGAGAAAAATTATTTGAGATACAAGCAATTTGAGTTTCAAGCTCCTTCCTGGAACAGATTATGCTCATATCTCAAGGCACTACTTTATTGCTGTTTGTACTGTATTTTTGACCAAATAAGTGCAGAAAGAGACTTTGCTTTTAAAAGAGAGACCATCTTGAAAGTCGATAATTTTAATAGGATGCACGTGGATTTCAATATTTCAAAGAAACTTCAATAAGTGACGAACATTAAGGAAAAATGTGAATGAATATGACGTACTAAAACGTTACTCCATCTACATGTATAATTTACATTAAGAACATGTAGTATCAATATTATGACTGAATATGAACTTATTAAAATTAATTTTACTCATTACTTGAAATAAAATAAGCTTACAATAAAGTGTAACCAAATTAGCATTAAAAAATGCATGTCGCAATGCATGATGGGAACTCTAAAACCCTTAGCAAGTTGTTGTTCAGTATGCCAACTCTGTTGGCAAGAATATTCCTTCAAATAATGTTTAAACTCAGTAGATTCAATGCAATGCATGATCGTTGACTCAAAAAGGACAGTAAATGAAATAAAATGTTCAAAATGTTGCATTCTTTGTTGCTTCTAAAAGTGTATGTCTCAAGATGCCCTTAAAACAGTGTTGGGGTGTGTGTTACAAAGTCACACCCAATTTACAAGACTGACTGTCCCTTTCAATATTTCAAAAACAGTCAAACACCTGCTCTGAAGTGATAATTAGTGTCAGGTACACAGCAGCCACAACACAATCACTTTCCCTGCCCACAAACACGCATAAAAGCCCCGCTTCCATAAGTGACCTTCCCTAGTTACCCTATTAAATCAAACACTCATCCCACGGCCAGCTAAAACCGTGGTATCAGCATTGCGGCTTCTGAATACAATGTTTTAAATGGTGGATTTCAGGGCAGGATTTCACTTTCCATAAATTACGCAAACACCACAGGGCCACGCGGAGCTGAACGGCACTAATCAAGCGTTTTGGGTTCGAGCAAATACACAGATTAGGTGGAACCAACTCAAAGTCCCAAACCAATCAGAAAGCACCCAGAGACTGGGAAAAAATGAAATCAAAACAGCAACAAAACATAAGTAAACACTTACTAAAAAGAAAAAAAGAGAACCGAAAGCGGAAAAAGCAGAAATGTGACAGCATGGCAAACAATAGATATATTCACCCAAAGCCAGACAAAGACATCTGTCCCAGTGTGAGTTCAACATCAATCCCATAGCAGCTGCAAGAAGGATTTTGTGTCCATTATTGAGAGCCAGTGAAAAGCTATTTCATTTGATGCATGTGGGTATGACTTTGTAACTCATGAAGAAGAAAAATTACACTTACACTTTTTGCTTTTTTCTCTCCGATCGGGAATTACTGGGGTGAAAACTTCCGCTTCAAAGTGCACAGATAGCTATAACTCAAAAAAGTTTCTGTGTCTCATTGCTTCTGTTCTCATGGGGGTCAAGAGGTAACCGGATAGAGTGTTTGCCACAAACAGCTTTCAGTTTGCTGTCCCATTACGTTTTATTTGTTGCACAAAGAAAAAATGTTAGAAAACAAATAATAATACGAGCAAAAAGTACTTGACTAACAAAATTGAGAGCAAAGTGACTGTAAGCTCCAATCTAAATATTTATAAGAGATATCCAGCATGTGCTATGGACTTGGGCTATTGTGCATGCAAATCAATTATCAACATTCAAGCGTGTGGTACATTGTTTCACATCGTGTAAATATATTTACGCCGACTGTAATACATTTTGAAAAATATCAATATTCAATACTGTGTTCGATATCACAGGGAAAACTACCATTTATACTGCCGTATAGATATTTTTATTAACATCTCAGCATCCACACCCATTGCAATATCGATATTTTTGATAACACTAGTTAAAAAACTGCCAAAATCATATAACTCACTCCAAATATTAACAAGTCCCATGTTCTGGTAACAGGGTTGCAACAATTGCAAACCTCATGTAAAATACACCAGCTCATTTAATATTTAGGAGTTGATGATCAACATTTTTTGAAGGTTAAGCACATCCTTTCTGACTGCTCACTAAAAAAGGTGTGTGTGTGGGGGGGGGGGGGGATTTCTGCTTAATTTTGTCCCTGTTCCTGAAGAAGGGCACATAAAGTTTAGTCAAATTAAAAGATTAGCATTTAACAAAGCCAAAGTAGACTCACAAACATACGTGTGAAGGTTGACGGGGTCGTGACTTCATCGCTGAAACCCACTTAAAGATCTTATTAAAAGCGTCTTGGAATCATATCACTGCTAGTTGACTGGCACTTGATGAAAGACTCTGAAATCAAACAAGCCACGTGGGCCTCATTCAGACTTTAATTGTTTTATTTAGATCTATAGATTTCTAAGAACAGTGTTTTCCAGTCTCAAGAGATCTTTTTTAATGAAATATTGAGTTCAAAGACTCATAGACCACACAGTGAAGTGTGTGTGAATGCTGAAGGCAATAACAAAGAGGATTGAGCACATCAAAGTGAACACAAATCTTCACGTTGGAAACCAGATTACAGCTGGTAAGATTAGCACTGCGCTAGAAACAAGGTATGTAACCGTCACTCACCGACACGGAGACAATTTAGCATCGGGAGAAGTTAATTTTCCAAATCGAATCAATCAACGGAAACGCATGAAAAAAGCGTGTGGCTTGAAGACGTTCCCATTTTTGGTGCAGCCAAGACAGAACTGCAGTGAATCGTGGAGCAATGCTGACGTAGCAGATCAACCCACTGGAGTTGTTGCAAACGTAACCTTAAGAAGATTTTATCCACCATTTTTACGCAACACAGAACTAAGCTATTTTCTTTGAACGTGTGAGACTTTTGATTCTAAGGCCGCTATAGGTAAATGAATAGAAGAACAACTAAGTAAACTATAAAACTATTTGTGCTACAAACCAGTGCATTTATGAATATCATACTAAATTAGAGGATAAAGTTCGTCGAGACAACCTTTAGAAGTTGGCTTGAGAACGTCAGACCAGAAACTTTAATTTCGCATTTTGGTAGCACGATTTAACATTAACTAGCTATTAAGTAGCTGCCATAAATGATCATAAATTGACATAGGTTAGGTTGCACGAAAGAAAAAAAAGTTAGTTGTTAAGTTATGTTGTTACTTAGGTTGTTAGGTGGTTGCTAGGATGCTCTGTTTAGTTGCTAGGGAGCGGTGCGGCAGCTGCCAGTGATTTAATTCCAAAGGCTGCTTGTCAGTATGAATAATATAAACCAACTACAATGCCTCTATGACATACACAACAGAAGATATCTTGTTTTGCATTTGGTTGCTAGGGTGCTCAGCAATGGTTGCTAGGGCGTGGCTAGGGAGTGTTGAGGATTATTGGTGATTTGTCAGTTTGCTAACCCGAGTTAAATAAAAAAACAAAGCGTAAAGGGCTGTTTATTAACAACCAAAATAGCTGTAAGCGGATGACACAGGGAGCCTTACGTTAAAAATAAGATGGCTACAAATAAAATGACCACAAACTATTTAAAAAATATTTATTCATATCAATTGTAAGAATTGATTGTGGCTGACTGTACATGCTCACTTACTAAAATGTTTACATTGTAGAACCTTGCGACCTTAATTTTGAAAAGTTATGAACAAACGTTCTTCTAGTAACATTAATGGAAAATTCTTTCAAAGCCATCGGGTCTTTAATAATGTTCCCAAAATGTTAGAAAAAAACATCATAATACAGCAGGGTTGTTGAATGCTTGAATCTGATTGGTTGAAGAACTTTCTAAGGTGTGCGATTTATTGGTCTTGACAACATTACACTTCTATATCAGTAGTATAAAAAATACATTAAAGGTTACTTTGTTTGAGAACACTAAAATGTAGCATGTTCTTAATGTATAAAGAATGACCAAATGTTCTCTTAATGTTCACATAACCCCAATTATTTATTATTTTTACATTCAGAAATGACGTTTTCATAACTTAATGGAAACCTAACCTTAGAAAAAAAAAATCTAATTTTTAACTGCCAACTAAACTCTTGCATTTGTGCAAACAAAAGATATGAAGAAAAAAGGATAAGAGGTGAGGAGGGGAAAAGAGCAGTCTGGAGAAAAGAAAAGTGAGTATTCTCCAGGTGATTTCCAGTAAAACGCTCAAAATGGCAAAACGATGCAATACATCACTTAAATGTAGATATGTTGAGCATTTACTGGACTCTGATTTGGTTTGCTCTGAGATGCAACAGCGAGCAGAGAGGACCTCTGGGATGCGGATTTTCCGCTCAGTCTCATTTGACAACGTTTAGCGTTTGAGTGGGACGGTGCGCCGGACGGCCTCTTGATCAAATATCGGACATTTCTGTTCTCCAGGAGAAAGAGCAGAGAAATTTGCTTTCACTTTGCCAGACGTGTATATTTTTCGAAGGTTAACAGGCTCGCTCGAGCCCCACTGAAACTACTCTTAAAAGTAGTCGAGTTCGCCTCGTTGCTTCAGAACAGGAGGGGGCAGAAAGATGGGAAAGAGGTGGGGGAAATCCTCGGCACAGGTGCCCTGGGAACGTCCGGAGACTCGGAAACAGCATTTAGCACTTTACTGACCTTCGGTTCATCTTTTTTCGCCAAATGTGCTGGCTGAGCTAAGATTTTTTTTCCTAGTCATTTACAGGTTCTCCTGAGAGGAGAGCAACTGATTGACCAGATCTCCTTAACCACATTCACATCTCACAGCAAGAAAAGCTAAAGTATATTTAAAAGGTCTGATACATGGACGAAATTGCACTGTACAATCAAATTGGGGTATTTTGCAGGTTTATAGACGGTCCTCGAGAGAAGACAACTTGTAAAACTTGTTAAGAGGAACTTCAAAATGACCCATAAATCCTTGTTTTAAACTGCAATCCTGAAAAACTTTTATATACGTGTGGAATAAGTCTATTTAACGCATCAATCTTCAAACTTGAGGAAAGCAAACCATTTACTGTGATAAATGCAGGTTTATGGGACTAGCAGATGAGTAGTGTGGATCTGACATCTGACTTTGGGGAATAAATGCCGCAGAGCTTTATCAGTCAGATCCTGGATGCAGAAGATGCTTCAACAAAGGACAAAAATAATTGTTTGTTTGAGCACAACTGCTGCAGGGACCGTTTGGTAAAGAAGAACTTTTAACAATATTGAACAAAAATGTTCCATGTTTAAACAGTGGAGCAGAAGCATAATTCATCTCAGAAAACTATGACAAACGAACATCACAAAAAGGTTTGCATCCTTCGAATCAAAAACTCTACCTTGAGTCGTATTTGATGAAGTTTTCTTTAAAAAAGAAAAAATATCCATATTCAGGTGGTTTGGTCTGAATATAAACTTTTTGTGAAAAAGTTTTTATTTTGTGACAAAATTGCTAAAGATGGTGGCCAGTTCATTTATCAGATTGGAATCAAATAAGTGACTTTGCTGTTGCGGTCTTTCTTTTGTTAAAATGCCAATAAAACGTATGCAGATTGTTAAGGGGACCGGATCTCAAGATGGCTTAAAATTATAAAATAAGACAAGCTTTAAAATAAGATATGACATATAAATATATGTCATTTAAATGTAATCCTTTAATAATTGTCATTATTATTTAAGAACCAGGGAAATAAAGTCTTGGAAATACAAGGGAATATTAAAAGTGTGGCTTTCAGACTTTTCAAACAGTCGGGGAAAATTCAGATTCATTATAGAAATGTCCTATAATGTTCTAAAATATTTTATAGGGCAGAAATTGCTGAGTTATTATGATAAAACTTGTAAGCTTGTCCCATAACCACAAATGACTGGAAATATCATGTAAATTCATGTCACAAAATACATTCAGTTCTTAAAATTACTGTAAATTATAACCTGAATGACTTATAATTGTCTTAATCATTTTATTATTTCTGCTCATAGAAATAAATATATTTTAAAAATGCACACACACACACATGTGTATATATATATATATATATATATATATATATATATATATATATATATATATATATATATATATATATATATATATATATATATATATACATACACACACAAACACACACATATGGAGTTCAGTTATGTCGACAACCTCGTTTATCGAGATAACCCATATAACATATATTACATATATTAACATATACTTTCCCACATATAACCAGCAGACGCAGATAATCCGCACACACATATAGCCAGCGGGTTTTGGGTTTTGTGTAAAAAAAAAATCGTTGGCATAACCCGCATCCATAGATTGATGAACTTTTTTGTGTAAGATCACATTTCGAATTTCAAATGTTGCTCGCATGACTTCAATTATCATAACTGTTCAGGCTCGGTACACAGTGCCTGTGCACGAAATTCACACAATAAAAACACAAACACAAGTCAGAATTAGAAGAAAAAGAGAAAGCAGTCTTTCCCGCTGCGCTGCGTAGCTCTTCCCTTGTGCCGGATGAGATGAGAAGAGCCCGCCCTCATGCAGCACAGCCAATCACTTCTTCCTGCATGATTGATAGGTCAGACAGCCTATCAGAGTGATAGTGGAAGTGAAGCGCCAGCTGTCAGAGCGCCAAAGACAACAACCCTCGCAAGAAAGAAAAATGAAAATGTATTGATGTACATGATGTGAGTTATTAAATGAGAATGTACATGCTTGAGTTTTTGGTGTCTTTTTAGACAACAGTGTTGCCGTGATTTGTTTGATGAAGCGATCGGCATTCAACTAAAAAAACGTCATTGGAGTGAGCGGACCGCGATCCACGTGCAAGGCAAACTCAGCGCATGCGTAGTGAACTAGGTATGCAAATTAGTCACGAAATAACCATGTGAAGTGGTGATTTTGTCCCTCTTTTGTGCTCGAGATATTAGATGTCAGCGACATTAACGAATCAACATTAAATAAATAAAAATACTATTACAAATAGGGAGTTTGGCGGTTCCACTTCAAAAACGTCGACATAATAGGATTGGCGAGTTAACCGTGACTCGAGATAAGTGAACGCCGCTGTATATATATATATATATATATATATATATATATATATATATACATACACGTTGTAATATATATAATTAGAAAATTTGGTGGCGCTAGAGGGTTTAAGCGAAAGAATCCCAAAGTTATGGCTCAAGGAAAATCTATCGAAACATAAACAATGGCATTTGTACAAAAGAGATGGTAAAAGACAATATTGCATAATGAAAATAGGTGCTTTGAATTAAACACTGCTTCTTTGATGCTTATTGGAAACACAAATATTTGTTCATACTTATACAGACCTGGAAACTCCATACTTTTCCAAACTGTGTAAATACCCTGTACTGTATAATAGGGAAGTACAGCATCTCGGATACAGCCTATGAGATAGATAAATTCAGTTCTTGACCCCTAAAACCTTAAATTAAGTACATTGTTTTTTAAACATCATTTTAAACATCATTGTTTTTAATTTTACATCTAGTTACCATCTGAATATTGTTCAAATCAACAGACAGTCTGACTACAATATGAATCAATTAATTACATCATTGATAGATAGGTAGAGAGTGGTAAATCCCATAAACAGCACTATAATGCATGAGGTTGTTTATGGAAATCCAGTTTGAAGCAATAGTCTCGGCCGCCTCTCACTGTTGTGTTTCTTTAATGGATGTATATCTGAGTGAGTTTACTCCCTAGAGAGCCGACACAGTACACATCCACTTATCAGGACTATTACTGAGGACACACTGGCACACACAGAGCGTTTAACTCCTTATCTGTGTCACACTCATCTTCAATCACCTTCAGCGGCTCAAGGAGCATCTGTGCTCCGCTTCAGCCTTTCAGGAGGCTCGGGTCATACCTCCTCTTTCTATCCAGGGTCAAACGGCCTGTGTTTGGGCTTCTGGTGAGTTACGATCCTTGACCTATTCAAGATCAACACACGCACACACATGCCTATCCGATTCCTCTCTCTCACGCACACACACTGAAAAGCAGAGCTGTTAGGATTATGTCTGTAATTATTTCTAATCTCTGTCACTCCTGTGATGGGATAATCCCACATTAGGAGGCCACCTTTAAGAGCTTTTCACACTATTTTCATTGGCTGGATCCAGATTAAACTGAGCTGCGTTGCTCGTCTTCACCAGACCACGAGGCTGGTGTCATCGCATGGTCATCTGGGTAACCCTCCATTTGTCAGCCACATCATTGATTATCAATATTTCATTACAGCCCACAGAAATTAACCTGACCTCCTCTAAACCATCCAACACTTTCTCCAGGGTCAAGAGAGACAGAGAGAGACACACAATCATGATTGTTTTCCTAATATACTTTACGTAAATGCATATGTATTGCATTCAAAATCCACACGGTTCAAAATATTGACTTAATGGTGAAACGTGTGTATTTTAACATGTACCTTACTCAACTAGTTTGCCTGATACACTACCAATATTCATAATTCACTGGCTTTTGTTTGTTTCGTTTAAAAGCATCAGCATACAGCCATTTCCTGTTATGTCTCCATGTCACCTGACAGAAGACGTCTCCTGTCAACAGCTGGGGTCTCATTTATAAAGCGTGCGTACCCACAAAACGGGACCGGAAACGTACGTACGTCAGTTTCCACGCAAAGGTTGTGATCTATAAAAAACAAACTTGACGGGAGAATGTGCGCACATTTAAGCAAACTTTGAGCCGGGCGTATGCACATTGTGGAGACTTGGCGACACAGATGATAATTTTTGCCGTAGGCCATTTTTGGCTTTTGGGTGCACGTAAACTTTTAGTAGGGATCCTACGCACAGTTTTATAAATGAGACCCCTGAAAACCAGAGGGTCAAAATAGACAGAATTAGTAAAAACTGAAATTCTAACTACCGTAGTTGCGTGTTTCTCTTCATAATAACATAATTTCAACTGAAATAAATATTTCATGTCCATTTATTTATTGTTTTGCTACGAAACTATAATAAGCTGGATAATGTACAGTCAACCGATCGTTCATTATTGCAAAATCTCCTTCAGGTTGATCCATGCGGGGTTTATTTCACGATAATGACCGTCTGACTGTATATTCTCCCTTATTGCTTAGATTATTCTGAATTTTAATAAATATAAAGCAGTTAGAGATCTCCCAGACTATATGCAGGGCATTTTAAAACAGGATACACACGGGCAGCATTGGCCCACCTCTCAACGGGCTCTTTTACAGTTTTGAGCAAACAATTATTATGCCAGCCTCTAATTAAAGCTTACAGTCAGTGGTACGTCCAGCCTTGAAGTCCAAATGGCCAAATGTAGACCATCCCACCCCCCTCCATAGCAACACACCCCGGCAACCGGCCTGCACCTTTACGCAGCCTTAAGCCTGCTGCTTTGCGGGAGCAGCCGGAGACATGGTTGATCAAAAGCGGGCGAGAGAGTGTTCGTGATGGGCGGGAGGGGGTGGGCGCGGGGGATAACAGGCCGTGCGGGAGAGCGGTGATGCCCCACGGTTCCTGACCGTGGTCGGTCTCTGATGGTCACAGCCAGGGCTGTCGGTAGGGGTGACCGTAACCGCAGGTGCCAGCTACATATCCGAGGCCTCCATCAAAGAACGAGACGGCCCTGCTGAGAGAGGCCGGAATAACAAGCTTCAATGTGATTACACTGATGAGATAGGAGGGACCAAACTCACAGAGGACAGTGAGCTGGGCTTGTATGGTACCTGACATGTGACAGGAAGTGACATAATGAGGATAATAGCATCATGCTTCTATAGCAGAAAACTTGGAGGAACAGTTGAAGGAAAAAATTGCATCTTTTACTCACCTTCGTCTGAGTGAGTAAACGGCCCTGTCCCAAATGCAAACCTTAACCCTTGCCATGAGTCCACAATTTGACAAAGTTATGCCACTTTGACAGTCATGTGGAAGTGTGCATAGATGATGGCACATATCGGTTGCAAAGGGGAATTTGCAAGCGGCTTCTGAAGAAAGGTGTTTCTTCGTTTCCTCAAGAAAAAGACCCCCTACTGACTTGTGGACTTAAAGTCCCACTGAAGTGCTTTGATAGAGCCAGTGTGTTGTACGTGCGTTGTACAATGATTCAATGTGTTGACGTAGTTTCAACTGTAACAGGAATACAGTGTTGGACTTATTGAACATCTCCTCCTCTTTAAAAAAATAGCCAATAGTGTTTTGTTTTTCTCGGCCAGAGCCGTTGAGCTCGAAAAAGCCACAGTTTCCATCTAATCTCTAACCTTTTCTCCTCCTAATCTCCTCCATATCACTTCAAAATACAGAATTCTGTGCAGAATTCAAATGGGTCCGATATGTTTCTGGTCTGCATCGACCCGCGCATATGATCCCCTCTGTGCTGTCGTGACTCTGGACTGGAGCTGAGGAGGATCCTGTGACAAAAACATGAATCCAGACTTCAGACGCACCAATGGATATATATTTACACTGTCTGAATTGTTCCCTATCCCCTGCATACTGCACTATGTGCCATTCACTATGTAGAAAACAGTAAATGTGTGAACAATTGACATTTTAGCCACAGCTTCAGTGTCTAATTATAATGTAGGGGGCGGGGCTTAGATTCTAGACAGCATTTGATTGGACAGAACACACTAGCTTATAAATAACAGTAACTTAGGTAAACATATTCATACTAAAGTCCCTAAAAATATAGATTTCATTACATATAGATTGTTGTGGACACACACACACACACACGGCAGGCATGTTTACACAAGACTGGAAGTCTGCATGAAGAGTGCCATATGGGACAGGGCCAATGATGACAGAATTCACATTTTTGGACAGTATGCTGTAAATTACCAGAAGAAAAATATGGCATGACCTTATATATGCATTAGTAGGAGTTTCCCTACGCAAACTTTACAGGAGAAGAGAAATGAAAACCAAAACGAACCATTCAATGTGATTTACTAGGGTTTACGCAAGTCAATTTACTAGAATTTGTGCCATTTTTTAATCGCCATTAAACCAGATACTCATGCTCTTGCTGGACTATGTTGGTTATTATGGAAGTTCTTCTTTCATTTGCTCGTCATCAGTAGATCATGCACAAAACTTTCCTCTCCTTTTTTGGAATTGCTCTCTCATGTTAACTTGCCCTGTTTAGTAAATCTGGCTCAGAGTATTTAGTTCGTATTGTAGCAGAGAGTGAGAACTAGTTTTGCACTAAAACAGAATAATGCAAATGCTCAAAGTTTAACTGACTCTTTCGTTAAGTTTGTGCAGTATGTGTCAGTGCGAGAAGAGACGGACAGCATTGTCTCCTGTAGGTGAGGCCACAGTGGGAGGATGAAGAGGATGATCCAGAGTGACGACTCCTCCGAGACGGACGTGATCCAGGGACACGGCTCGGGCCCCAGGTACACGGCCTTTGCGTTCCCCTCAGCGGCTTAACTGGGTTCTTAAGCCGCCTGGTCGGCAGGTGATCAGACGGCCCCAGACGCCCCGCTGCAGATCCAGCCCGACCCCCCAGAGCCCTCAGCGGCCCCCCACCTGAGAAACACACAATTTGGGCTCTTTGAGCATATCCGTCAGTTTACGGTGTCACAGTTCTCATCTCTCACACTCTTCTGTCCTGTTTTGCCCAGCTTTCTTCATCTTTGCATCGTTGCGTTTCTGATCGCTGTACTGGTTTTCTCTCCGTCCTCTTTTTCTGAGTGACGACAATGAACAAATTCGTCCGAGACCTCTGTACTACTTTTCACCCTGAGTAAGACCCATTTCTGAATATGAGCTTATATAATTGCTCCTCAAACATGGTTATATAACATACAACAATGTAGATATGCAAAAGCTCCCAGAGACACCAGACGAATGAGAGCCTCAACAAATCACATTTATTCTCTGCTAAAACGCCTCTGACTCACACACTTAGCACAGTCATCATCAAACCAGCCGGCTTCATCCATATTTCACGCTAACTTGTACTTTCAAGTACTTTTGCGCAAAGCTTTGATCACTAAAGACAAAAGTCATCATATCCGTGCAAGCAGTTTAAGGTGCGCTCACCGTGAGGGGCTTCAATCCCTCGGAGGACAAGACTGAACCTCAAATTTAGTCTTGTCTTGATTAAACACCCCATTCCACCTTATGCATAACCTTGTTTCATAACATGGCCAAGTTATGTAGGACTGGAATACCATGGGAGCTTGGAAAAAAAAAATTTAATGATGTCATATAGCGCCACAAATGGTATTTGGACATATAAGACACTTAAACGTCTGAATTTCAACAGATTAGCAGCAATAACTGTATTCATGGGAATCAACAGTATTACAATTAACAAAAATAAATGAATATATGGTGACAATATCCTTTCAATACTTTGTTTATAATAATTTAGCAATTTTGTCAATCAATATACGAATATGAAATAGATATACTAATAACAACAACAGTAATGATGACAATTCCACAGAATCTTTCAATTTAATATATGATAGAAATTCTAAATGTCACTGTTACACAACTAAATATAATTCCAACTGTCAAACAAATGATGCTAGAGAAAACTTCAACGGAAAAGACTCTTATGCACACCGAAACTGCATTTACATGATCATAAATACAGTAAAAATATAATAATATTGTGAATTTTTATTAGAAATCAAACTATTTTAATATATAGTAAAGTGTAATTTATTCCTGTGATTAAAGCTGTATTTTCAGCATCATTTCTCCAGTCTTCAGTGTCACATGATCCTTCACAAACCATTCTAATATGATGCTCAAGAAATAATTATTCTAGTTATTATTATTATGTTGACATAATGTTGAAAACAGTTGAGCTGCTTCAAATGGAAACTGTCATAAATTTTTTCAAGAATCGTGGATACTGAAAAACCCTAAAGATAAAACAATCCTAATTCCTTAAATAGTAAATAAATATAGAATTAGATTTTTAAAAAAGACATGCCACAGCAAAAGTATGTAAAGATTTACTACACATTTTATATCAAACTATACTGACTTGCCATACTGTAAAATTATATGGTAGTTGTTTGTAAGGTGTGCATTCAATTAATTAACTAATCAGTGTAAGAAAGCATGTTGCAAAATATACATGAGTCAAAAAATCTCCAAAATCAATCTTCCTTAAAACAACATGCCAACAGTACTGAATTAGGCAATCTTTAGTCACAGAAGCTGCTATATATCTAAAAACACAGAAGTGACAGGATGCAAGCATGACAAACTCAGAAATATACTGATAAAACCAAACAGAGAAGAGAGCAAAATAACAAGCAAGAGAGAAGTTTATGGTTTTTGTCAGTGTTTAAGTGAGTGTACTTGACCTTCTGTCTGTTTGGAAGATCTGCTACATGTTATTGACTCCCATTTTCCCCGTCCAACAGCACTCGAAACCCTGAGACCCGCTTTTACCCCGTTAGTGCCTCTTTATATCAGGTTTAGTTTAAGGTCGACATCTTTCCTTGCTCCTCCCTGGACAAATCAAGCAGCTTTCTCCCATTTCAGTGAGAGAAATACTTGCAAGTTTCAAAGTTTTTTTTTTCTGAGCTTCAGATCTTAATGAGAGCAGAAAGAGCTCGCCCTGGTACCCATCCTGCCACTCTGTGACAGTGTCAAAGAATTATCAGGAATTCATACAAACATATGGCATTTATGTATTAACATGTGCCAGATTTATTCTTGGCCACTTCCAGGGCAATAATGATTGTGAAGCTGTTCAACAAATCCTGTGTGTTGGCTTTCTGAAATGAGCGAGAGAGAGAGAGAGGGAAAAGGAGAGGGAGAGAGAAAGAAAGAGAAACTTCATTTTAATTCACAGCTTAAGAGTGCCACCCTGTGGACGGCGCTGCTCTGTGGTTTCTTTTAAATGAATCAAATGACATTTGTTCTTTTGTTTGTTTGTTTTTGCTTCTGCTTCGGCCATTAATGAACACTTAAAATGATGAAAGACTACCAGATGCATTTAGTGTTATTGAGACTTTCATCAGTCATTGGACTGAATGCAAAATAATCTTCAGATGCGGGAATGTCTCGTCTTTTCTCTCTCACACACTGTCAGTAAATGCATTTATTATTAGAATTATTATTTTTAGAATTTGTATAATAATATTCCATTACTATAATTATAAGGATGAAGAGGATTATTAGAATGATATCATTTTAATATGGTTTTTATAATAATATTCTATTACTATAATTATGAGGATGATGAGGATTATTACTAATATTATCAATAAAATAATAGTAATTATTGTAATTACACTTTTCAATATATTAAAATAGTTACTTTGATTTGTAATAAGAAAATCACAATATTACTGTTGTTTTTACAGCTGAACTGTACAATTATTATTATTATTAACAACAGCATATCAAATAAATTATTGTATTTATTCACAATAAAAAAACTGATGAAATTATACCACAAGCTTCCAAACAGTTCGTCTCCTAAATAATTTGAGTTTGTGCAAAATATAACCATCAAATTCAGATACAACAACATATAAATGAATTATTTGATTATCAAAATGTAACAAAATATGCATGATGACTTAAACAATAGCTAATATTGAAAAGAAGATATTGTTCTAATTCATTAAATTAGTTTTATATATTTTCTTTTGGATAAATCAATTTATTGCTCCTCTCATTTGCTGTATAACAAGTATGATTTTGTGAGTCGAATTTTTCTTCCAATCTTGGTCACATGAGGTTATGTGGTAGCCAGTGCCGTATTTTTACCATTCTCCCTTTCCATTGTTTTCTCTTCAGCTTCGTTTGTGTTTTTCTCCTCCGCACGGCCCTCAGGAGGACCGGTTTGAGAAGACCAGCGTCTGAAGTCACACGTTGGCTTGAGCGAAAGCTTGTTTGGGTCAAATCTAAAGTGTCTGAGCAAAACACGCCGCACCTAAAGATCACCTGCCTGCCTTTCTCAAGTTAAAAAGTCCAAAATGAAAGCAACAGCAGACCTGTTTAAATTAGCCCTTCCCCCTTGTGGCCTCAAATCAAATAAAACACAACAGTTGGAGTCCAAACAAGTTAAAAGAACGTCCTTGTGGGTTTTATCCACTAAAGCAATAGTAACAAGAACAACCTTCTCAAAGGCTAAAATGTCCCAGCGGTCCAACACTCAATAAAGATTTGGCTACTTAAGAAGGTCGAAACAGCAAGCCATTTAAGGGCTTGACATGGACCCAGCTAGCATGCTGCTTTTACCATCACTCATACAGAGGTAATGCAATTCCTCGCCAATCTTCTGCACCTCTGATACATTTAGGCTAATGCCTGATGCAAATGACACGGGGACAGATATAAATATAAATACATCTTCATCACCTGCGTTCTCTCGCTCCGAGAGTCCCCGATAGACGTCCTGTTATTCACTTTATCACACACACATTCACATCAGGGGAGTGAAAGTCTATTGATTGTTGAACAAGGTATGTGTTCAAAGAAGAGATATTAAAGACTTGGACCGGCATGATCTCTGACCTCTTACTGCATGCTTTCCTACTTAGGACAGTTTGAGTTACTATTTTTTGCAATTCTGTCTGGACACACTACACTGACAAACATGTTTGGCTTTATGGAAACAATTTTCACTCAGGAATTGCAGAAAAACTTTACTTGACAGTGTCTTTTTGACACGTAACACGTACTTATCATAGTAATAACAGTAAATTATGCATAATTACATGCAACTAACCCTCAACCAACCCCTAATCCTGTTATAAGGGCATGTAGTTAATTAATATTACCCAATGCTTGCTTACAGTGTAACACAGAGAACTTAAAATAAAGTGTAACTAAAATTGCTAGTGAATTTTACAAATAATTAGAAATATATGGCAAGGTGAAATTTTAAAGTTCAAATCTAATCTGAATCTGCATAAAAATCATAATCCTATCTGGTTTTACTATGAACTATGAATGTTAACTTTTCAGTCTTTCATATTTTGAAGTTTACACCATAAAACAGGCCTGCTTTCATACTTTATTGGACTGTTAATGAAAAGTTATTTCATGGCAATAATGAATCATTACACCGATTAATTTTTAATTCATAGGGCTGAGGGGGTAAAAGAAAAGAAAGAAACACTGCCTGGGACCCGATGACTGTCAGCTCTGAGAATAATCACATATCAGTGTGGAGTTCAGAGCGACGGGGCCATTTCGCATTCTGACTCTAATTAAAGATGAAACGAGGAGAAGAAGTGTTCAACTCGGCCCTCAATCAACATTTGACAGACACCGACCTCACCTCGCATTACCAAACCCACCTGAGCCGCTTCTGAGGGGATCTGCTGAAATGATTCAGAGCAAGCGAGTGGAGCAGAGTGAAGCTTCATCCATGGTCCGTTATACGGCAGGTGGACCGCAGGCTTCCTGAGGGTCAAACTCCGCTTGACTCTATGGCTTGCAAGTTTCCCGAAGCTCAAGTAAAGAGATGAACTCTCACTCAGAGGAGGTGAGAAAACTCTGTCCGACCTCCACGTGGAAGCCAATACACCTTTTTTCGGACTAACCCACTTATGAGACACAGCACGCATCTCGAAATGTTGATAATGGTTCTGATTCACTGGTCAGTTTATCAGCACTTCTGATTTAAAAACCATTAGAAAAAAAATCTTCGTTTTGCAAACATTCAGACAGAGAATCATTTGTCTACTTTTAAAATAAATAAATTGGTGGAGGCACCCTATATTTCAGTATTTGAAATGTGATGAATTTAGATGCACAGAGGGCATAATGTGTTATGATTCAATACCATTTCAATAAAACTATCAGGGATATTATCCAAACGTCCAAATTGTTCCCAGTTGATTCAGAAGCTCACCATCTTTCAGACAGATAATGCTTACAAAGACTATATGAGCATCTACGGTGATCCACACTTAAAATGTTTGAATGCCACTAGACTAGATAACACAATGTCAACACAACGTAGAAAACAGCCAAAATGAATTAAATCTTCCAGTTTGTGAACATTTATTTAAAAGTATGTTTTATGAGATTTTCATCCAAATGCAGTAACTTGCTTTATCTCTTTAGCGAATTTACTTTACTGATGACTTCTTAATTTTCAACTTATCATATAGAGACATATTTATAGATCCAATCAATTTCATAGTGAAGATCAAACACTCTCTAAGCTAAAAGTATGTTTAAAAAATTTGCTAGGAACTGATAAACTACTGTGTATATACACAGTAAACTACCGTTCAAATGTTGGTACGATTTTTTGAAAGTACAGTATTTGAAAGAAAACCACCAGGACTGCATTTATTTGATCAAAAATACAGAAAAAATGTGAGATATTATTATAATTTCAAATAACTGTTTCCTGTTTAAATATATTTAAATGTGTAATTTATTCCTGTGATCAAAGCTGCATTTTCAGCATCGTTACTCAAGAAACATTTCTTATTTTTGAGGAATCCATAATACATCTAGAAATATTATTATTATTATTTTTTTTAATGGTGCAAAAGTCTTTACTGTCACTTTCGATCAATTCAATGCATCCTTGCTGAATAAGGTATTCATTTCTCACAAATAAATAAACTAATCTTAAAATTGAAGAGAAAGACTTCACACCTGGATCAATATTTAATGCAATGACATTCATCCCTTTTTAAGTGTCCAAATACTTATTGGAAACCATGCTTTCATCCCTTCATCCTTTTCTACAATACTGCAAACGCTTATATAACCAGAGTGGCGTCTCTGCGCTCTCATGTTCTACTTATTCAAATGCGTCCCAGCGACTAAATTTCCCTTTGTTTGAATTCTCCTCCAAATCCACGGAACAAAGAAACAATTATTTTGTTCTTGTTTTGCCGGCCTCAACTTTTACAGCATTCTTTTTGAAGTCGCCCCGCAGATGTTTTTATTTTGTTTGTTTCTCGCTCTGACTGACAAGCTTTGTTTGCTGTTTGTCGACTCTGCATTTGAGGCTGTAGCGCCACGATTACAAGCTTACATCAAAGTTCCTCTCTTCCCCGGCATCCCTGCCCTGCCGGATCCCAGCGGAGCTGTCTGCGCTGACAGCCGCTACGCCTTACACGCGACACCGTGTGTGTGTGTGTGTGTGTGTGTGTGTTAAAGAGCGAGAAGTGGGTGCTTCAGGCTGAGGACTCTACAGGTTTTGCTTCATGGCCTTAAGCACTGAGGTTGTTCTCTTTGTTGCGACTGCCATGCGCAAGGAGATAAAGTTGACGCGAAGCTTCCAGGCCGACACGTTAATCTGGTCATCCCCCAATCCTCTCGTTCCCGCAGCCCCGCTTCAAGTCATGTCGCTAAATCCCCCATATCTCCCTCCCAGGCCCGCGGCTCTTGTGTTCGAACAATGGCCTCTTAGCGGGCCTTGGACTGACGCCCGACTCTGCAACTGTCTCTCTCTCACCCAGACTCGTTTTCCCTTTGTGAGAGAGTGTGTGCGCGGCCCGTTTGGTTCCACGGCGGCGCCCGTTCGGTTTGAGAAGCGTCGACTTGGTGGGCCCCTAATTTGCGTCTCTTGAATGTGTGTTTTGGTGGAACAAAGTGGGCCGAGAACAGAAGACGCAGAGCTGTAACAGAGAGAGCCTAAAACACAGAGAGAGCCGACGCGCTGTTAAGATTTCTGAAAAATACATCCAATAGTGCAACAACAAGCTCAGATATCAAATTATTCATGCGACTAAAAACTTGCAAAGCACCTCTTCAACTCGCTGCTCCCGACTGAGGCTCTGTGTTGTCAACCGAGTGCTTTTTTCTCTTTCAGAGCAGTAAAAGAGAGGTAAGAGAAGACAAACGGGGCATCAGAGTGGCGTGTCTGTGATGCAGAGGGACAGTCGGGGGAATTCGACGCCGTCACCTCCCCTGTCAAAAGCTCTACTCAAATCTCATTTGAATGCTAATTATTTTGGTCAGTTATAAACTATAGATCAACCCCAAAGTCCCTGTGGCTCTTCTATAGGTTCTGTCGTGCCCGTCTGGATCCTGAAATATCGTCCCGGGAGGACGCGAATCACCTTGCTTTCTAACATGTCCCCTGTCTCTGCTTCTTTCATTATACAACACATAACCTATCAGATATTCCTGCTTCTGCTGGCACTCCGGCCTTGTTGCCAGCCATCAGTAAGAGGGAAAAAAGGCACAAAGCTCGTTTTATCTCGCCTCAGCTGCCGTTCACTGCTCTGTTTCCCTCTCTCATACTCTCTCCGCCACTTGCTCTCTCTTTCTGTGCTTTTCCCCCATGGAGCAGGGCCGATGTCTTAAGAACTCACAATTCTTCTCGTTTTTATTGAGTTTTTTTGCCTTTTTTTCTCTCAAATGAAAACACTGCATGAAGCAGTACAAAAGCAGCGGTGTTGGAGACACACAAAGACGACAGTGACAGAACCACATCGCTCCCATTATACTCAACCAAGCTGTCTATATAGATGCACTGCAATTGTCACGTCACTCGATTGTGGTGTGTCAAATAAATTCAGAATATTCATGCATGTTTAAGCATTAATTATTATATTCAGACTCTTTATTTAATGTACACTGCAAGTGGACAATGTGACAAAAAAAAAAAATTAAAAACCACACAATCTGAATCTTTCTTCTGCATTGAAAAGTAAACTGAATTGAGCCAGTTTGGAACATTTTCATGAGCCCAGTCACAAACGTCAATTGTTTTTAGCAACGTCTATTACCTGTTGGGTTAAACGTTCATGAACACAATTTCACTGGAAATTGATACATACTAATCATTGCAACCGATAACATCAAAAGTCACTCTCAAAGTCGAGTCTTCATTCTCCCACTAAAACTGGCATATTCAAATCAGCAGAATTTACAACACATTTAATATATAACAAAAATCCAGTTTGGAAGTCAATAAAGCACATGCACATGATCAGTGGACGTCATCGTATCATCAATTGGGTCAAAACTCTCTCGCAAATAATAGAGCATACTATTTACAGTGTATACAACATGTGCAGATTTTCATTAAAATACCCGGACAACTTAAAACTGAACGGGAAAAAAGAAGCAACGTCTATGCAACAGCAAATACTGCAGAGAATAATGCATCTCACAATGCACTCAACATGACCAATCCAGCAGGGTTTTTCCTAACGTTTAATTAAAAATGTCCCAATTATAATTTGTATGTATACACATAAATGTTTTCACATAGCATACTACTGTAAATGTTGTTAGATTGTGCAAACTGTTTCACTGCATTATTATTATTATTATTAAAAATACTTCTGTATTAGGTGAATATTGCAAAGTATGAATTAAACAATTTGCTAGCATTGCAATAAAAACATTGGCTATATCAGGAAAAGCATATTATCATAATACTATTACAGTTGTGCAACTATACTGTGTGCCGTATGTAGATTTCTGTATGCATATGTGCATAAAATGGTGAGTATACAAGAGTGGACACAAAACAGAGTAATGTATGATCCCACAATGCAATGTGCTGGAGATAAACTAGAAAAAAATATCAGCCACAATAAGACATTTTAATTGATTAAAAGAACAAAATTATGGCACAAAAAAAAACAACACGGACAGACATTCATCAAATTATTGTTGACATTTGCAACTAGACTTCACATCAAAGAACAGAATTCAAGATTCAGAGTCTGACTGCAATCTGAAAGTTCATTAAGTAGCTGAATGGCATTGGCGCAATTGTTAACCGCAGCATTTGTAATCGGTGACCTTTAGATTTTCTTTAAGAGCCTGATAAAAAGAGATGTGATTTTGCATCAGTTGTTTACCACCCTGTTTACAAAAGTATTCCAAATCAATTCCTATTGTTCGCCTCCTCAAAGGGATTTACGCTTTCCCAGAAGAAACATGTCAAGACGCCGTTCATTCAGCAGGATAAAAGTGCAACCTTTCCGTGCGCACTGCACCGGAGGCCGAGGAGAGAGAAATCGAGGGTCTGCAGCCCCGGCCCGAGTCTGGAGAGACTTTCCGGCGGTCTCCCGACAGCGTTATCGCACTCCGCTGCTGCTACAAGCAGCGGGCACACAACAAAAAGTCATTCTATAGTTATTGTCTGCCCTAATTGTTCTCAAGACTTGAGATAAGTACACTACGTGACGGACAATTTCAGAGAGGACCCCCACCTCCCTCAGAAGCGCACACACACACGCCGTCATTAGCAATGTGCGCGGGGGGAGCACGTTGAGCGGGCACTCAAAAGCACTTGACTTCCTGCCATCTGAATTAGCGGCTTCCTTTCTTATTTGTTTTGATGGACAAATCGCAAGGCTTTCATCCTTGCATACTTAAAGATGACACCACAAACTGGCAGCCTGCGCTATTGTTCTAGCGAGCGTTTATTCAACGCTGCAGCGGCTCGCTCGCATTCATGCGACTCAAAGGAAGGGCCGCTCCCAATTTAAAGGCGTTTATTAAAATTCAGACTAGCCATTACACGGCAGAGCGCGGGGAGAAACTGCACGAAAAAAACGAACAAGCTGGTTAATCAAAAGTTAATTGTACAATTTTCATGTAGATGAGCACGGCATATACATGACTCCCCGCTCTGCGATTATTGAAATAAATAAACGAGGCTTCTAGAAATGTGGTGGGACTTTGCGGCTGGTAAACAATCAGGCCGAGTTTAATTTGTGGTAAACAAAGTGATTATCCACCGGGGGTACGGAAGGAGAGGCTAAGGTTAAATGAAATTTGCAAATGTACAGATACGAGGCGTTTTGTGTTGGAGTCGAGCAATTATAGAAGCGGTTTAATGAAGCAAGGTCTGGCATCAGGGGAGCCGTTCCGACTTCAGACGACCTACAACCAGTCACACTTCTGAGGAGCACATTAGAGCAAGAACTTCACTGAGAGCGGAAGAAAAGACACAAATGCACACATGCGTGGATGCTAGTGGTGTGCAAAATGTTTAGTCAGTGGGTACAACTACTAATTATGAGTGTTTACGGTCACTATCCACCTGACGACTTCCCTCCGTCTTGTTCACTCAGTCATTGGTTAAGTTGCACGAGTGCCCATTACTAGCAGAACCCTTGCAATGACTTTAAACACCTTAAGTGGGTCAATTAAGTGCGAGTTATTGCTGTGACTTAATAATTGTGTTGCATTGTGGTCCGTGGATCTGCCTGAAGTGTACATATCGAGTAGATGTGCTCTCTCTGTTGAAATCGAGGGGTTGAGGGTCTGTGGGATCTCATCCACTTGGGAGTTGGAAGTGCTTAGGGAAGTTTGTGAGTGTATGTTTAAAAGCGGAGGTAAACACAGCCATTAAGTGCGTCGATTTATACCAACAATGTAAAAAATCCTGCAATATCAACAAGATCCTGCTAATGAATCGTAACACTGTCGACTCAAACTCTTTCCACAACTCTACAAAAAGTTGTTTCTTTAGATTCACTTACTTTTCGACCATCCAGAGACCAATGATAAAGCAGATTCTGACAGTTAAAGATACTGAGTTAGCAAAACACACACACACACACACACACACACAGCCAAACTTCACACAAACAAACAGGAAAACAAGTGTTGTTGCATCCATTTCTTGGAGAAAGTGTTAACGGCAGTACGATCTGACACACTATGGACTTTTAAGGTAATCAGCTAACCAAGCTAGATCGTTTTATTGTTGACATCTATTTAAATATACATCAGTTATGCTCATCTTTGCTCACTCCTTTGAAGTTTTCTTGTGCAAAACAGCTCTATATTAAACAAGGCACATACATTTTTTTGTTACAGTGCACACACAGTTTAAAAAAAGACCTCACCTGGTGTAGTGACACATGTCCTCCTCGAGATCGGGTCTGTTTTAGGACCCATTTGGGCCCCTGTTTTGGGCCCCATTAGCTCAACTAACTTTTAATAAGGACTCTCTTTGGAGCCTGATTGCAATTCCTACAAAATCATGTTATGATATTTGCTGTTTGAACTACGTTTAATGTCTATACTAGTTAGCTTATCTACTAGCATAGCATACAGATACCTGACATCTTGGTTTACACATGCATTTGCACTTATTCACAATCATATTTAACTCTAATTACGTGTAATTTGTAGCAGTATCAAATATATCAGTTATAAAATCTATGTAATGAAATAATAATTATAGCCTATTAAGCCAATAATTGAACTTTTAATAATAATCAATTTACAGTTTATTGAGTGAAAGAAATATTCATTTTATTTTGCGCTATATTGTAACCTATGCATATTTTAAATGAATATTCTTGCTATGAACTTACCTGACAGAGAGAGACCTGATTTGAAGTGATGCGACCTGTTTTGCGAAATGCTGAAGTTTATTACACATAACTCCCATCAGATCTTACAAGAAGCTTTTTGTTTTACTCTCCATAATGTCATGCTCTAAAAAGGACATAAAGTACCATAAAACTTGCATTGTTATATAACTTCAGAGCCCAAACGACAGGCTTCAGAGAGGATGTACTGTACACCGTAAAATATATAATTGCAAACATCACATGAGCTACTTAAACTCTATTTTTAGAGTCCTTTTTGGAGCTCAAAAACCCCACATCTCTGAAAAAATACCTCTATTGTGTTCCGAGGAAGAAATCACGTGAAAGGAAAAAATTATAACATGAAAAAATTATATCGTAAATGATTTGTGATGTGATAAAAGGAGAGTAATGGAAGCATGCATGATAAGCTGGATCTGTACGGGTTTATAACATCAGTGCGTTATTCATAAATAATGCAGAATGATTCATCATATTTGTTCACTGACATTTCTGATCTTATATACAATTTGTATTTTAGTGTGCTATTCATTGTATTGATTGTTATGTGTTAGGTTTTTGCACAAGTCTAGATCAATACCTTCAACTGTTGGAGAGCTGGTCCATATATAATAAATACATATATGCATAATCACACACACATGAACAATGAATCCTTCCTTATAATTCATTCCAGGCGTTCAAACTCCAGACTACCTGGCTCTGTTCGCAAATTAAATTCCCTCTCATCTTAAGAGACGGCTTCATTTGTTTTTAACTGCATTTGAACACAGCGACTCTGAAGCGCGGTCCCATACGTGAGGCGTGTTGGCAGAGCCCGGCCCCTAATGCCCAGCTCTATTAGGGCACAGTCTCTCTACTGGGCTTTGGCAGAAACGAATCCACATTTTCATTCTAACCTCCTGTAGTTTCTTATTCTTCTGTATGAAATTAGAATTTATTAAAGCACTTTGGACAAAGGCATGCTGAGAAAAGTAAGAGCCAGAGTCGGTATCTTTAGCGGGATGGGAAGTGAAGAGCACACGCCTCTGGAGGGACTGAAGTTGCTCCGGAGCGATTCTCATCGGTCAGGTCTTAGATTTGAGGTTTTCACTGCATAACAATTTCTAAACTCCACATGTATGATGTCACCTTGCACTAGCAGTGGTCAGCAGGGCAGAAAAGAGCGGATGAATTAACAACTTTGACATGTTGGGGTGAGCAGGATTTGGTGCAACATAGGCTACTTGCCAGCATGACACACACGTGTTGCTACTCTGTGATGTTAACTATGACTTTTATGAATTTTATTGAGAAAGAGGTGAAAGAATCAGAAAAAATATTCAGAAATGATTCCGTATTACTATTAATTACTAGTAATAGTTACATTACTATTATCTTTTGAATTATGCTGTGTGTTGAGGTGTGTTCATTGTCATACTCCAAAAAAAATTTTTCTTTCTTATAAAATTGTAAATAATTACCATTACTTTATATGAAAAATATTAATTGACAAAATATTTTAGTTTTCCTTGCATTGTTTAGGTCAGATCAGATTTTCAGCTGTCATTTTAAGCAGTCATTTTACCCCTATGGGGCATGTTGTCACATTTCACTTCCATTCTTTTATAGTAAATAAAGAAAAAAGTACTCACTGTATTAATTAAATAACACCACATACAGTAATTGCACTAGATATGTGTGAAATTAAAAACAGGAAAATACTCTGAAAGTGGATTTACACTAAATGAGAAAGTCAAATGGTGTTAGGTCAGGCCTCCTCCACACTTCTACAAAACAAACAGGAAGCAGAACTTACCAGGGATGTTTACGGGTGTCAACAAACACATCTAATGTCATGTTGCATCTGTACCAGATAAAACTCTGCTAAACTAATCCAGTGTAACATTATTTAGCAGAGTTTATTATTTAGCTTGATTTCTTCTAGGAAGCAGCCAGCAGGCCTCGCGCTCGAGCATATTTGGTAAACACAACAGCGCCACCTACCGACTGCAGGCCAGAACATCAGGGTCTTAATGAGGCCGCAGTGTTTCCAAGTGCTGTCAAATATCTTGGGTATAGCTTTTTTTCCCTTTCCTTCTGTATATTTCTCTATATGAAATTGTTTATATATATATATATATATATATATATATATATACATTTAAAAAAAAAAATTATAATTATAATCTTTAAAATTAATAGAAAAATAAAATAAAAATACATTTAAGGAAAATAAAATAAAAGCATGATACATACACGTTCCATCATGTTTAAATATATATTTATATACAATTTTATATATTTTAATTTTAAGTGAAACATAAGTAGCCCTGGACATGTTCATGGCAATAAAAGAAACAAGCACAGCTCTCCACTAGATGGCAGCAGCTGCTGGTTTTCTCTGTTTGATGGACTTCCTCCTGCTGTGTCCAACAACTGGACAACAATCCTGTCCACTGAGATTAAAACATTAGCCTTTACTGCCTTAGATATCCCATACAATCCTTTAAATTCACTGAATAAAAAGGAGTAAAGAATAAATTCAAAGAATAAAAAGGAATTGAATTAACTGAGAGATGCATTTAGTTAATGAATCCATGAGTAAACTGTTCTTTAAACCCAGAATGAATCTTTGCACTCATTGAAATCACACTGGTGATTTCATTGGAACTGGTTATATATTTGTAAATAATATGATATCCTTGTTATATAATGTATTTTATTATCAAATATTTTGGAAGCTGATTAAACCTTAAATTATGTAGCCATATGTATTAGTTTAAATTGCTTGGTCTTTATTCTTAGCATTTTAAAATGTAGATCAAACTTTATTTAGCCATTTGTATCATACATGTATTTTTTTTTAAAGTAAAATATAATATATTAAACTTTTGTAACAAAAATATAAATCTTATAACACATTGTAAGCAGATTAAACCATTATTTAACCATAATGTTTCACATTTTAAATAATAATTGTATTATATTTTTATTAGCCAATTCAAAGCAAGTGAATGCTTAATTTTGCCATTTTAATTATATTTATTACATTTTATTTGTATTATAATTACCATTTGTATTATACATGTATTTTTCAATAATTAAATTAAATTTGTATCACTAATAAAACATTTTTTTAATTTAAAATATTTTATTAGCCAATTTAAATAAAATTAATACTTTGTTTTAATTATACATTTATTTATTTACCTAATTTGTATTATTTTAAATTACTTATTAGTTATTTTAAGGTATGTTAAGTTATTTTAAGTTATTTTAAGTTATGATTAGCCATTGGTGAAGCTGATCAAACAAATAAATCAAATTTAACTAATAAACCAAACACAAATAAGACACGTGACAACGAAGTGATTTCATAATGCATTTGTTCATTTATTTGTAAATCCTTGGCCTTCTGCAAGGCAAACAATCAGTGATGTGTGTGCTTTAAAAACCTGTGCAGTTTTTCTCAGCATCATTCTCAGGGAAACAGAGGCAGGACGTTTAAGGTCAGAGGTCATGAGTCTCATACAGTTGTCGTTTCTGTGCAAGATCACATCTCATAGAAATTCCTGCTGATCTTACACCATGGAAAAGTGTTTGTGCCTTTCTTACGAACAATACTTCAGCTGTGAAACCATAATCTCTTTTGCTCTCTCTCTTTATGTGATGGCTATTACTTTTGCTTCGAAACCAAAATGGAAAAATGTTCACATTTGCAATGGCCGATGAGCACAATGTTAAAAACAGGAATACAACTTTTTTTGACACAATGACATCTCTCATAGAATGTAAGACAATAACTCTGTATCTAATAAATAAAATGGCATGGAACATTCATTTAACATGCTTTGTCTCGCAGGATGTCCCGTCTGCAACAGTGCATAAATACATACCACCTACAGCTTTACAGATTCGACACCAATCGCCTCATAAAAAATAAACATAATTAGATGAACAAACAAACAGACAAAACACTATTTTACAAAAACAACAACTGAAGCCCAACTGGAATGATCCGTCATCAGATTTAAGACCAAAATAAAATAACCCATTTAAATATGTTATAAAGGAGACGAAACAATGTACAAGTTCTTAAAACTTTAGTAGCCTTAGTATATTACAGATAGATATGGTCTTTTAGTAACAAGGAGAAGTGCATAGCAAAATAGAGCGCGATTATTTTCCAGTCGCGGTGTAAAATCCTGATCGACTGGTGTGTAAAAAAGCATCAAACTCAAACATTTAAGGCAGATCATTTGAAATTGGCATAGTCTGAGAAAATGTCGACAAAGTCCTGTACCACTCTGTAGCAGAAGTCATACTGTTCCTGCAGAAAGAAAGAAAGAAAGAAAGAAACAAAGAAAGAAAGAAAGAAACAAAGAAACAAAGAAACAAAGAAATAAGGAAAGAAAGAACCATGAGCAAAGCGTTCATTCTGTACTTACAAATTTTCAGAAAACTTGATTATCCCTTACAGACATTTACTATGATCATTATCAAATATATTACTGTATTGCTAATATTTTTTTAAATATGAATTATGATTCATTATCATTTATGTCATTATATTACTTGAATTAAGTCACAATAAAATGTATAAATGATTAAATTCATGTAAAACATTCTTCAATACTTCTCATTAATTTATATTACTTGAATTAAGTCAATAAAATAAATATAAAATTCATTCGAAATTGTCACAGTTAATATTATTAATTTAATCAAAAGTACCAATTATTGTATACTAACAATTTATATTCATATTACTCGTACTACATCATAGTAAATTAATATATTATATTATTATTAAATTAAATTACTATTATTAAATTCATAGACGAAAATATATTTTCAATGTTACTATAATATCACAAAATTTGATTGAACGTAATAAAATGAATGAATTAAAACGCTTTATAAAGCAATATCAAGTGCAATAGCAAGTTAGCACATTTTGAATTGTATTATTCTTACTGACCACTGTCTGCACCATGTGTGGCCGCTGCATTCGTAAACTCTTCACAGTCTGAAACACATCCAGCAAACCCTCGGCTTTCACTCGCTCCAGAATATTACTGAGAGCGATAAACGTACCAGTCCGACCCGCTCCGGCACTGCAGAACAAAAAGAAAAGACATGAAACAGTCACGTTAGGAAAGCACTGGTCGAGCACAAGCACCCGATATGATAAAGGCATAATTCACCTAAAGATGAAAACTCACCCTCATGTTTGACTTTCTTTCAAGAAAAATATATTTTTTTTTATTTTAATAACAAAATACTTTAATAACTATAAATCAATGCTTTGGGTCTGGTTGCACTTTATTTTACAGTCCTGTTCCCCATATACATACATTCATTCATTTATCAGACGCTTTTATCCAAAGCGACTTGCATTGCATTCAAGAAACACATTGACATTCTAATCAGTTCCTGCTTTCCCTGGGAATCAAACCCATGACCCTGGCGTTGCAAGTGCCTCTCTCTACTGTTTGAACTACTTTAAGGGTGTGTGTTCACACTCGGCATGTTTGGTTCAGTTGAAACTAACCCTAGTGCGATTGCTCTGTTTGTTTGAATAAATGTGAATGCTGTCATCCCATCTTTTCTGTCTCGGGGGAACTCGAGCGTTTTAAATGAAATATGAACGCAACACGGACCAAAGACAAATAAATGAAACTAAATGCTCAAGCACATCTGTTTTTCTCGTCATAGTTGCCCATCACAGTTCAGTACAGGCAACACGACCTTCATTTGTGTGTGTGATGGAGGGATTCCTGGCACTGTTTTGACTCCTTTACACGTTTTATAAGCTCTTTACGAGTTCTCAGCTGGTCAACATACCATAATATGTAGCAACCAGCGCATTTACACCAGCAGACAGCATTGATTTGAATGTTCGGTAAGTTCTGACACGAAATATATGTATTAAAGCCAACCAATCAGGTTGTGAACATTTCCCTATATCTTTAGGATCGGTGAAAAAAAAGCCAATGTGAACGGTAAGCTGACCAAACCCGATTTGTTTATTTTTTTGGGGTGTTTCTCAAGCCAGTTGTGTGTTTTACCTGCAGTGCACGGCGATGGGGTGGTTCCCCGACTGCTGCTGTTGTTTCTGCACCGATGCGATGATGTCGATCATCCCTTTGCCTTCGGCTGGGATTCCGATCTCTGGCCAGCCGTGGAAATGAAAGTGCCGAACCAAACGTGTCTGTTTCTCCTGTTAGCAAACGCATTACAATTCATACAATTCAATGCATGTAAGCGGCCTCCACATATCAAATCCAAAAGTACATTGAAGCGACTGTATGCAGTATTAGCACTTGCAATGCAAATAAAGCAATAAAGCACACTCACCGGACTGTACGTGAGCACCAGATCTCTGAGACTGAACGTGTCACACAGCGTATCTCCTTTAATCTCAACCGTGAAGTCCCCGTAAGTCACTGAATCCTCAGTAGGCCAGTACTGAAAACACTTGTCCTGCAACACACACACACACTTCCAACTGACAAAGCTGACAGGATTTGTGTTTGGAAGTTGTGTGAGACCGTCGGCACAACTGGATTTGTAGTGTGTCTGTGTGTTTGTACCTGATCTCTCTCCTGGAGTTCTGTTAGCATCACGATTGAGTGACACTTCCATTCCCAAACCATCCTCCAGAAATCATCCACCGTGTGCGACAGAGGACCCTGTGTGGCGATGAAATAGTCCTTCTGCCGGTACCCCTGGAAAACAGAAACACATCATATATATATATATATATATATATATATATATATATAGAGAGAGAGAGAGAGAGAGAGAGAGATCAAAAATACAAATGCAAACTGACTTTGGAGTGTATATAAACCAGTAACTTGCCAGTTTCTTGGGAAAAGCAATATACAGAAATACATTGAGAGCATCCCGACATATGATTTTTGCGTGATACGAGCAATCCTTTAAGCAAACGTTTGCTTTGAGATACGAGTAAATATTTGAGATACGAGCAGCTCACAGATCCCGAGGTGTTCAGCACTCGGAGCAACTCAAGCTCCTCATTTATGGGGTAATTGCACATGATCTCCATACCTTGAGATATGAGCATCCCGACAAACGAGTATTCCGAGCCTTCCGCAAGCCTTCAAGCTATGTTTGCTTTGAGATACGAGTAAATATTTGAGATACAAGCAGCTTACAGATGCTGACACTAGAAGTGTTGGAGCACTCGGAGCAGCTCAAGCGCCTCATTTATGGGGTAATTGCATATGATCTCCACTAGAGGGCAATTTTGTTTTTACAGCAGGAGGTTACTGGGGGTGACGAGTGATTCAGGAGTATTAAGCTGAGAGCAGCACGAGTTATGTGGGTTCAACAATAATAAATAATATGAGGTTCTGAGTCTATCCAATACACAACACCGGAAGAAACACTACACTTCTGTATTGTGTTTGCATTATCTACATCAGGTGTTTTCAAAGTGTGGGGCGCGCCTCCCCTGGGGGGGCGCCAGAGCATGCCAGGGGAGGCGCAGAGAGTTGTAAAAATTTATAGTCTATTTATAGTACACTATTCCACTATGAGCAATTCGAGTTATGAGCTCGTCCTGGAACGGATTATGCTCGTATCTCAAAGTATTACTGTACATGGTTTAAACTGAATTAAGAATAATAGTCTGACCCTCCATGTAAGAGACAAAATAAATAATAACTTTTATTCAGCAAAGGATCCTGAAAAAATTAATGACAGTTTCCACAAAATTAAACATGCCATAAATGTTTCTTGATCATGAAATCATCATATCCGAAAGATATGGATCATGTGACACTGAAGACTGGAGGAATGATGCTGAAAATACAGCTTTAATCGCACATTTTAAAACATATTCAAATTTAAAACTATTTTAATTTGTAAGAATATTTCACAATTTTCTTACAGAAATGCTAATCATTTAATTCAGAACACATCACGACATCACTACTTTTATCTCAGTAGACTTGTTTTTTTACCGTTTGACTTTTTCCAGTGGGAAAATAGCTGAATAATGCTTATGTCATGTTAAAGAAACATGATGTAAAATACAGGTGCACGGCTGCTAAGAAATATGTGTGGATGGTAAATTGGCAAAAAGTTGGCAAAAAAACAAGCAAATACTAACTCAACCCCAAGAAAATTTTCAGAATTTTTTCAAATTAAACTTAAAATTGCCCTATTTACTTTCTTAACAAGTATCCCTGGTCTCATGTTGAAAGAAAACAATGTTCATCGTCATAATGTCTCATCATGAAACATGAAAAGAGTCATTAAACACTTACATCGATGAAAGACGCGTTGATATAATCGGTGAACTCCTGACCTCTTTTCATCGACAGGATGACTCGATTAAAATCATCTGAACAAATGAATGAGAAAAGACATCACATGAAGCATAAATGACCCTGTTGACCCTTTAAACTCGGGGTGTTTTGAACTTCATGTCTCACGATTACAACTAAAGGCACAAGCAGAACAGGAAAAGGAAGAGAGATTTCTGATTAACTTCCTTGTAAACAAAGCCGAGCAGCACAACAACATGCATGTGACAGATGGAAAGAAGGTCCGTTCAGATTATACTCTCAGATAACAAAGTTTTTAAGAACATATCGAATGCCTAACATTGTTTTTTAAATGAGCTGGCATAATTCATTCAGGGTGCAGACGATCTTAAACTCACATGGAATGATCTGAAGAACTCGGTTTTTCTTCATGTTGGCAGGCAGGTTTCCCGTCCTCATGTTTTCCTTCATAATACGCATGTTTGTCAGTTTCTGAAAAACAGAAACCCATAAAATCCAGATTAGTCAACAATCACACACCACTGGGCATGACCACAGTTTCACAATCATTTCTGAAGCTGTCATTACCATACACTGCATTACGGTATTGAATTGTTGTGCTTTTAACAGGTTTAATATATATATATATATATATATATATATATATATATATATATATATATATATATATATATATATATATATATATATATATATATATATATTATATTTTCTATAGCAATTAAAAACATAAGGATAATAAGGAAAGACTTTAAGGAACATTTTTAGAGGGTAGGAACGGATTTTTTTTCCCCTGTTATTTCTTATGGGAAAATTTTTTTTGAGATACGAGCAATTTGAGTTTCGAGCTCCATCCTGGAACAAATTATAAATTCGTATTTCAAGGTATTACTATACTATAAAAGTCAATGGCCCGTCAACAGTTTGGCTACCAACATCCTTTAAAATACAGTGGTACCTCGGTTTACGAGCGACTTGGTTTATGAGAAAATCGGTGTACGAGCATGGAGGGTCAAATCGGTGTACGAGCATTGTATCAGAGTGCAAGCAAATTTTTCCCTCACCCACGCGCATTTTGGTCCTAACGCTCAGCATTTTCGCGGGCATTTTTACTGGAAATATCCTAATGACAGCCTCTTATAACACAGTCCCGCAGTTCCAACCCCTTTATCACCCCTTAAAGCATTCGTTCTCTCAGCCTCGCTCTGTTTGGCTGCATCATTCACCACAGTGATACTTTTAGAAGTGATAACATTAATTAATTGTGATCGCTATTGTTCATGTAGTGAAATATATATGTGGTTCATGAATTCATTGTCTCCTCACTTCTCTCCACTCCCAGCGCTCGCGGTGGTCGCGCGCGTGTCTCCCGGAGCTCGTGTGGTCGCGCACGCGTCTCCCGTTCCACGACTTTCACTCTGGATTATCACTTCGTTTGTTTTCTGCACTATTATAATAAATTCACTCATTTGCACTTGAATCCAGGTTTTGTGTTTTCCCCCTCCCTCCTCTGTCTCTCATCTCCTTCATGCCAGCAGACGCTGCTCAAAGTGCAAAGTTACAGCAAATTGTCAAGTATTTTTAGAGTTTAATTGTCAATTACTAATTAGTATTTATATGAGATCTTAACGGTTATAATTTTAACTGTAATTAATAGGGTAAAATAAAAACAAAATATTTAAAATGGGCATTTATGGTCGTGTGGAACGAATTAATTTATTTTTAATGCATTCTTATGGGGGGAATTGTTTTGGTGTACGAGCATTTTGGGATACAAGCTCGCTCTTGGAACGAATTAAACTCGTAAACCGAGGTATTACTGTATCTTCTTCTGTGTTCACCAGAAGAAAGAAACTCAAACAGGATGGGAACAACTTCAGGGTGAGTAAGTGATGACACAATTGTGAACTATCCCTTTAAGTATTAAGTACTTACATATTGGGTGCTGTGATAAACACCAGAGAAAATAGAAAAATGTTAATGCCACGTACACTTAATTAGATTGGGTTGTCAGTTCACCTTTTAGCGCTTAAACCCGTAAATTACGGGAGTGACAACCTCATTCTACAACTGGATTAATTGCTGAAAAAAGCAGCTTTGACACGTGACTTTAATTCAAGTTGCCAAATCTTGCTGAAAAAGGACAAGCCCATAATTAACTTATATAAAGCCAAATGCTTTATATTGAAAACAAGACCAAAACATCTCGAACACAGCTGTCGACTTTAATATCACCATAAACTCGCTTTATCAACCAAACCCAAACAAGCATAAAAACCCATATAATATTATAATAAACCGGGCTTGCACAGACTAGTTGACTGTAATGCTCTGACACAACACTTAAAGCTGGACGTCGACTAGTCGCTGATAGAGGGCGTAAAAGGACAAGAAATCTTTAAAGTGAACTTTTTCAGCAGTTAATGCAAAACTCTGAGAGCGCTCCACAAGATCATTTTGATTACACCATCTGGATGCTCAAAATTGATCGTTCTAAACTAATGCGCTAACAGGCACGCATACAGATGCTGATCGAACGCACACAGAATCATTCAGTAGTGCAGACATGTATTGTCAACACTAAAATCACGAAAATAGATAGACACCATGGTGTTAACTGCAATTTCGGGAGCGAGTTGTGTTCCATACAGTTTCCGTCCCTGAAACTTTACAGTGTATATGTGGCCAGATCGTTGTTTACTGGGTTACCAGGGTAACAGCTGCATTTCCGCTGCTCAATAAGCGCCATCTACTGTCAGAGAGTGAATGTGCATTTTCATGCAGTGTCATCCGCCATGCTTCTCATCAGGGCTTGACATTAACACCCGCCAACCCGTAACGCAGTCACTCCCACTAGCCAGTTCGGTAGGTTGCGTTTTATATATATGACTTTGACATTGTAAACACCAATGCTCTACTGATTGAGCTACAGGTAAATTATATACCCTATTATTAAAAATGTCTATATCGTTTTTCCCAATGGTATCGATGACAAAATTGTGGCCAGTAACTAAGCCCTGATTCTCATTCATGTCTCATTCATTCATATTCATTCACCTTAAACTCCTCCTCCAGGCCCACACGGTCAAGCGGAGCATTGGTGTTGTGGAGTTTCTGCAGGTGACCCTCCAGAGAAGACACGTCCAGCTCTGTGTCCCCGTACAGGAAGTACTCCAGCAGAGCCTGATAGATGAATGAATACTGCAACTACAACACACACACACACACACACACACTTTGAGTATACCTTTAGACATGTATGACTTCTAGGAAACCACTTGAAGTAGAACTAAAAATGAAGTAGCTATGCAAAAACCAACGACATGCGCAACTCACATCTGTCTGAACGAGCTGTGATCTCTGCTCACGTATCCGTGACACGAAACCGAAGACGTCCACCTTCTGTTCTGTGTACATCATGTCAATCATGGCATCGATGACGATGAACGTTCCTGTCCTGCCCACGCCAGCACTGACACAGAGACACAGCACAATTCACTCAATCAGACAACAACATGTTGACTTTGCTGCTCTTCCTGTCAGTGATTCATTAGTGCACAATAATAAACATTTAAAAAACACTTTACTTAAAGCCTTTATGTATGATGCAATATAAAAGTATTTTAAATGCAACAATTATGCCTTGTAATGCACATTATAATGCACTGTATGATCTCTTGAATAATTGTAACTACAGTTACTTACAGTACACCTTTAAAAATTATAATGTGTTAAAACTCTCGATTCAATAAATTAGCAAATATTATAATAACTTTTACCTTTGGTAACAATTACTTATAATGCAACTATATAATGATTTGCATTTGATATAATGTAATGCAAATACATTTATTATGCATTATACGTCACTGCAACAAGTAAAGTGTTACCAAAATATTTGATCAAAAATGTAATCAACACCAATCAAACAGGGACCAGTTTTTCATCAAATCAATTCATATAATATAAACAATAGTCAAAATATCAATGATCATGATGGATAAAATAATTCTATCAGACTACATGTTTTTATTTGTTATTAAGACATATATACAAATATTTTATTTAGAATTTATATATTATATATTGTGTAGCTATTTTCTTTGTTTGAACAAAAAATGTAACTCCTTTCATTGTCTTCACTTCAAATAAATTCATAATAATTGCAAGTAAGAAAAAGAAATCTGCATACACAATGGCAGAACACACATTTTTGCTCTGGCCTTGTTCTAATCCGAACACTAGAGGGCATGAGTGATGAATGAACAACCCCTCACAAGGGGCTTTTGACAGCGTTCAGTGTTGCTGACGCCACGTTTGGTTGTTTAGGACACGTGATGAAGGCAGAGAGTCACGACTATGACACACACACTGACGGGATATTGTTTCATTGACCTCTATGAATTCGCTTTATGTATATGACTAATCAGCAGCGAGAAAGGACCTTCCCTAACCTAATTCAAATCACATGCTAATCGTTCTGAATAATGTCAATCATTGTCTGATCAAATTATTTATGCATGCATGACTGACGCAAAAGGGTCTGCGAGGTCTCAGAAATGATTAAAAAGTTATGCAAAATCTGTCCTTTTTCCAAAAGTTGAAATTCAAATACGCACACTCATTCTGCAAGTTATCGTTACTTTATAAAAGCAAGTTTGGGCTCTTGATAAAACTTAAATGTCAAATAATGACCTTTATGACACTTGAAATATAAAATATTAGGCTGAATATATTATATACTGTTCTAAAGTATATGTGAGTGTTTTTGCTAGAGCAAATGAAAAGTTTACTTATTGTGATAGATTACTTAAAAATAATTAATTATAAACTATTGAATAAATCATTATATAATTGCATGCATTTTCTATAATCATTATATCATCTATAACCAGCTCGCTTTAACCCGTAGCTTTGAAAACAAATACAGTGTTATAATAACACTTTTTCATTAGATTAATGATTAAATATTGATTCAGTATTGTAGATTTAAACCAGAAGATTTCTGTGAAGAAGATATTTTGAACGTGCATTAACTTATATAGCAATGCATTGAGAATTACTCAAATAAAAATCTAAAAATACATAGTCAAGGCAAGAAAATTGTTTTGAGCTGGTCTCTATGAAACAACAACAAGTGTGTGAAACAAGTGTGTCATGTAGGTGTGAAGTGAGACTTGATGTTCTGGTAACAGGGTTTAGAGACAGTCAGCCCACCTGCAGTGCACCACGATGGGCCCGGCGTACGAGGGGTTCACCTGCTTCACCTTCTTCAGGAACTTGAGCATGCCGATGGGTGAGAAGGGAACGCCAAAGTCCGGCCAGCTGGTGAAGTGAAGCTGCGTGACCAGACGAGGCGTTTTGGTGCCGTCGCTGGCCTGCTGTGGACGACACAGCGCAGGGTGAGAGTGTGGAGACACAGGAAGGAACAGGCTCTCAAACACACACATATACATATGCACTTGAACAAACCGATAAACCACAAACACATCATTCACTTTAATTATCACCACGGCTAAATAAAGTGCAAGAAAAATTCTGATCTATAATAGCAAAAGACATCTACAGCTCGCATGGAGATGACTAGGCTTCAGACTTACATATTGCACACAGAACTTGCGTATGGTGTAGTCCACCAGTACTGTAAAGTCTTCCACAGCAACACGCACGTTACCGTACGTCCAGCATCCCTGATCAGGCCAATACTGATAACACTTATCCTGCAGAGAAATACAGTGCATTTAAAATAAGCTAATAATTTAAAGTTACCATTATTTTAGTTCATTTCATTTAGTCTTAAATTTTTTTTATTAATTCATGTACTAAATAAATGCAACGAAACTAATAAAATGCTGTTCACCTGCATTGTTTTTTTCTAATAAAACAAGCTGCTAATATAGATACCATTATTTAAGATTATTTATTCATATATTTTATTAATTAATATATTTATTAATATATTATTATATTTTTAATAAATGTTATTGTATTAAATAAATGTAATAATAAATAAATAAATTGCATTATACATAATGTATAAATAAAAAATAAAACATAAAACATTAGAAATATATATTTTTATCCATAATTACATTTCTTAATAAATAACTATTAATTAACTCAAATTAACTATTAATTTTATTAACATAATAAAATAATAAATAAGTTGAAAATGCTGCATTTTGGTTGTGCTAATAAAGTTAGCTTTATTTGAGTTTATTTCTTATTTTCTTTTTATAGTTTTATTTACTTTTATGTACTTAAAATTCAATTGGATGGATGGATGAATGGATGTATATAACATACAGCATGCAGCTAACCTGAATTAATATGGAAGTACAACTATAGCTGATAATATTGTTTTTTAAATACATAAATGATGAAATAGAAATTAGTAATCAACCATTTGAATGTACATTAACTAATACAGAAATGTAAGAATGTCTGTAAATACTATTAATTAAAGTTCCTCAAGAAAACAATGTCATGAACATTTTCTTCTAATCACTGTAAAACCGAGAACACGACACAAGGGTCAAAACATGTAGATCTGTAGATAAACATAAACACATTACATGCCAATCCTGTCGAGTAAATCTGTGCAACACTGGCACTGAACCGCTGTAAGTGCATTAGAGAAGTAAAGGTGACTCTTAAGACACATGATGCTAATCTGAAGTCTTAAAACAGCCTGTCTGTCAATCAGCATTATCCAGCCCGAGAGCGCAGGATAAATCTCTCTTAGTGAGAGTTCGCAGACTAATTAGGTTAGAGCCAGAGAGAGCTTTATCAGCCATTATTAAAATCATCGATTCCAAGTCCTACTCAAAGCTGATTTTAATCTCCTCTCCGTTCTGTGTCTCATTGATTCGCCTTTCTAGAGACGCTCACGGCCGTGATGGAGAGGAGAGAAAGAGGAGAGATCTGTGCCGCATGAACGTCGGAGGCCGTCCACATGGAGAGCAACACACTGGTTAATAGAACGGGACTGAAAACAGATTGAAATGTAGTTGTATTTGCATTCTGATGCCACTTTAAGTTACATAGCACAAGTATGCGAGGCTGTGCAATGTTTTTGACATCGACTCGAAGGGAAAAAACTTCATTAAACAAATGCATGAGATATAATGCTACATTAATATTAATATTGCTATTAATATAGATACATTAAGCAATACGAATACGAACGAAATCTAAAAAAGGGATACACACCTCTTTTCTCTCTTTCAGATTTGTTAGCATCACGATCGTGGCTGATTTCTGTTCCCATATCATCCTCCAGAAATCTGCAACTGTGTCCTGTTTTGGACCTGAAACACAGACGTCATCTTAAGTTCAATTATATCTGATTGTAGTTACCGATAAAGCACTTATGTGGGACTGTTAGATTCAGATTCACTCACCTTGTGCTGCAATGAACTTATTCTTATCGTTGTAACCCTGGGAAACCAAGACGTAAAAAATAACATCCAATAAATTTCACCTTTTTAGTTTTTTCAAAAAAGACAAATGTAATGGCAAAACAAGGGAAAACATACTGGTAAAACTTCCTTTATATATCATGCATTATATTCTTAATGTATGTCATAAATAATTGTAACCAAAGGTAAAATGCATTATAAGATAAGATAAGATAAACATTTATTCGTCCCACAATGGGGAAATTTCTCATTTGCAGATTCTGAAATCAGTTGTTTGACGTGCTTTAATGAATTATACTTTCTAAAGGTGAAAAGTATAAATCTAAAATTATTCATAAGCCAATACAATGCATTATACCATGGCATATTACAAAAACCTTTATAATGCACTATATATACAGTATATATATATATATATATATATATATATATATATATATATATATATATATATATATATATATATATATATATAAAATCATCATTTAATTCTTTACTAAATTTTGTAATGCATCATCATTTGCATCATAACTCAAATAGTATTTTTTTCTTGTTATTTTTTGATGTCAAAGAATTGTATTTTGAACAAGAAATGCACGTTTAAACATTATTATTATTTGAAATAACATAGTCAATTCTGTACAATAGAGTTGTGCAGGCGTGATTGGGATTTGTGAGGGTGTTCTTCACTCCAAAAGTAAAGTAAGGTCTGTGGTTGTAAACATAACTTGACTATTTTTGGACGTTTTGTTCTACAACTTAAACCACACACACACACACACACACACACACACACACACACACACACACACACACACACACACACACACACACACACACACACACACACACACACACACACACACACACACACACACACACACACACACACACACACACACACAAACACACACACACACACACACACTCACCATCTAAATGTTGCTATCTAGTTGCTTAGCAGAAACATAACAGCTTCAACGTTCGATATGGGTGTGTGTGATTTCCTGTTGCTCAATCAGTTGAGCATTGGTGTTTACAACGCCAAGGTCATGGGTTCGATCCCAGGGAAAGCAAGAACTGATTCAATGTGTTTGATTCAATGTGCAATGTAAGTTGCTTTGGATAAAAGCGTCTGCCTAATGCATAAATGTAAATGTGTGATTTAAGTTATAGAGCAAAACGTCCAAGTATTGTCAAAATGCAATGAAGCGTTTTACGGCATGGCAAATCACTTACGTCAATATATGATGCATTGACATAATCTGAACATGGGACCCCATCAATCAGTGTTAAAATCACTCTGGAATGATCATCTGGAAATACAAAAACAATACACATTTAATTGTTCCTTCTAAGGCCCTCATTGTGTTCTAACCAGACAATTTACAAGACTAAAGATTTTTAAAGTAAAAGAGTGAACTGTTATGGATGTGGGCACAAGGAACTGAGAGTGATCAATGCTGCGTTTAGAGAAGTTGGGGTAGATGTGCGAGGGTGGCAGCAGGATGGAGGCAAAAATAATACGGGGGTGAAAGTCGTTCAGATCTGTAATCAGATCCAGGGTGAACTTAATATGTAAAACATACAGTTTTCAGTCGTAGTCTTTTAAAAAGGCATCTGAAATAATAAACGATTTTTGATTACAATTTATACTGAAATGTACGAAACACTTCCAAAACTCATTTGCCACGGAATAGACACACAATACCTCACTGAGTTACACCTCCTCCCCTCACTCACTCGATTAATTTGCTCCGGATGAATATTAGTGTTAAAGGGCTTGAGTTCCCGTGTGGGATTGTGCAAATTGCACAGAATTGTAATAATTCCTGCAGATTTTATGGAAGTGCTAAATAACGTCAAAGCGCTGGTCTTGGAGAGTTTTCACGTAAACACAATCAGTTCTGTTTTAGGTGAATATAAACAGCTGAGAAATAAAACACATGTGTGACAGTGTAATGGATCCGCGTGTCAGGTCTTAAAGTGACAGCAGCCTAATAAAGCTGCTACCAAATTATGAGATAATACAAAAAAATATCCATATGGCAGTTTTTCTCCATGGTATCGATGGCAAAATGTTGGACTGTGAACATACAGAGTGGCTAATACCTTTGGAAAGCACTTGCCACAGTGTTTAGAGCTATGTATGTGCGTGCCGAAAATACCACAGAGAACCAAAATCATGGGGAAGTCCCGGAGTGCGTTCTGTTTGCATCCTCCTTGAAAGCGCTAGATCAATAAACTCGTCTCGACTCGCATAAATCAGACTGAGCTGGACGATGACATCACTATTTTCTCCAGAACTGCTTTATAGGTTAAACAAACTTTATTGTATATTATTTATATGAAGTGCTACATGAATAAGGGAAAAACAGAGAATGCTTACATGGTAAGATGTTTGGATATCTGTTCTTCTCCTTGTTTTCTTCCTTATTGGCCTCTTCACACGTTCCTTGGGTGGAACCCCCTGGTAACGACTGTCAAAAACACAAACGAAACATTTTAACAACTCTAATCCAATGACCACCATAATCTGATCTTGGATGCGATGGCAAATAGCTTGATTTGGACTTGGATGGAAGGCGATCTGAGAATAACAAGCTTTCTAAAAGCATTAAAAGCATTATGACACTCCAAGTACTTTGTGCTTTTGCAAACTGTGTGCATTGTGTGTAATGTATTGTCTCTGCACAAATGCATTGTTGTGAGATATTCATCCATCGTTAAACTCGATCACTTGATTTCATTTAATTGAATTGCACTTGAATTGTTACTCATTCTTACAGAATTGTGTATTTGAGCAAAACTGATCATGCTGTTCAAATTCCCACCGAACTTGTTATTTTGTTATTGCTGAAAATGAATGATATTCTTCCTGCATGTATAGGCCATTGTTTAACCAGCAGAGCCGCTTCCATTCCGACTTAAACAGTTTAATTGGCCATTAAGATTGTTGAGCATAAACCCTTTCCATGGGACAGAAGATCCACATGGTTCATTCAGTGTGCGTTCCTGAATCATGGGGCTGTGAGAGGAGTGAATCCTGAATCATGCGTCTAAAAGCGGGAGAGAGGGACATTCTCGAATGAGTCAGTGCCTGATGACTCTTGAACATCTTAATTCCAGTAATTGTCAGTGGGAAATGAGCAGTTGAGCCATCAGTAAATGTGGAAGGATATTTGCTGATCCACATGAATGCGTCGCAGTGTTTCTGTTAATAACAGCGCCATAATACACCATCAGCACAAGCTCCGTAACAATCTCTCTAGCGAGTGTTGCCACTTTCAGCAACATGAGTGATGTAATCAGTGTAAACCACAGTAATGAGCTAAGGCATTTGCAGTTTTGTATTTCTGCTTGCAATTTTCAGATCACCATTATTGGTTTTAAAAAAATTGATAGCAAATTTCATTTAATTTCACGAATCTCAATGTATTACGAAACACGCTACTATAATAAATGAATAAATACTAAATGAAATATTAAAATAATGACATTCAGCCTCCAATGACTTCTCAATTAAATATTTAGCATTGTCTTCACAGCATCATTATTAAATAGTATATTAAAACTGATAAACTGGCCTGTAAAATAAATGGACTAAATATCTGTGCCAATTTTGATATATAAACTATGGGGGAAAAAATGTAACTAGGAAATATTACATACATATATTACACAAAATATTAAATCAAATATTACATATGTACGTTATATATTATAATTAAAGGCACTTTGCGTCAATCAAATGAATAGCTAGGATTGTCTTCATTGCATCTTCAAATAATATTTATTTTAGAAATAAATTTGGTCATATTTGATTCTGAAGGACTTGTTAAAGCTACTAAAATCATGAGTTTTGACATCTCTAACCAAGATCAATATTCTTTTAAAATACGTGTTCTACATGCACACACACACACACACACACACAAACAAAAACTCACATTATACTCTTCCCGGAAGAGTTTCCCATCGTCAGCCGAGCGTATCCGATACTCTTCTTCCAAGCTGTCTACAGGGATGGGGAAATACGTTTTGGATGTGGAAGGGGATCTTGGCAGTAAAACCACCGTCTGTTGCTCTGTGGAGGAATACGGTAAATGTATATTATACACAAGTACTTAAAAAGTGATGAATCTTTAGACGATGCAACATTTTATGTGAATTCAATGCAAATTTACAATCACCTCACCGAATGAGATACACCACACATGCAGTTTGATTGACAGATGGCATTCCATCACGTTTAGAGCAAAAATATTGCTATATTGTATCTGAAACTGACTTTTTGCTCATAGAACTGCGGTATAAAAACGTTAACGCTTTGATTGCTATTCGAGGACACATTTCCAGTCCTTTTATGACGTGCGCGTGGTTCAGGTATGCCGTACGTAATGAAGACAAAATGTCCCCACAAAGATGGCAATATCCAAAATTCTTGCTCTTGCGTCCCCGTAAGGAAAAGAGTTTATAGTAGGTGATGTTTATTGAAAATGTAAACATGCAGAACATTTTCTGTGAGGATTGTGTTTAGGGTAAGGGATGGGATATTCAGTTTGTATAAATATCAGATAAATAAAATTTACATTTATGCATTTGGTAGTCACTTTTATCGAAAGCGACTTACATAGCACTCAAGAAACACACTGAATCAGTTCTTGCTTTCCCTGGGATCGAACCCATGGCCTTAGCGTTGTAAACACCAATGCTCTACTGATTGAGCTGCAGGAAAGCTTGTATTGTATTGTATAAATATTCTGTAGCTCAAACAGTAGAGAGTGGCGCTTGCAACACCAAGGCCATGAGTTCGATTCCCAGGGAAAGCAAGAACTGATTAGAATGTCAATATATACTATGAATGCAATGTAAGTCGCTTTGGATAAAAGCATCTGTAAAATGCATGAATAATCATCGCTGTATCTTATTTGATATTACGGTTGATTGCCACATATTCTGTTTAATTTCCATTTTTGAATTCCATAATTTAGACAAAAAATCCCATCTAAATTTATAACAGCACCCTGTTAAATACATTCATATTTTAAACCTACAGCCATAGCTTTGTCACCCAGGAAAACATGCGTGGAAGCCGTTCACACAGAATGCGTTTTTCCATTCGACCGCACTACTTTTCCCTTGTTTTTCAGTTTAAACACATGCTAGATGGGAGTCTTTAGACAGTGCACTCCAATCTTGTATCTTTTGCAGCGTCTCACGCACAACACACCGCGTTACAAGAACTCCGACTGCGTCTTTAGACTTTTTTTTTTTGCTCCAATGAGCAAAAACGCATTCTGTGAACGGACCCTTACACCATCATTCAGCATGCCTTTGTAAAAGAATCACAGGCATATTCAAAGCAGCATATGCATATATGCTTCATAAACTCAAGTGACCCTTGTAGCACCAAAAGAAACCCACAACCATTGGGTTAGAGGTTAGAGAGGGTGAAATGTTAGTTTAGAGGTCCATGCCCGCTCATGAGACACAACAACATATACCTGACCTTCTGTCGGCCAGCCAAGATCATCCTCATCATCATCCTCAATCTTATCCTCAATATCATCATCATCATCATCCACCACATCTATATATTCCTCTATACAACACACACACACACAAACAAACACACATAATGACTGGTGTTACTCAGGTGTACATTAGTGCTTACGCTTAAAAAACATTTTGTCATTACTTATTGACACACTCACTGCCTTTCTGTTTTTTTCCTACTATGTTTGCTGACTTAAACACAGCCGTTCAAAGGTTTGGGCTTATTAAGATAATACTTTTTATAGAAATCAATCATTCATAAAATTGATTAAAAGTGACAGAGAAGAAATGTATGAAGGTACAAAACATTGCTATATCAAATAAATCTCTAGTCATCAAAAAATATGACGATTTCCCCCCAAAAATGAAGCAAAACAACAATTTATTCAGCAGTAAATCATGATATTAGAATGGATTCTGAAGGATCATGTGACACTGAAGACTGGAGGAATGATGCTGAAATTACATCTTAAAACATAATCAAATAGAGACTATTATTTCCATTTAAAAAAAAAAAAATCAAACTATTGAATGGTAGTTCACATCAAAAAGACAAACAAATGCCACATTGAGCTTGAGAAAGTTGGTAAACCACTTCCTCTACACAGAAGTGAAGTTCACCTCTGAACAATGAAACAATCTCGCATATTCAAATGTGTTCAATCAAGTCGTTTATCACGCAAACTTTTCCTGCATATATGGAGCGTGTCCATTACATAAATCCACAAATACACACAACCTGACCCTATAAGGAGGGATTTCTCTCACAGGAATTAATTTGGCAAATCCAAGCACAGTTTGAGATCCCCTCTAAACATCTACAGGAGATTGTGAGGGTCCGTCACTTTGGAGACTAAACCCAAAGCCTCAGTTTGCTCCCGAACGCTGTCTAAGAAACACAATCCTAGCCTCTTTTGTGATGCATCGTTGCTATGGCTAACATGAGCCACAGCCTTTGTATCAAATAAGCAAACTCTAATAAAAGCAAAAACAGGAACATATGTTTGAAAAAGAACCGTGTTCCTCTTTCACGTCATTGAAGTTAATTGGAATATTTTTGAGGAAATATTGATAATGGAACAGCGTAATGTTTCCGTTTATGTCTCTGTATCCATGAAACTAAATAAATAATTCCATACACAGAGTTTAGTCACTGCAACTAACAATGTTTAGAGATTCGTTAATGGGAAGGGGGCGTCACACTGTGGTCTGTGTGGGTCCTAACAGGAACACTACATGGGGGATGAGACATTAAACCGAGGTCCTGACTCTCTGTGTTCATTAAAAATCCCAAGAGTTCAGAATCCTGGACAGTTTTGCCCATCATGGTCTCCTAATCGTCCCCATAAATACTGATTCTTCATCACTCCGTCTCCTCTCCTCTTCCTCCAGGTGATGCTGTACATTGGTGGAGGTTGAGGAGATCCATCCTTCCACGTAAAGCGCTTTTAGTGCAAAGAAAAGTGCTAAATACATGTAACTATCTTCTACTTGCTCACTAATATTAAACTACACTGTAAAAACGCCACAAAAATGCTTCTGCCTCAATTTATTTGAAGTAAAATCAACTTTTTAAACTTAAATTACATTAAACCGACGTTAAAAATGAGCCGAATCTAGTATAACAAAGTTGAAAATAGCTTAACAATTTGTATAGTGCTTTACCCCATCAAAATGTGCTGTTGGCTGATAAAGTCCAGCCTGAAAGTCGTCATTTAAAAAAAAAAAATTACTCTCTAACCAACTTTTCAATTTCATCCATTTTTCATTTGATCCATTTGCTTGCTCACTAATATTAAACTGCACTGTAAACAAACCCACAAAAAAGCTTCTGCCTAAAAATCAACCTTTTAAACTTAAATTACATTAAACCGGCTTTAAAAATGAGCTGAATCTAGTATAACATATGGCTTTTATATTGTTTTACCCCATCAAAACATGCTGTCTTAACTAATTGATCTTTTTTTTTTTCACAATGTAGAAAAGAAAATGTGCATCAAGACAAAATATGCTGTTGGCTGATAAAGTCTAGCCTGAAAGTCGAGTCATTTTACAACATTTTTACTCTCTAACCAACTTTTCAATTTGATCAATTTAAGATTTAGTAAAAAATTAAGCCATGACAACAAATGTTTGCACATAAAGATTCTGGGAAATGATTTTATCTTGATGACCTCTTATCTTTCCATTGTTTTTATCAATGGTTTGGTTTCTCATTGTAAGCACTGGGGATGCAGATGACAACATTCTTCAAAAATCAGCATAATATAATCCATAATCCACAGCCAAAAGGATTTGTTTAGGTAATTACAGTCGTTCTGGATTGAATAACACATGTAGCACACGCTCACGTCCTGCTCTTGACAACTTGACGCAACAGGAAGCCGAACACAGTGTGTTCGACAAAGCGAAAGACATCTCACTTTACAACAAAGCGTTCAAAATCAATCAGTTTCTTTTATCCGATCATAAACCGCTATTCAGAGAAGATAAAGAAACCATTCACCTTGCTCTTCCAGGATGCCATTCGGTACTTTCTTGTCGACAGCTGTGATCACAGCTTTCCTCTGGTTTTTCAACCTAAACCAAGACAGAAAAGAAAAGGAGGGTTAAACACATCAGGAAAAGTCGATACATCACAATCCAAACTCTTCAAGTTTGTCTCACCAACGAAAACTCGAGCTCTTTTTCATCAGAGGTGCTGTTTCTCCACGGACACACGCTGCTCAACGCCCTCTCTACCACTACAACCATACGAAAATCTGTGGCTTTACTTCTATGTATGAATAAATATCTGTGTGTCTGTGAGACAACGTGTCTCAGTTCCTGTCCCTGCCCTTAATATAAAGGGGTGGAGCTTGAGAGCATGACACACTCACAGTTTTGAACTCGCGGTGTGTGTGTGTGTGTGTATTTGTACCATACCTGAGGCAAAACCAGGTCAGCAACCCAAGAAAAAGCACCAAGACGGACAGCCCCAGCAGTATGGGCAGGATGTGTGTGTTGTCAGACTCCTCTAAAGGAAGAAGGAGAGGCTGTTAAACCCACAGTGAACAAAAGAACAGGAAACTGGCTCACGAACAGAGAGCGGACACACTTAGCTGCTCTGGCGCTGAGCGTTTAAGTGAGGAATGGCAGCCAGTCAAACCAAGGCATTATTAGTGATTTAATGGAGAGCTTGGTGCTGTTTTGACTGTGGGGATAAGCATCGCTCATTCATTTAACAACAGGTTTGACATGAATCACCCGTTAAACCCTGGGATCAGCACTTTACTGCAGCCCAAATCACAGTCTGCGTAATCCAGCGCAGATTTAACACAAATCCACACGGACACACTAATGGTCATGAATGCATAAACACTGACAGCGACCGGGGAGGATTCAGATTTCATCTCGCTGGCAAAAGTTATACATCTACAAAAATGGGTGACGGTATTGGTGGGCACATTTTGCACTTTTTCTCTTGGTTATTTGTGAGTAATACCTATATATATCATTGAGGTATGTAATTTTTTTAGAGGTTGCAATGCAAAAAAAAGAAAGAAAAATTCCCAATTTTGAAAATGTCCCAAATTTAAAATAGCTTCAATAAACAAAATGACATATGCTGTATAGAAACATAAAAAAAATAAAAAAAACAGTAGCATACTGTTGAAAACAATGCATTCTGGGAAATAAGGTTTGATATATATATATATATATATATATATATATATATATATATATATATATATATATATATATATATATATATATATATATATATATATATCAAACCCTATTTCCCAGAATGAAAAAAAAAATAATATATATATAAATAAAATAAATATAAAAAAATAATAATAATAATTATACATATATATATAGTATTTGTGTGTATCATAAATGTGATACTCTGTGAAATTATATCATTATTACCATCATCAACTATAAATAATGAGCACTTACCTGTGTCATTGGGATCTGTTGAATTGGATGTGTTTAGTTGTAGCGCTCCGGTTACAAAAAAAACAAGGACCATTGTGTCTGCAAGAGAAGAAGAGAGCATACCAGTAAATAATCCAGAATTACTCAGATCATACTTAAATGTGACTCTACATTACAGTCTATTCAAAAACCAGCAGAGCACAAAGACATGCAGCCGTTTCACTCCTTTCCACTAGATGTCATCAGAGTCATTTAAATACAAGCGCTTTAATGCTGAAAGCACCTCAGTAATGAGATTTTAAAAACTCTTAACCTTCCCTTTCTCATAGATTAGACATCATTACTTATTTCGGGGGATTTTATGTGCATATGTTACACAAAATATCAAGCGGGTTCAAAATAAAATCCTTATCTGAATTAATCTGTGCATTAAGAGGCGTTAAAAGGCTCATCTGATGCATTATTCAACCTGAAAGTTTTTTTTTTTTTTTAATGGGGGATTATTTAATGTTCCCCTTAATCTGCATATCACGTGATTGACACATTCAGCAGGACTGGATCTCTCCTCATAATTTGCTCTCGCTCATGTCCATTACTCAGTCACGCATCAGCTTTGGTTAGGCGTGTGTATTTTAAATCCCTAACCCGTTGTAAAAGTAAAAGTGAAGCGTGAGAGAGAGAGAGTGTGAGTGTGAGTGTAGGCCGGCCTCTATCTTCTCTATCTGGAAGGCAGATGTCGTGGGCTACTTCTGGACAGAAAAAGCCACGAGAATCGATTTGGTCTCAGTTCTGCAATCAGCGCTGCTCGAGAGAGATAAGACTCTCCACAAAACACCCACGCACAGCCGCTGATGCTCTTCATTGAGAAAATGAAGTGGGTGATGCTGCTAATTCACTAAAACAGCACAATGCATATATAACACACACCGGGAACTCAAAGCCCTGCGGTCCTGCGATGCAAACCACTGAATTCAACTCTACTCAACTCTGTAGGTGTTCAAACTCCAAGGAGTTCAGATGAAATTCAACCAGTGTCCATACAAAACTATTGCGTTGCATGATTACACATTTGAGTGCTCATAATTAACATGCTGATTATACTTTGACTGCAGCACTGTTTAAAAAGATTTTAATTTTAATTAACTTTAATATATAATTTATTCCTGTGATTAAAGCTGAATTTTCAGCATCATTACTCCAATTTTCAGTGTCACATGATCCTTCATTAATCATTCTGATATTGTGATTTGCTATCGATGAATTTAAATAGTTGTGCTGCTTCATGTTTTCTTTTCAGGACTCTTTGATGAATAGAAAGCTCAAAATAATGGAATGAAAAAGGGAAATATTTTGTAACATTATAAAAGTCTTTACAGTGACTTTTGATCAATTTAATCAATTTTTTTGTTGCATAAATTATATTATTATCATAATTTTCTTATTCATCAATATTTTTATTAAATATTAATGTATTTATTATAATAAATTAATGATTATAAATTAGTAATATTAATATTCATTCATAACCTTTTATTTATTTATCTATTTATAAATGTATACATTTAATTTCTATTAAAAAAGTTTAGGCTCAGTTATATTTAAATGTAAAAGTTTATAAATACATACATACATACATACATACATACATATATATATATATATATATATATATATATATATATATACACACATATACACATAATATATATACACACACACTATATATACATATATATATATATATATATATATATATATACATATACATATATATACATACATATACATATATATATACATTTACATATATATATATATATATATATATATATATATATATATATATATACACACACACATACATACATATACACATACACACTTTACATACAATTCTGATTATGGGAAGAAAATAAAAGTTCATGGACATTTTTCTCATTACTTTGTGTTGCATTATCGTGTCCTCCAGACTTTCTCCCTGGTAACCTCACAGACTGCATCATTCATCAGCTGGGGTGTGAAATAAAGTGCTTTCTGCATTAGCCGCTGTGATAAACCGTGATCAAATGCTGCATTTTTCCACAGTATCCCAGAGCACACTGGAGCCGGACAGCAGCAGAGTATCTGAGTCGATACAGTATCCCACTGCAATTAATAAAGAGCTGAGAGCTGTCCGCAGCAGCAGAAAGACCGATGGGAGAATTTTAATGAGAAGAAATGACTCTCCCCGTTCCATGCGGTGTAAGCCGACAGTCAAGCCTGAGGAAACGAGTGCACAGGTAAACATATTTATATCTATCCTAAATAAATATATATCATCTTAACCCATGCTTCTCCACTGAGATATACAAAAGTCTTTCTGGGGGAAAAACGTGCTAAATTTTATATCCACAAACACACACGCACACACACACATATTTATGGCCTGCATCTGAGTAAATGAATGCAAATTAATTGAACCTCGCAATTTACCACATGCTTTTCATTCAGAAAGACTTCTGTGTGTCTCAGTGGAGATACATGGGTTAAGATGTATTGTCCAAGGACACAGTGGGGACAAGTTTTCCTCAGAGACAGCGCTGTTCACACACACACACACACACAGAGACTGCTGTGTTTTTGCTAGGACACAGTGGGAAACTGTTAAAGTAAGTGGGGCAAATCAGTGACACACATAAATCTTGTGTAGCCACACTTTACTGCAAGTAAATGGGTCTGACAAATCAGTCTTTCAGACTCGGTGTGTTAATAGACTGTGAGCTGCTTCCTCCAAGTCATGTTTCTTTAAAGATAATTCTATAATTTTTAAATGCATTCAGCATTTTTAATAAACATAAATGTATCTTTTGCAGCAAATCATAATATGAGAATGATTTGTGAAGATTATGTGACACTGTCAAGACTAGAATAATGATGCTGAAAATACAGCTTTAATAACAGGAATAAATTACATTATACTGTATATTCACATAGAAAACTGTTATATTAACGTATAATAATATATCACTGTTTTTACTGTATTTTTTTATCAAATAAAAGCAGTCCTTCTGAGTAGAACAACATAAACAACATATTTCTTTATTTTAATAGACTACACTAGTTTACCTATATAAAAGAACTAAAATCAATCAAAAATCAATTCAAACATCACAAAACTATAATAAATATTCTTTTTTTTATAAAGACTGTGTTTTGATTACACAACACGTTCTATTAAAGATTAAATTTAAGTGAGCGTTAGTTGATTTAAAGGTAATCTAAAGGGAAATTAACATTTAATTAATCGATACGATACAATAGCAGATACAATGACACGTATCGATTATAGAATGATATGAAATATGATACGACAGTATATTGTGCATAAGGTAGACGATTGTTAAACAAACTCAGCACCAATGCTGAATTGTTTCCTTTACATAATCACAATGAAGCATCTCCCCCGGTCCTTCAGCGAGCATGTGATGTGTTTGCCCCAGTACAGGGCTCTTCTTAGAGTCATTACTGTAAATGGGTCATGGGGTAAAGCAAGCAGACAGGCTCCTTTTATATGAAAGACATTTGCATATAGCCTTAGGTGAGGCCTTAACCCGTCCACAACATGTGCCGGAAACATCCCTGGATGCACTCGCAAAGTGATACTCAGATCTCAGTTTGTGTGTGTGTGTGTGTGCGCGTGTGTGTGTCTGAGCAGCTAACCACAAATTAATGATGCTCTGTCGTTGGGATTTTTAGCCCACCCGAAAACTCCCAGCGACTGCTCGGTCTATAAATGAGGAACTCTCTCTGTTCACACAGACATATCATTTCCTTACGCAATCAGCAAAAGCAAGAACAAAAAATGTGTTTGTATGCTTGTGTATGAAGTGTAAACGTATGGTTTGAATGTGCCTGACCAAATTCTCAATGCATCTGAAACCAATGTACATAAAGTGAAAATCCATTTCAAAACCTACTGATCTGCCTTGCTATCTACAAACGATTTACAACAATCAAACTGAAACAGAACTTGCTGATCTCGACTTGATTTGTACTAGGAAATAATTAAGCCCGAATAATGAAAAATGTAAGGAGAACACACAAACACACACATATAAAGTAAATATATATATAATACATGAATGGTTCTTAAGATTATGTATTTTTAATATCTCCACGTAGATTGTTGACTAAACAGTAATTTTACAGATTCCAGGAGCTGCTATTACAGAAACATATTACATTAACAACTCACAGCATCGTTCACCTCTGTCATCGTCAGCTTACAATCAGCTGAAAAACACACCTGAACTGCATGTGAACTTAAAAACTGTTCACGGTCTTTTTAAAAATAAGTAGTCTGGATTCAAACCCTCAACGCCAGCACACACTGCACCTCCACATGCCAGCGCATGTGCGATTACCATGTCAGAGGAATCCATGCACTTAACTTTACACGATTGTGAAGTTAAAGCTGATGCTAGCCATTTCTGCGCCACAAGTGTGAGTAAAGTAATCATGACTGTTGTGGGTGGTTTAGCAGGCAGCCTGACCAGCCTGACCAGTTGAAAAACGCCCACAACTCCCTTAAAACAGCCATTTGTACAATGAGTTTCCCCCTTCATTCCTGACAGGTGTGATAAAGTTATTTTTAGATGCAGTTTCCTGCTGTTTAAGATGATTTTGGCATTTTCCTCCCCTCGTCTCATGCTGTTCTATCTGTAGAGTGTAACTGACCATGAACTTCACTGAATGGCAGTGGGATTTAAACACGCTGTCGTTCTCATTTCAGCAAAATTAGCAATTCTGCCACATGAAGAGCTCGTTTGCATGAAATTACAGCTGATGAGTGTTAAAGGACACGTCACTTTAAGAAAGCAGAATAAAAGAGTCCATGTGCTGTTTTTACATAGCATATTATAACATTATTAGGATATTGCTGTTTGTTAGTCCTTATTATAATGCTATCATAAAGCACATATTAATGCCTTATTCTGGATGACCATATTACACATCCCATAATCCTTCCCTATATCTAAACTTAACTGCCACGTTACTAGTTAATAGTGAGAATTGAACCCTAATCTAAAATGTGGGCAAATATACATATTTGTGTGTATATGTGTCAATGTGTGTGTGTGTATGTATATGTGTGTATACACATGGATACATACATACATACACACACACATGCACACAAATATCTGAAAAAAACATGTACTGTCCTAAAACCAGGCTTCATTTTCTTTAGGTAAAATGTAATTTGTTGTTCAATCCTTTTATTCTCTGTATGAAATATGACTCAGACATGTTCAAGGATTTCAGTCAAATCATCTACTGAATAGATTTTGAACTTGTTGGACCTACTGAGCGTTTTCCCCTGCTTGTTACAATACTGCCGTCTCAGTGAATCAGACGGACAGGTCTGGAGGAAACTAAACGAGGCACATTTGGCCTGGCGGGGGCTGATCGTCTCATTCAGACAAACCTCAAAGAAAATTCAACCCTGGGGGACGCCATTAAAACGAGCTAAGCCAACAGAGAGCAGAGGCCTTTTCATTTTCATTCTCTATCTTTTAATAATCCTTTGAGATTGCATTTAAGTTGCCTGTTCCTTCTATCAGTTTTCATTAATATCCTGTCTCATAAGAGGAAGTTTGTATGCTGTTTATCGCTCTTTCTCGGGATGATCCATCTGTCATGTGGGTTTTTACACACTGACCCATTTAAAAAGAAAGAGACCTCAATGCCTCACCAAATCATATTACACAAACCCACAGCGAGCACCAAACAACAGCATCGCATTAAATGTTCGAAGTGAGTCTCGACCCTCAACTTAACTGTCCACCCAACTTCCAATAACGGAGTATTTGCCTTCGGCGCAAAGCAACCTTGCATTAATGCAGGCCTGAGCCGGGAGGTCACATCAGATATGCGGCGGCCTGAATGATGCCAGACAGCAGTCTCATCATCTTCCTGAGGGTTGCCATGGAAACGTGACAACCGATGTGCTTTGAGAAATGAAGATTGCGGCCTTGGGCTCTTCTTGCATGAGAAACACACACATACGATCACGAAAAAATACATCAAGGTTTAGAACCAAGACCCCTAAAAAAAAGAGTGAGCACATGTCACATATCAAAGCACATGTAGTTTTGGGACAGGTATATTTTATCATAATGCAACATGACCGTCAAATACATTGACCACAAATGAGGTGTATTTTTTTGTGCAGAAAACTTTCTCGTTGCTCATTTCACTCTGGAGTTTGCTGAAATATTCCCAGGAGAAACAGAAAATGATGCGCAAATGAATCCTGCCACAGACTGAAAGAGATTCTATCACTTCACACGAATGTTTTGAGCTGAAAACTGTCCATTAAACTGATCCATTAAACTACAACTTCAATATCCTTTCTTAAAACTCGTTGTATATTTCTAGACCTTTAAAAATTGTATTAAACATAATATGATCTGATGTTATTATTATTATTAAAAATAGATGCTTAGTTTTTATTAAATCTATTCAAAAGCAATTTTCTAAATTAAAATGAAGTTGAAATAAAATAGGAATATTAGATCAAAAGCTTAACACAAGGAAATAAAAATAAAATAAATTCTGAAGCTAAAACTGAAATAAAAATATATTAAAGTCACCACGAAATTAAAATTCTTATTGAACATTGCTTATTATAAATGATTTACCCATGTACATCATATTTTTAAATTAATATTCATAAAGATACTCGTAATCTTTAATCAGAATATCTCCCCCTTCTTGCAGTGACATCTCTCCTGTTCTCTGATGATGCGTTTACTGGTGTGGGGGCGGAGCAACCCGTCACTCACGTGAGACCCGCCAAACCACAACCATCCAATCGACTCTCTGTGGACAAAACCATAAGCTCCGACCTACAATCTGTCTGGTTGGAGAAGCAATTTCGGTCTCAACAGGGAAGAAAAGACTAGCCGTCATGGTTGTGGGGATGAGGAAAGGCATGAGGCACAAGAAATAACTGAAGTAGGCTTTTAATAACCAAACTCTTCAAAATAGAAACAAAAAGGATGCAAAAGTAATGCAAAACATTAACAAGGATAACTTGAGACCAGGAACGAAGAAAAACCACAACGTACATTAGACAACCATCGACAGGGACTGAAGGAAACACTGGGTTTCAGTACACAAGTGAGGAATGAGACACAGGTGACAGGACTAACAAGGTGACAGATGACGCCACAGGAAACACACTGGGAGATCATGGGAGGAAACAGGAAGTAGACAAAGACACGACTGACATGTAACACTAGCACAATTTCTGTTTCACATTGAATAGAAACAAGAGAAATGTACAAACAACGGTAAAAAGATAAAAATAAAAGCCTTTTCAAAATATGTTTGATACTATGATAAAATATAAATAATACTAAAATAGCACTGAAGAGAGCAAAACATTTGTTTAGAAAGCACACAAAGCCCTTTGCATGAAAATGATTAAAGTACACTGTTGTAGAAAACGTATAGATCTATCTGTCCTCTTTATTTTCTAGTAAACCCCCTCACTGTTTACAGAAAGAGGCCCAACACCTGGCCAGGCCAAGAAAACTCAATGATATTTAACTGTTGCAACACCAAACAGATACCCTGTTAAACCCCCAACGGCAGTTTTAAAATGTACATCTGGCAAACTTTATCCTATGGTTGTTTGAAGAAGAGTGTGTGATGACAGATGTGTGACACACACAGTACGTCACATGCAGTGCCAGCTGAGCTTTTACATTATGAAACGACTGATCTTCACAGCCAAGGTAACCTGTGAGTTCACATGAAATGCTCCACAAACACAGATTAATCCTGAACAGATCAACATTAGCAAATTAATTCTAGGATTTAGACTTTAGTTGGGCAATGCACATTAGATGTAAAAATCGCTCAGGAACCTACAGGTGAGAAAACTGTATCATACTAACTTTACATGTATTGTAAAGTCAAAAGTATGCACATTTGCACAGACAATCAAATTAAAAATGCTAGCAAGGCAAAATTTGACTCATGAATATTCATTTGGTAGCGTGACTACAGAACAGAACACAACATCAGAGCAAACTAATTCATATTCATGAGGCCAGTGTTTCTAAACCGTGATATCACAAGCCTATTGTTTTGCTTGAGAAGACATAGAGCACACGTCTTTAGAGCTGCTTTCATGGCATTGTATGTCCTTTAATTATTCACACAAAATAAAAAGTGATATGTCATATCCTAAGCCACTTTTCAGACCAAGCTCAAGCCTTTATTTTGACGTAACACAGCAGGTTCAGTAGGATCATTCTCACCCTGCTACATCACAGCGTGTGAGCAGAATTCCTCAGAGACGCTTTCCAGATGCCCGGCTCTCAACCTGACAGACTAGCAGCATGTCGTACTGTGTGGGAGCAGATTGCCAGTGCCATGTTGTTGATTAAGGTTGCATAAGGCTGTTTTTCGCTCGGATTGGCTTGTGAGAAAGAACTATAAAAATCTGGGCCGCACTCGATTTACACTGAGCGCTATTGTCCTGATCTCACACACACACATAAACAATCCCCACACAAACATAGCCTGCGCGCACTCACTTGTTGTGCACACACAACAAGAGGCCACTGATCTGAGCCCCTTTAGGCTGAGAGTCTCTTTCTTTCCCTGCAGGCCGGGTCACATGAGGGGTGGTATCATACAGGGGGGCATAGCATCATACAGAAGGGGTCATGGCATCATACAGAGGGGGCATGGCATCATACATAGGGGGCATGATGTCATGCATAGGGGGCGTGGCATCATACAGAAGGGGTGTGATGTCATGCAGAAGGGGCGTGGCATGATACAGAGGCTGTGATGTCATACAGAAGGGGTGTGGTATCATACAGAAGGGGTGTGACATCATACAGAGGCCATGATGTCATACATAAGGGGTGTGGCATCATACAGAAGGGGCGTGACATCATACAGAAAGGGCGTGACATCATACAGAGGGCGTGACGTCATACAGAAGGGGCGTGACATCATACAGATGGGCTGTGATGTCATACAGAAGGGGTGTGGTATCATACAGAAGGGGTGTGACATCATACAGAAGGGGCGTGACATCATACAGAAGGGCTGTGATGTCATACAGAAGGGGTGTGGTATCATACAGAAGGGGTGTGACATCATACAGAAGGGGCGTGACATCATACAGAGACCATGATGTCATACATAAGGGGTGTGGCATCATACAGAAGGGGTGTGACATCATACAGAAGGGGCGTGACATCATACAGAGAGTGTGACGTCATACAGAAGGGCTGTGATGTCATACAGAAGGGGTGTGACATCTACAGAAGGGGCGTGACATCATACAGAGGGCGTGACATCATACAGAAGGGGTGTGACATCATACAGAGGCCGTGACCTCATACATAAGGGGTGTGGCATCATACAGAGGGCGTGACATCGCACAGAAGTGGCGTGACGTCACACAGAAGGGGCGTGGCCACTGTCAGCAGTGTCAGTCTGACAGATCAGAGGTAAACATGCCGATAAACATGTCCAAACACCCACATCTGCATCAACCTGTGACTAAATCTGAATCACAAAGCTACATTTGCATCCCATTTTACTTCTAAAATCTGACGCGGTTCTGAAAGAAACCAGGTATTGAATGAGAATTTAAAAAAATGTAGGTCAAGACTTAATTGTATCTGAAATTGATTGTCATGCAGCTTTGTACCAAACAAAAAATATGAAAATTTAATTGATATCACGCTGAAATAAATTTGAAACAGTAGATAATAAGAAATACTGCCTTGGCTACCTGAAATACTTAAATTACTAAAACAAAAGCTAACAGAAAAGTAAAGCTAAACAGAACTGTTATATTTACATTTAAATCTGATTCCAAATATCAATATAATAGTGTGTAAATAATATAAAAATCAAGCAAGAATTTTTATATGTACTAATGAATTCTGTACAATAAAATAAAAAGTAAAACAATTATTTTTACGCTGACAAATATAGCTTTGTTTTCATGTCTTTGGTTTATTAAAGGTGAATTGTGTCGTTTCTGCACCACTAACATCACCAAAGCTAAAAAAACTGGGATAGAAGAAATATTAACATAAAACTGGACACTTCACCTCTAAAGCCACTAGATATTGCAGTGCAATAAACAGCCACAGTCCAGCGCTCACACAGAAGAATGTCAGTCTCTGTTGAGGAAGCTATACAGGACAGATCTGTGAACCAGGGGGAGCCATGACATTATATCATGCTCTGATGATCAATCAGATGAGCCATTGTAGGAAAGAGTGTGTGCGCACATGTTTATCTGTGTGCTGACATTTTATTAATGAGACATGAAATCCATGCAGGAAACCAAACGAGGGCAATCGCTGCTTTGATTGGTCCTCAGCCGAGACATCGCTGGAAATGAAAAGACTCAAACGATCGTATTGAAGAATGAGAGGTTGAGCAGACAGAGGGGGAGAGACGTCTCGTGTTTTACCATCGTTTAAGATCCTGAAACGCCGTCTGGACGGAATGGTTGGGTTAAGAATAGAACTTTCCAAACCTTCTTATGTGACAGAATGTTTACAGTGCCCTTAGAATTATAAAGGAGAATAACGATGGACATTTAAGCTTCAAAAATGATAAAGTACCATAAAAGTATTACAAATGTAGTCCGTGATTCTTATGCAACACATCCCAAGCCTTTCAAAGATATTCATCACTGACATCCAACACTGTGCACTGTATCTTTTCCCTTGAAACAAATTCATTCTTTTATTTAGCAATAATGCATTATGCATTGATATGACTTTACATAATGATAAAAAAAGATTTCCATTTCAAATAAATATTCTTTGGAACTTTTTACTCCATTTTCCATTTAAAAAAAACAATTTTCAACATTGATAATAATCAGAAATGTTCAATTATGTGACACCGAAGACTGGAGCAATGATCACAGGAATAAATAGAACATTTTAATTGACAATATTACTGCATTTATTCTAATTTTGAAGCCTTGGTGAGAGGAAGAGACCTCTTTCAAAGACATTAAAAACATCTTAGAGATCTAAAACTTGTGAATGGTGGTGTATGAGTGAGCATGGACTCAAAATGTGTGGCTGTTCCTCACATGACTTCATGAGTTTTGAAGACAGCACACCAGTCATACAAACTACTTTTATGGGGTTTTAGCCATTTTTGGTCCCCACTCACCCGGCATACTGCTTTCATGATCCACAAAGGAGAGAAATGCATTCAGGTTTGGAACGACATGATGGAGAGAATGAATTTTCTTTATTTTGTTTAGAGAAGAGAGCAGCAAAGCTCTTGTAAATGTCACAGCACGATGAATGAGAACAATCAGAATGACGGTCTCCCGTCTGATGGATGAACGGCACTTCATATCCTTCCGCTTGACATTTGGAGTGGACAGACCGGGCCACATAAACAGGGTTTCTAATGAGCTTTTGTGAGTGTATGTAAGTCTGTATGAGAGTTCATGAATGCACGAGTGATTCACAATGATTTTCCTGACAATATAAAATCAAGCAACATTGTGAATCACAATGATGTTTAAATGCTTTTAAAAATCATAAAAATGGCTTTTATTTAGCTTCTGTAGCAAACATACTGTTCAAACTGTTTGTTGTGATGGAAAGATTCAAGAAACATTTTGAGAAACTAGAAAACATGATTATTTCAAATATAATTATTTTAAATGGAACCATTTTAACTGTTTTTTTCTGAATCTAATCTGGTATTAAATCTCTTTCGAAGATACATACACAAATATTCATAAAAATATTTTTTTGAAGAATAAATAATCATCTTAGAATGATTTGTGAAGGAATGATGCTGAAAATTCAGCTTTGATCACAGGAATAATTTACATTTTTATTATATATATCCAAATAGCAAATATAGTAATACCTTGAGATATGAGCGTCTCGACCTACGAGTACTCCGAGATACGAGCAAGCCTTCGAGCAAACTTGCTTTGAGATACGAGTAAATATTTGAGATACGAACAGCTTACAGACGCCGACACTAGACGTGTTCAGCACTCGGAGCAGCTCAAGCGCTTCATTTATGGGTAATTGCATATGATCTCCACTAGAGGGCCACCTTGGTTTTACAGCGGGGGTTACCGGGGGCAACGAGTGATTCACCAGTATTAAGCTGGGAGCAGCACGAGTTATGAGTGTTTAATAATAATAAATATGAGCTTCTGAGTCTATCCAATAAACAACACAGGAAGAAACACTACACTTCCATATTGTGTTTGCATTATCTACGTCATCCCTCCCTCCTCCTCCTCCTCCTCCTCCTCCTCCTCCTCCTCCTCCTCCTCCTCCTCCTCCTCCTCCTCCTCCTCCTCCTCCTCCTCCTCCTCCTCCTCCTCCTCCTCCTCCGCACAAGCCGCTACTTTACCGTCTGTCTTGAAGGTAAAAACTCAATTAAAACCACATTTTATTTTATATCACAGGAATCCGTATATACATTGTGTGTGTGTGTGTGTCTATACAGCAATTAAAAACGAGTTTTTTCCATTGTTATTAGCACTAATATGGGAGTTTTTTAGAGCGCCGGAACAAATAATTTTTTTTCCTGTTATTTCTTATGGGAAAAAATGATTTGAATGAGCTCAGTCCTGGAATGCATTATGCTCGTATCTCAAGGTATTACTGTAGATTAGATTGCAATAAAATTTTAGACATACAAATATATTTTTGATTTTCACATTTTACTGTATTTTTAATCGAATACATGCACCTTAAGAGACAAAACTAATCGAAACATTTTACCAGCCCTAAACTTTTGAACTGTAGTGAACAAACATCAACACAGAAAATATAGAAACAACATAGAAAAGGCAGAAAAAAGTCACCCATCCCTAGTGTGGATGAGGCAGAGGGAGAGAGAGAGAGAGAGATAGAGAGAGAGAGAGAGAGAGAGAGAGAGAGAGAGTGTGTGTGTGTGTGTGTGTGTTTGTGCAGAGTAAGCATCTGCCTCCTGATAGGTTATTTCCTTTCCTGTGCTGCCAGGTTTCCTGCTCGGGTCTGAAACACACTTCTTAACCTTTGGATCTACACACATTCCTTAAACAAGTCCTGGACACTAGCGCACACATGCACAGACTCACAAACACACACGCACGCATGCATTGTCTATCCACAGACACGTCTGCACATAACCCGCGTGAATATCTCCATGTTTTCAGGCCTCTGTGGAGCGTTTGGTAACGCCGCTGATAATGGGAGACACTGTGCCAGCGAAGCAGCAATAACAGGAACAATGAGAAAACAAAAAGAACAAGAGAAATCCTTTGAATGTTCCTGCAGACGCTGAGAGGATCAGAGAGTGTGTGATTGCGCTGAACATACAGATTTCATAACCGTACGCAAAATGATGAACAATCAAGAAAATAGTGTGTGAAAGATGAAATGAAAGTGAGCCCGACAGGCCAGACTTTCTATGCTTGGATTATATGAAACCAGAGCGTTAGTGTGAACATAAACATATTCAGATGAAACAACACAAAAAGTTTCATATTTTAGGATATAGAATATTTCCTTAATGTGACGATATCACGGAAGACAGGACTTTTTTTTTCAAATGAGGGAAATTTGTCAACATACTCAAACTCAAAAACCTCTCCCCAGTCCATCCAGTAACAGCAAAGATGGCTTTCTCAGAAATCATTGCATATTGACATCACAACCATCAGCTTATTAACAAATGACCAACCATTTTCACATATTAACATCTATTCTGTATTCAGCAAGTGTGTCCTCCCCGGATGAGAGAGTTTAATGTTGAACTCCCAGTTTAATATTAAATGTGAGGGAGAGGTTGGAAGTCGGTCATTTAAACTGAGTGTGGCGCAAGACAACTTGACTAACCTTGGACATCAGAGAGAAAAAAAAGCAGTCTTCCAATCTAAAAAAAAAGGTATTTACTGAGGAAATGTTTTGCCCCTACCTTGAGCAGAGATGTTTCAGTGTATGATTTGGAGGTCCATTGTAGCCGGAGGGATGTAGGAGGAATCCAACCGTCACATTGCTCCTTCTGACTTAAAACTTTGCCTCATCTCTCTCTCTCTCTCTCTCTCTCTTTGAGATCTCTTCTAAACTATCTATCTATCTATCTATCTATCTATCTATCTATCTATCTATCCCACAGATCCACAAAATGAACAGGTGCAGCAGAAATCCAGGAGCTCAATGCAGCAGCAGAATGATACCTGAAGAGAGAACAAGAGGAACAGAGACTCGGGTTAGATGTTTATTCAGGTAATTACGTAAGACAGTCATTATCGCAAAGTAAATCCCGACAGGTGGGTCAGGCCCTTATTATAGAGAGCAAAAGCCATGTTCCGGAAGTAAATATTCCACTCGTTCTCTCCATAAGGAAATTGATTTTTAACAAAACCTTACGAAGCTTTAAAGACGGACCAACTGTAAATTCTGTTAAAGCGTCAGTCCGCATTATTTCAGCTTATTTTTTAATAGTTTTTTCCCCCAAGGGAAGAATGACAAATAACTTCACTGTGAGTGTATCAGGGCCTTAAAGTTTTGAGGTTGTTGCTCCTAAACTGTGGATTGCTCTTCCTTTGGGTCTGTAGACACTTTTAAAAAGCAGCTAAAACTCTGTTGTTTTAAACTTCCTCTTGTCTAAAATGAGTCTCTTATCTGCTTCTTTACTTTTTAATTGTCTGTTATCCTTTTTTATGTTTGAATGTAAAGCACTTTGTGACGTTTGCTCTAGAAAGGTGCTCTGGAAATAAAAATGACTTTGGATGTGAGGTCTCATTCACGTCTGCAGCACAAATAATGAGGGGCGAGTGATGCACTGAAGTACAAGTGTGTTCACGTTTGAGCAACGGCACCACTAACACCAAATGCCACTAATGTCATTTCCTCTTAAATCAATGGCTCCTGTTAAACACAACCATTGCAAATACACAAATTACACAGGAAATCGACTTCACGCCTCGTTTCTATCGAGCTCACTGTTACTGTTTGCAATGAGAGTGAATACATTTAACAGCTTCCTGATAGTTGACCAATATAGCCAACCATCCAGAATTTGATTCAAATTCAGCAGCCGTCAGTCCATCAGATTCAGATGCCGTTTTAAAAATTTAAACAGCTCTCAGCATCGCCACACACCGCAACGCCCCGGAGCCTGAACACAGAGACTGCTTCTGTGTGTAATATAATCCCAGCAGCCCCTACATGAATTTAAATGAGAAGGAGAGATTGAATGGAGTGGGAGTAAGATTTGGATAAAGAGAGACACTTGATAGACAGTATGAGGAGGAGGAGAAACAGACAGGGGTGACAAAGTACAATTTATCTACCTGGGAAAAGATGCAAGGGGACAGAATCTTCACGCTTGTGCATTTCAAGCTGGCAAACATCTACTCCATCAACACTTTTGTTCACAAATGCATGGAATTGTGGGAATGTGGACGCCCGCAACTCATTACAAGTAAGTGCCTTTAAATTGACCGTGAAATCAAGAGTGACAATTCTCCTAATCTTCCCATAATCTTGCATTAGCGTCTCCTCGTCCTCACAAAGACGTCTCCTCTCTGATGACGCGTGCACTTGATTTTGTTGTAGTTCGGGAAGCCACTTCACATCCATCACAGTAGGAACATAAAACAATAGCAATTTCCATTCCATGCAAACTTTACCATGACACGATAACGCATCAGGCATTTATAGCTCACAATTTCCCACAAAATGCCCATGGTTTTGAAAGAGACAATTCGGAAATCCATTTTTCTATTATTTCTCCTATTTGTACCTATATTCTTTTCTTTGTCTTATTTTCATTTTGTTCTTTTCCTTTTTGTTATTTGAATGATTTGTAAAGAGTGATTTATAATCAAGTTAGGGATTTTTATTAGTTAAAACCTCTCTTTACTTTTCTATATTTTTCCATAGAGTAAGGATGAATATTGTCTGGACGTTTCACCAGATAGAACATGTTATCAGAATGTTTTGAGAGTCTTTCTGTTGATAGTTGGAGCCTGAGCCGAGTTCAGCCTCGGAGAAGCTGTGTGTGTGTATCTGTGTTATTATGGTATGTATTGCTGAGGTGATTAACTGGCACCATCAAGACACAAAATGACTTGTGATTCTCGACAAGACACATCACGAACCCGTCAGCCACGTGATCAACGAAGATATGCTTCAGACTGTCTGCTCTTGTGTGGAAAATTACTAGTTTTGTTTATCTTTCTTTCTTTCTTTCTTAGCCAATCAGAATCATTTAAACGTCATAATTGACGTAGTTAGTAGCCTCTGTTAGAGTATAATTGCTGTAACAATGTTATTGTATGTGGGGCGGCCTACGAACTCCTTGTGAAACCTGAAGCTTCTGCTGATGAAACTGCAAATTAAACTTCACTAAAAGTTCTTCTATTGACTGCACTTCTGACTCCTGCTCTTCATTCAACATATCTGCTCCTCGGGTCTTAACTGTAATTTCCCTACAGTTTTTAACTTTTTTAAAACACTTCATACATTATACACCGAAGTTCCAGCTGGATTTCTTGATTGTCTTGTCTTATAGTCTCATAGGCTCATCTCTCATCAGACCTGTCTCTTTCCCAGCCATCTTTACTCACAGAGATTCTGTGCTGCCAAGGATCGTTTCTCCGGCACATAATATTCACTAATACCCGCAACTGCCTCTCGATGGCCGACGCAGAACCCTGGCTTTATCTGTGCTGCTGTCTCCCATCTATGATACACGATCAGAACACAGCCGTATCATCCACACGCGCTGCGGCCCAGAGATATGCTTTTATTACCCGATACGTCACTGGCAGGAAACAGATGCCCACTCAGGGAGGGAAACGCACACCAGGAAAAGAAAATAGAGTTAAGTGGAAAGAAAACAGAGATTGGTGCTGCACAGAGACAGAGAGAGAGGATTTTCTATTGTACGTTTATCTTATCTAGATTTGTGTGTCAGCGCTCGTTTATTCTGCTTGGTTTGTGGTAATTTGGTAATCAGATGTGCATGTTATTCAAAGTGGGAAAGCAGGCTATTAATGATTGAAGTTGTGCCCTCATTTATGACAGTTGAAAATCAGGACACTGAATCCAGGCCGTCCTTCGTTTCATTGGTCCAGGAAATGACACGCGATTAGAAGCGATATTTCGAGTGCTCCCAACAGGGAGTTGATACACCACGCGTTGCACTGATAATGAAGATGGTTTGAATCGCCACAGTGCTCCTTAGTGAAGCTGTTTCATGCACTGTCCACAGGCAATCTTTTTAGCTCGTCGCTCGGTTTGAACAGTGTACAGTTTGTGTACAGTAATGCACATACTATATTAAATGGGGCAAGTGTTCTTGAGCATTTAAAAGCAGAAATGCTTTGATTACCTATGTGAAATTCATAGGAAATTATTTTAAAGAATATTCACTCTGCTTTATGCATTATTTTATTTTTTATTGGTAAATAATAGTTGCATTAAAATCACCCACATAATAGTTAATAATCATTACATTCATGGTTTCTTAAAAAATAACTAGTTGAGTTCTGCGAGGGTTAATAAGATTGGATATACTTTTGCACATGCATGGTTAGTAAGTAATTTGATCATACTCGTCTCAACGTGCAAAGCTGTTTTCAGGGGGAACAATCGAATAGTTGAAGGAAAACCATTCATATAAACGGGACTACTGTGAGTCACATAAGAAGCGGCTATTGATAAATCCATCCTGAATCATTGTTAAAACCAAATCCGCGGGTCACGCACATGACTAAACTTTCATTCAAAGAGGCTTTGTTGAGTATTTACAGAACCGTTCCTGTAATCCTGGTAAATTCTAGCCACGATTTGCTCAGATATATTGCATGCTAATGGTGGTTTTAAATATAAACCCTGATCTCCAGTGCTAGAAGACTGTCTACTGGCAGAACAAACGCTCCTAATTAGTGCGATTTTTGCCCAGGGACACACACGGAGCGCTTTTAAAGCACGCAGATCCAGATATATGGAATCCAGTGAAATACCCCTGTTCATGGATTTTCTCCAGCTTTTTCTGAAAAACAGCAATTGTTCGTCTTTGATTCAGGGATGTTTAGCATCTCAGGAGAGGCTAAAGGTGATCTGATGAGACGGGACACACAGAGCACTGTGGGTCTCTGCAGTATTATGCATTCATGGAATGGCAGCGCAAATGGCCTTTGCACATTTAATAGCTGTTCAAATCTTTCTTTTCAGACTGTATAATTTATTAGTAGTGCTTGCAACGGCAGGAATCACTATTATCGCTCATACTTAGCATTGGGATTTGAACAAACCCCTGACCCATCAACTCTGCTGTGTAACTCGTGGGTTAGGTTGAATTGAAGTGTGTTATAATAGTTGAAGGCGTTCCTCCTTCTGATGTTTTGTCATACCATTACAATTTAATGCCATTTTATTATTTTATTTTCACTTAAATTTGGTACTTTTAAAGCTTGTCAGCCACAATTTTTTTATTTATTTATCTCATTTGGGAAACAATATTTGCAGCTCCTATTTTTGCTGAATCAATTGCATTTAATTCCGCTCTGCAAAATGTCCAAAGTTCCCTTTTCACGAGGGACCACTTTTCTAGGCCGGTGAACTTTTAAAGCATTTAATGCATTATTATGCAGGGTTTATTCCATAAAAAGGATGTGAATGAAGCTGACAATTTGCATTTGTCATCACAGATGATCACCTCCGTTCATTCAGGGTGTTTTGTGGTGTGTTCAGCAAGTAGGATGTTAGACCAATTTTGCGGTCATATCCAGAGAATAAGAGCCTGTTATCATGCTAAAGCTGAAATCCGTCCAGCAGAACCTCAGCACGAGAGACTCACGGTGGAGAGTATCAAATGTGACCCGCTGGAGGAGATCAGAGATTATTCTCTGCTCGTCAAGGGAGTTCACAGGCAGGGCATCGCCTGTCGGAGATCTGATTCTTTCATCTGCTCTTTAAAGGTTACACAGAATTTTTTCTGCTCACCAGGGACAACAGACGTGTGTTTATTGATGTTTTGCTTCATACATTTCCATGGAGAGTTTTTGGAAGCATTATATTTGTTTTTTTTGTTTTTTTGTCGTGATGTTGATGCTGATTAATCCGCTAATACTTGATCATTTGATCCATTGGCCCATAACTGTTCCCAATTACCCAATACATTTTTTTCGTGTGTGTGTGTGTGTGTGTGTGTGTGTGTGTGTGTGTGTGTGTGTGTGTGTGTAATCTGAGTAAATACACTGCTCAAAAAATTGAAGGGAACACTTAAATCACACATTGAATCATCTCAATTAATTAAATAATCAATTTGAAAATCTTTATATAAATTCTATAATTTGATAAGAACAAAATTATGTGACAACAGTCCATGGAAACTAAAATCATCAACACACTGAGGGCTGGATTCAAAAATCACACCAAAAATCAGTGTAAAAATCAGTTACAGTTACAGGCTGATCCAACTTGCATGAAGTTCAGATGGAGGATGGTGTCCTCATCTCCTCCCAGAGGTCCTAGCTCCTGGACTGTCTGTGATGCTAGTTGGGAGCTTCGGATGCTCCGATACATAATGTCTCAGAGGTTCTCAATTGGATTCAGATCTGGGGAACGTGAGAGCCAGTCAATGGCATCAATGCCTTCATCATTTAAAAACTGCCTACACACTCTAGGCACATGATTATCACACACCAGGAGGAACCCAGAGCCACTGCACCAGCATAAGGTCTGACAACAGCTCTTAGGATTTTATCCCAGTACTTACCAGCAGTGAGGGAACCATTGGCTGCACATGGAAGTCTGTGCAACCTTCCAAGGATATTCCTCCCCAGACCATTACTGGCCCACCAAATACACGCATAACATTCCCCATGGCATCTCCAGACTCTTTCACGTCTGTCACTTACTCAGTGTGAACCTGCTCTCATCTGTGAAGAGAACGGAGCACCAATGGCAGGCTTGATTCTGGTTTTCTCTGCCAAATGCCAATCGAGCTGCCAGTGCTGATCTGTGAGCACAGGTCCCACTAGAGGACGTCGAGCCCTTATGACACCTTAATGAGGTCTGTTTCTGACAGTTTGGTCAGAAACATGCACACCAGTTCCTGCTAGAGCTCATTTTGCTCCTCCTGTTCTTCCTTGCACAAAAAAGCAGATACGGGTTCTGCTGCTGATTGTTGTCCTTCTGCATCCTGTCCAGCTCTCCTCATGTAACAGTATTACATGAGGTATTTCCTCCATAATCTTGAAACTTTCGGGAGACACACCAAACATGAGCCATCCAGGAGGAGCAGGACTGTCTGTGCGACCTGATTGGGTTGCAGGTACTGCCTCAAAACACAAAACTAAAGACAAATCAGTCAGGAAGAATAAGGAGAGAACAATTTTTATGGCCTCCACCTTTAAAATCACTCTTTTTTGGGGTCGTCTTACTGTTTTCTCTCCAGAGCAACTGCTTTGATTTGCACCAAAGCAGGTGAAACTGATTCACAATCAGTTATGCTTCATAACTGGACAGATTGATGTTCCTGAAGTTTAACTGACTCGGTGTTATACTGTGATGACTAAGTGATCCATGTGATGAACTCTGGCAAATCGATTAAATCGTATCAAACATAAAAGTTTGAATATACGAACACACACATATGCATATATAAATGTGTGTTATGTACTGCATAGAAATGTAAATTATCTATTGAAACAAAATAAATTATATAAATATTTAAAATATATTTCACTTCATTTTAAAATGCAAAACGTTTTGGCCCTGCATCATTGCAATTAAAGAAAAACCTGTGTTCGTAGACCACTGATTTAAAAAACCTTCAGACACATTCATCTATAGCTGGTCAATACTGCAATGCACTCCAGAGTCCATGAACACTTGTCCTTCAGCTCACTTCCTGTCTCTCATTTACCAGCGATCGCTCTCTTCCTCTGCTTTCTTCCTCTCAGATGCTGCTTGTTTGTGCGGCACATAAACAGCCCCAGTGGAAGAAAGGCCTGCATTGTGTCCACTGCACCTGGGCTAGCCTGGTCCGCGTGGGGGTTTTGAACTCGTGTCAGAACGTTGCAGAGCCAATTCTCTTTGAGAGAGCATCCCACATCTGTTCTGAAAGCCAGGATGTTGTCTGATTTAAGGAATGGAAAATTCAGTCAACCTTTTCTCAACCCCATGTTGTTCCAGACCTGTATGACTTTCTTTAATTCTGTAGAAAGCACATGCAGATGTTCTACAGCAGGGCTGCCCAACACATCGGTCGGGATTACCAGTCGATCGCAAACGCATTGTGGGAAGATCGCATGGAATTAACAAAGTAGACGTCAGCTCATTATCTGTCCTCACTATGCAACTTGTCACTTGATTGACGTATAGGGCAGCCAGTCTGACCTCTGACCTTTTCTGACACATGGGTCACCGTGCATGTGCACATCGGCGTCAACTGCAGCAAAACTCTAGCTAGCAAGCAAGATCCCCTCAAATGTATTTCTTTTAAACTCAAGGGTATAAAAATGAGTGGAGCTGGACAAAGTAAGAAGTCAAAAACGGAGTGAGATCATTTTTTCACCGGGTCACTTTCGAAGTGCGTTTGCCTCATCTTTCGCTCTGTCATCGCTATACCGAAGAAGGGAAATGTGGAGCGGCGTTTTTTCAGACGGTTCATAACAACCACGACACTTGCTTCCCTCTGAAAAGCGAACTGAGAAGAAGGGTGAAGGAACTAAAATCTCAGTTGTCCAGACAGCAGTCATTTCTCTCACAGTAACCTCAAAAGTGAAGGCAGCCACCGAAGTACAGAGTTTTATTTCAAAAGCGAAGTTGTAGAGTTGCATTTTGCTATATGGGTTCATGTAGTTATACATGTTATACATGTAGTTATACAAACATATATTGTGCATATAAATCATTTTCTATTTGTATAGTAGGTAGATTTTGATTCAAATCATTTTGATTTGGCTATTTTATAAGTAGCTTACAAGCCAAAAAATTTCTACAGAATAAAATCAAATAAAACAATAGAATTTCTTGAGATGTTCTTTCCAAAATGAGACACAATTTTCATTAAAAAAAAGGTAGATGGTTAGTAGTGGCACACTAAGTATATATATATATTAAACAGTGTGCAAGGCAGAATGATCATCATACAGATTTGGAATGACATGAAAGTGAGTAAAGGATGATAATTTTCCTTTATGAGTGAACTATCCCTTTAATAGTACAGAATGCTTGCCAAGCACACGTATAATCTCTTGTAGGCTCTGCTGCAGTGTGAGAGAGTAAGTGAGGTGAGGGAGGTAAAACCGCAGGGTCTCATTAATCACCTTCGCTCTGCCTCCTGCCTCCTGCCTTCTGCCGAGCACAGTTTTGTATTTTAGCTAAAGCTAAAAATAGATATCCTTGGCAAATTGCGAGAGAACACGCACACCTGTCACCTGTGATTCATTTACCAATGTACACACACAAACAAAAATGCATTCACACTCCTTTCACAAACATACAGGGGCCAAAATGAACCTTCGCCAAAAAGCAAATGTAAATACAATTGGCTTAGTGAGTAAATGAAACCAGCTGCTTTGGTCAGAAGCTTTTTTTTTTTTTGATTATTAAAATAACACATGGTTTACACTGCAACGTAAGAACCAAAGTCTGAAGTCAAAGTCAAAAATCAAATAGATGACATTTATATATTTTGTCCAGAAACATACCATCATATACTAATTGGCTAGGTGATTTTATCCGAGTCATTGAACATGTCAGTAATTGATTATGTTATTATTGAGTAAAAATGAAACTACTAAAAATAATTTGTATTTTTTAAATTGCTTAGGAATATGGCTGAAAAACTGAAAATGTAAGATGAAAGTTTAACTAAAATAAAAGTAATTTAAATAATTAATTATTATTTAATTAATACAAATGTAAAATGTAACTATTAATAATTAAATAAAAAAAAAAAAAATTATTTATATATATATATATATATATATATATATATATATATATATATATTTTTTAGACAAAAAGATGTATATATATATATATAAATAAAATAAAAATTAAATGTATTTTTAATTTATACATATTTTTTTATGAGACAAAAGAGCATAAAGAAATTACTCAAACTTGAACTTTGCTTTCTACACTGAGGAGTTCCTTTAATAACAGTTACAAATTATAAAATAGTTAGCAGGAATGGGCCTTTAGGAATTATGACTACAAATTAATTCACAAAATATGGCTTACCTGAGAAGTGAATCCACATGCTATGAATCTTTATGCAAACCCCAAACTGAAGCGCAAATCTGGACACAGTCATATTCATTCAATAGAAAGTATATTCCATATTTTATGTTGCTTTCTATCTGTTTCTTGATTGCAGTACAGCTCCGCTCACACGCACAGTGTGAATACTGTAACACGCTAATACGATTGCCAAAATAAACATATGCTGCTTTCGCATGCATGTGATACAAATACTTTTGTATTTGTCATCGACCACAGAACAGGAAAAGACACACAAACTAGCACAAACCTCTGGTTTCTCCTTTCCTTCCACACAACACTCTGGTCCTCCTCTCGGTTCTCTGCCTTTATCAGTCAGTCCTGTTCAGTCATGTCAAACATGCTCCAGCCGAAGGGTTTCATCAGCGCTCGCACAAACATACACACTTCTGCTCACTGGGTTTCTCCAGATCTACTGTTATCACGTGAGGAAGAACACTTGAGATGCTGCTATTAGAAAAGAAACCTGATGCCCAGGACTTCAAAAACACCTGCTTTCTGCAGAATAAGGATTAAAACTAGATTTGTATAGTTTCAAAACAAACAAAAAAGATGCTAGAGATGGTTAAAGATGTTGTTACGTGGTTGAGCATATGTGGTGGTGGTTCTTTTTTAGTTTGCTTTCCTGCAGCTCAAACAGTAGAGGGTGGTGCTTGCAACGCCAAGGTCATGGGTTCGATTCCCAGGGAAAGCAGGAACTGATTAAAATGTCAATGTGTTTCTTCAATGCAATGCAAGTCGCTTTACATTTATGCATTCAGCAGATGCTTTTATCCAAAGTGTGCATGTCATTAGTACAAACATTTGCCAGAAATATACTGTGAAAAATGTAAAAGTGAAGGCTTGGCGAGTGGGATAAAGTATGCATAAGGTAACTAAAGTACCGGTAACATATTTACAGTATTAGGGAAATCTCCAATATTCTTCTGTTATGACAAACTACGCAGAGTTTGCTGTGGTGAGCATAAGCTAAAAACAGAATCTTTACACCTTGACATGTGATCGCACTGCAAAAAGATAAATAGAGGGTATGTGAGAAAAAACAAAACTGTGACGGGTTTTATTTTGATTAATGATATTTACTATAGGAACCAGGAGGATTCCAGCAACGAAACACAGGCTGAGCAAAAATAGATAAAACAACATCTGTCTGATGGAGAAGAGCACTGGTGTCATAATGAGCCGCTCCAATTTACTTTCTGGAAGAGAGTCAGACACTACGACCTCAGCAAAAATACTGTATTTAACATTACAGTCTCCCTTATTTATTTAATACTTTTGGTCTGCTGTCCAAGCATTAAATTAAATTAAATTAAATTAAATTAAATTAAATTAAATTAAATTAAATTAAATTAAATTAAATTAAATTAAATTAAATTAAATTAAATTAAATTAAATTAAATTAAATAAAGTAGTATTGTAATAAAGTAGAATTGAATAAAATAAAAAGATAAGAATGAAATAACAGAATAAATACATAAAACAAAATACAATAAAATAAATAAACTGAATTATTAAATGCATTAATTTATGACTTTTCTTAAATTTGTATAACTCACTGATATTTCAAGGCTCTCCATGATCACAGGAACAAAAACTAACTTATACTTTTCTAATAAATAAATAAAATATATTTTTAAAAGAAAGTAAAGTTGCTGTTAATAACTAGTCGATTTAGCAACCATTATGCTGTGCTGATGATAACGAGCGGAAGTTGAAGACACTGGCGCTTTCAATCCTGATCGCTCATAACAGAGACGTTCTGCGACGTACAGTCTCTCAAGCACAAAAACTGCTTATTACTGGCATATCGCCATCATGAGCAGGACACACAGAGTTTATTTCTCTCATCCTTGCATTTCTTTGAGCGCAAGACCTGCACTTCACAATCTGATCTTGTTGTGACCGCGATGAAAACAACGATGAACAACACGAACCGCATAAAGGAAACGGAGTCAGTCTTTTTAAAAGGAAAAACAGAAGTGATGGACTAAAAAGAAAGCAGGGAATACAGGTGGCCGAGACATTTTCACATGGCCGTCTCAGATCTTAGACACAAAACCCTTTCGCTAAGATGCTTAAAAAGCAAACAGACGCTTTAATTGCTGCACTTAGAGCAGCTCTGCATGATCTCCAGAGGACCGTTTCATCACAAACACACACGCCACTAGCAATGTTCAGCTGTATGCTTCACTTAGTAATGAGCTGCACATATTTTGCATGTGTACTCTCAGATAAAATCCAGCTTTTTTTTTATTAGCCATGGTTATGGTTGTGTGGAAACATACAGACAGCATGCGTAGATAATGAAGAAGCGTTTAGGACAGGAACCAACAAGATATGATGCCTGATAAAACTGCAACCCGCAACTGCCATTCACACACCTCATCAGAAAACCATGCTGTTTGTAAACCACAAACCCACATGCCGATTTCACTCTGAACTCCTACTTCCTTATTACGAATTGATAAATTACCAACTGTAGGGACATCCAGAGCATTTTAACAGCTGGAAAGAATCAAACCCAGAATAATAACTTACAATATCTAGTGATCGGCCTACCGTAACAATTTTATAGCATAAAATGCACGCTTGCAATGAAACTCAAAAAGGCTTTTCTGAAGCTCAAACAGTAGAGGGTAACGCTTGCAACACCAAGGTCATGGGTTCGATTCCCAGGGAAAGCAAGAACTGATTAGAATGTCAATGTGTTTCTTGAATGGAATGTAAGTCGCTTTGGATAAAAGCGTCTGATAAATGCATGAATGTTAATGTTAAATGTTAAAGCCTAGTCCAAAAACAAATCAGTACATTATAGTTAAGTGAGCCCATATACCCAGTGTGCATTGCAGTTAAGTGAAAAAACAAAACAAAAAAACACTGATAATAATATTCACAAAAAATGTACAATTCCGTTATGTAAATAATTATGAAACACAATACAGAACATATTTAAAAATATAAATATTTAATATAATATTTAATTTAATATAATTTAATATAATATATTTAAATATAAATATTTTACATATTTAAAATACAATTAAATAAAATAAGTTTAAAGCAAATATGTAAATGGGATTATAAATAAAACCGTGCATGTGTAAAACAGTAAGTAAATACAAATCCAATTTGTAAATACACATGTATAAGTGTGAAAATAAGTAAATAAAAGTACAAATAATACAGGTAATTATTAAAAATAAATAAATGAGTAAATGATGTATCAATAAACATAATAAATATGTAAAACAAATAAATACACCAGTAAATAAATAAAATAGTAAATGGGTAAATACATACATACATGGATCTGTATAATTATACATTTATTTGATTAAGATTAATAATTTCATACAATGTGTTTGTTCCTATTAAAGCAGCATTTTGTGCTCTTTGGAGATTTCTCCATGCAGACTTTATGCGAACGCAATGACCTTCAAATATAAAGTTTTGTTGTAGTTGTTTTAACTCTTGGTCAAAACCATTAGCATAAGAGTGATAGCTTAGCAAAATCGGCTAATGTCAGACTCTCTGAGTGTCTGAGGCTTCGTGAGAGAGAACTTCACACACCTTCAACCCTTAGAGTGAGTGAAAGCCTTTTCTCAGACCAGCAGGCCAGAGGAACTTCCTCACACTGAGTCATTGTTTAAAGCTGATTCAGAACACTCTGAGCTCAAAAACGGAAGGAAAAGTGACTTATGCCATCACTTCCTGTGAACAAGTTAGCATCTGTGGTCAAACAGAAGAGAATATAAAATCATCTGCACGGAGAAAACTTCTTTCATTTGAACACTCACATGCATTCGACTTTCAGATAGCAAAAGCAAATTGATAAAGATGCAAAACAAAAAAGGACTAGAATGTGGGTCTGTTTCCCTCAAATGAGAGCGAGTCATCTGAAGCGCTGAGAGATAATTCTAGCCATGCATTACACATAATCACACGTCAAAGACTGCTGCGGCTGCATCTGGACCCTGTGATGATTTACAGATGAAACACACAAAACACACAAACACACGTAAAATACATGCACTTCCACAGATACAATGAGTAAACAAAGTTTTGAGAATTTGAGATTCATCCCCCCGAAAACGGTCATTATTTCAAGGGGTCACGGCATCAGAGATCAATTTTTTTTGTAGGTATAAGAAGTCTTTGAATTTGTTTATTTAATCAAGCTCCAAAACAGCTTATTATTATATTGCGTGATCTGTGACATCACATGGGCAAATTCATTGACATATGATGTATGCAAATTAATTTACCTCCAGAGCAAGATATTGACGAATAGTTATTAATCATTGCATTTTATTTTTTTGCATGTATGCATTTAATCAGACGCTTTTATCCAAAGCGACTTGCATTGCATTCAAGAAACACATTGACATTCTAATCAGGTCTTGCTTTTCCTGGGAATCAAACCCATGACCACTCTCTACTGTTAGAGCTCAAATTGAGCCGTTGGCATTAAGTCTCTTAACAGCTGATATTTGCCTAGATGCGAGTGTCGCGTCAAAAGCAAATATAACCCATTACAATGACTGAGGCTGTCTACACTGGACACAGCACACACACTTCACGAGCTTGAGTCTGTGAGTGTCCGGTTTAAACAGCTCTTTTTTGTGTCTGTACAGACTTCAGAAGCGGCCGTTTGCAGAGAAACATTGAAGAATGATCTCTTAACAACAGAGCGGCGGAATGAGTGTTGAAAAGAATCATTTTTACGCATATACTGTATATATTTGTTTATACTGTAAAATAATTCAAATTTGAGCTGTGTGCTATTGATAGACATTTATAAAACTCTACAGAAGTTACACCATTCAAAAAGCTGTCAGTAGCCATGTTTCCATACCTTTATCCGTATTTCGGGATATCACATCAACACCAAGATATGCTAAGATGAGTATAGAAAACATATGTGCTCATTTGAGTCGATACATTTTTCATCCAATAAGAAAATATGCGTATAAAGTATGATGCAAGCCAATTTAATTCTTTATGAGCATCCTAAAAATCACATGACTTTGCACAATGGAATGACATAACTGGACTAAGCAACAGACCAATAGCAGGTATCAGTCTCCAAAAGCAGGATAACACACTTATTGTGTTTCGCCTACACGCTCCAAGTAATTCATTATATATGGAAATTATTGTATACTGTGGCTTCTCCAACTTTTCTTAGCACCAGTTTACCAAGAAGTGATGATTTTGTTCTCTTACTTTATTCACAGATGTTTTATGCCATATTCCAATCCTGCACATAAGTTAAATTTGCAACTTTGAAAGGAAACACAGCTCATTTGAGGGTGCTGCGATAAACCGTTTTTTTTGGTCTCTCCATGTAAAAATAAACAAAAAAACTCTCTTTCCTGGTGCAGCTGGAAGCGTCGGCTGCCAGAAAAGAGGAAGGACATCAGAGGAGTGAAAACTCACCATTGCAAAAAAAATATGAACTCCCAGAACAACAGAGTCTATTAGAGGAAAAGTTCCCCAAAAATGAAATAATTATGCACAAATTATGAAAAACAAGCAATTGACTGACTCTCATCATTATTTCACACTATATGCTGAAAATCTTGCCCTACATGCAGGTTTCAATTCCTCATCAAAGTGCCAGGTTTGATGATGTGCCACTGGATCTTGTGTTGTAGAACGTTGCAAGTTTGAAGCAGCGTTGTTGTATTTTTAGGAATTTAAATGAAATACAGTAATACCTTGAGACAAGAGCGTCCCGACATACGAGTATTCCGAGATACAAGCAAGCTGTCGAGCATTTTTTTGCTTTGAAATACGAGTAAATATCTGAGATACGAGCAGCTTTCAGATGTTGACGCTCGCAGCAGCTCAAGCGCTTCATTTATGGTAATTGCATATGATCTCCACTAGAGGCAGCTTGGTTTTATAGCGGGGGTTACCGGGGGCAACGAGTGATTCACCAGTATTAAGCTGGGAGCAGCACGAGTTATGAGTGTTTAATAATAATAAATATGAGCTTCTGAGGCATTCATTACACTCATTACACTCTATCCAACACACAACACGGGAAGAAACACTACACTTCTGTATTGTGTTTGCGTTATCTACGTAATCTACGTCATCCCTCCTCCTCCTCTACTCATTAGCTGCTACTGTATCGTCTGTCTCGAAGGGAAGAACTCATAATTAAAACCACACTTTATTTTATATCACAGAATCCTTATATACTATAATTATGTGTGTGTGTGCGTGTGTGTGTGTGTGTGTGTGTGTGTGTGTGTCTCTATAGCAATTAAAAACATGTTTTTTGCATTGTTATTAGCACTAATAAGAGAGTTTTTTAGAGAGCCAGAACGGATTAATTTTTTTTCTGTTATTTCTTATGGGAAACAAGTGATTTGAGATACGAGTAATTCAAGTTACAAGCTCGTCCCGGAACGGATTATGCTCGTATCTCAAGGTATTACTGTATAAATAGTAGATGAAACAACAACATTTAAGATAAAGTACTAACATTATTAAAATTAAAGTTATACAGATTTTCTTAATTAAAAAAACACTACACTGCCCGGCATTGGCAAATTCTTAAGTTTATGATTGGATCAGTATTTATATGTTTTATATATCAGTATTATATGTTTGAGAGCAGTTCCTCCAAGGAAAGGATTTGGAAACGCATGAGGATCAATAAATAACAGCAACTTTCATTTTTAGATGAGCTGTTCCTTTAAGTGTGGGAGTTCTCAAATGCTGCCTTTGCAAATGTCCTTAAAAATATAAAAAAAAGTGTTCCTCAAGGGTGCACGCTAGGACAAAGTATGCATGTACACACACATGCCTGTACAAACACGCCACGTTACATCTTCGTGCACAGCATATCTCTTTATCATCTCTCTCTCTCTCCGCTTGCCTAACATCCCTCTATCGCCTCGTCTGATCTGATCTGGGGTCTGTGATTATTCAGCAGTAATCTCGTGGTCAGCTGGTTGGCATGGAGACAGTTTCCCCGGGGAACAGACCTGTACACACTTCTCTTCACGGGTCCTGACCCAGACGTGTTCGCTCGCTGCATAGCAACACAAATGTCAGACCGTAATTACTGTCCTCTAATATCTTATTTTTTAACCGTTTCAGTGCTGCTTCGATGCAAGTCAATGGTTTTTGGGGGGTTTTATCCGTTGTATCATCCGACAGGCAAAAATTGCAAGTGCAATCACTTTAAAATCAAAATATATGTATGCCTTTCACAGAGAAGCGAAGGAAACAACTGTAAGTAATAAAGCGGATGGCCTGTTTTTGATCCGGATGCAGAGATTTAATCCAAGTTATGTTTTTAAAGTGGATGAAGGTTTTCCTTCATTCGCTGGGTTTGTTTTTGTTTTGTTCATATTTCCTTCATCCTGGAAATACACTTCCTCCCTCGGATCCTGCAAGAAGTTTATCTGATGTCGTTGATGAAGCTCCTGAAACGCTCATCGGCAGTGATGTGAACTCCAGCCGGTGTGAAGTGAAGCAGCCCCGCATGCAAATGCAAGCAGTGAATCGAAACATGAGCTAATTGCATTCTTCAGCATGTTTATTATATGCTCGAGGTGTTCGGCTGATTTCACTGAGTTTCGCATTTGCATCAACTCTAGCAAACCCTCAGAGCTACTGCAGAATACTGAAGTACTGATGTTTCTCGAGCGGGAATGTTTTACTGGATAATCCCAAGAAAGCAATTTGCATGTGGGATCAGAAGTCTCTCTCTCTCTCTCGCTCTCTCTCTTAAACAGGTTTAGACTTCATGATTATAAGAGTATAGTGAAGTACTGATGAAACTAGCTTTACTTCAGCAAGCTGTGAACACGTGACTTTTGTGTGTTTGCAATAAAAATGTGATTTTATTTTATGGAAATACATTTATTGATTTTTTTTTTTTAACTGTTCTCCCAAAACTCGGATTACTATTTATACATACATACATACATACATACATACATACATACATACATACATACATACATACATACATACATACATACATACATACATACATACATACATACATACATACATACATACATACATACATACATACATACATACATACATACATACATACATACATACATACATACATACATATAGTAATGCATAATAGTAATCCTAGTTTTGGGAGAGCAGTTTAATTTTTTTTAAAAAATTCAATAAATGTATTTCCAAAAAATATATTTTTTTTATTTGTAGCTTATATATATATAAGTCATTATATTTATTGCAATTAAGTATGAATGTTTATTAAAAATGTCATGCAATACAATTGATTTAAACCTATTTAGATTTTTGAAGCCTTAACAAAAGCTTTAAAATGAGTAATTTGTTTATCTGTTTATTTAATAATGATTTGGTACTGCATGTGCACAACAAGCATAACAATTATGTGTGTATATATGCAATATTTTTGGGTTGCGGGATAATCAGGAGAAAATTGACCCATATTTTAGACAGGCTTTGAGAAATCCACCTCACCACAAGCCCAGACAGCTAAACAACAACAACAACATCATCATTTAGGCCATATATGTTACATAAAAGCAGGCCTACATGCATCTGTATGCGTGTGTGAGAGAGAAAGATCATGGTTTATCATGCTGAGCAAACGTGTAACACACTACTTCGCTCCAGTCTCGTGTCTGTTGCCCCAGACAACAGCAGCCATATAACTGCACACAGAAGTGTGCTCGCGCAGCAGAAACACTCTCAGGATTCACAGGACATCCCCTGAACCCTGGGCACTAAACGCAGTGAATTCATGCGTCTGATGCCTGCAGAATTTACACATGTAAACATCATAAAAATTGAAATGAAAGCCTGGAAGGCTGATTCCCAGTGGAATAAGTGAGATCAGACCACATTATATTCCCAGTGACTGACTTCCGATGAACTGTCAGCTCTCCTACATCAAGAACGGCAAGAAAAAACACAGTGGTCTGCCTTTCTCTCATGTGCGGGGCAGAAATGGATTAGGCGTTCATTAATTCAGCAGTGGGATTATGGAAATTATGGACAGCTCCGGGAAAGTGGCAGAAACAATGATGATTTCTGTTGCTCTGCTCTGACAGGAGCCGCCAGAAACAATAAAGCTCTCATTCCAGACAGAATCAACAGAGATTAGAGGAGATGCGGGCTGAACACAGAGGGGTCATTTATCCATCCAATCCTACCAAATCACACAGAATTCTGTGGATTATATCACAATCAACAATTAGCCAATCAGGAGCCGTTCTGTTCAAACGCAAACAAAGGAAGTGAAGTAAATGGGCTAAACACAAGCATGACTCAATGTCCTTTTTCCACAAATATTACTCTGCCATAACACCATTAAAGGCATGCTTAAATAAGGGTACATTTTGTTTATTTCAAATTAAGGATATAAAAGCTGGACTCTCGAGTTATTCTTTCTACAGGTCGATCTTTCTTATTTGGTGTGACAAATGTCCTTGTTTGTCATTAGTTGTGTCAGAGTCTGTCAGCTCATCCTTTCCCCCTCCACACTTTAATTTTTTAGAGTAATAAGCTATTGACCTCTAGACGACTTAATTGCTAATTCCAGCATTTTATCATCAGTTCGCCATGCACGTGCATGTGAATGATAGCAGGGACTTTAAGCAGCAGTTGCTGATACAAACTGCTGACGTGAATTTAACTGCTACTTCTCGATGTTCTGCCGTAGTCCCTCTAATGGCCGTTCCGAGCTTGAGCTTCATGACAGCAACATATCGATCAGGATCTTGATGGCAAAGGCAGTGTGGGAAGATCGTATGGAATTAACAAAGTAGACGTATGCCCATCATCCGTCCTCACTATGAAATGCGTCACTTGATTGACGTACAGGGCATCCAGTCTAACCTCTGACCTTTTCTGACACATGGGTCGCCACGCATGTGCACAATGGCATCAAGTGCTGCAAAACTCTAGCAATCAAATTTATTTCTTTTAAACTTAAAAAAGGGTATACAAATGAGTGCAGCTGGACAAAGAAAGAAGTTACAAACGTTCCACTTCCATACAGAGTGAGATGTGGACTCACCATCTCACTTTCAAAGTGCGTTTGCCTCATCTTTCGGTCTGTCATCGCTATACCGAAGAAGGGAAATGTGGAGCGGCGTTTTCAGACTGTTCATAAAAACCACGACACTTGCTTCCCTCTGAAAAGCGAACTGAGAAGAAGAGTGAAGGAACTAAAATCTCAGACAGCAGTCATTTCTCTCACAGTAACTTCAAAATTAAGCATATTGAAAACTTGCAATATGGGTTCATGTAGTTAAGCTACACCAACATATATTGTATAATTTTCAATATATTCATAAATAAATATATGTTTTGTATTTTTATAGTAGGTAGACCATTTTGACGTCATTTTATAAGTAGCTCACAAGTCAAAAAAGTGTGTAGGCTACCTTTCTGTGTAAAACATTATAAACAAAAAAAATGTTTGTACATCACATTTGCGGAGTACTTTAGTCGTTTTGTTTTTAAAAAAACACCATATTTTAACCCAAACTGAATACTTAAAAACAAGTTTGAAAGGTAAATCTTCGAGAAATATTTTTGATTCTTTACTTTCTTTTTGTGTTTTCTCCATCAAAAGTGTGCTTTCACTTTAACAGACGCACAGCGCAGCAAAAATAGACTCTGATAGACAGAAATGGACCTTCACTGCTGCTACTCATTGCTTAACACTTACAGCGGGAAAAAATACAAGTTGCTCACGAGCCGATTGAGTACGTGACCATGCACTCACACAAATGCAGTCAAGTCAGTATTTAACCCGCAATATTCAACCATTTTGATCGCAGTCAAGAGCCCTGTGTAAAAGACGATCCAAACTGCACACAACAAAGTCATTGAATGATTTGTGATAAATGGCAAGATATTTATTCAAGCCGAGTCTGTATACATAATGGTACTCCAGGATATGAGGGGGGAAAATGGTTTCTTCTGCAAATGCTTGGCTAGAATAAAGAGAATATAAAATCTGGCTCAGAGCAAAAAAAGACTATGACTTGTATTTAAGGAGGAAATTACGCAGAACTATAAAACTATGACACACACACCCACAAACATGTGTTTCTCACATTGTCATGGTCAAGGGCAGGTAGAGGAAATCTACATTTCTTTTCAGAACTGCATGAGCGCAGCCAATTAAAATCTGTTGAATGCTGCAAGAACAGGTTTCATTAGTAGGGAATTTTAATTGCGTTCTCTCCTCCCAGCATTAATCTCAGAGAACGGGGAAAGAGATCATTATATAGAACACACAGTTACAACCCTCAGCCTTTCTGTTCTCACACCCTGAAACACGAGATGCAATTAACTCTATGCTGATTTCATAATTTCTCATCTCTGCCATTTGATCATTATTTGTTCATCAGAAAAGAAAAAGCAACTCTGGGGTTGTCGTGGCTTTTGCAAATCCTGTGCATTCAAAAACAGTGTGTTTCAGTTTCTTTGAGTTATGGCTCAGTTCCCACAAGTATATAATGCATTACGAAAAAGGGCATTCAAATGACTCTCTCAATAGTAAGAGTCGTTTCAGAAAAGCCAAACCTTGCCGTAATCTGTTAAAACTCCAAATGTCAACAAAGGAAATAATGCAATTTTTGTTCTTACAACACTGACCTGAAAACAGACTGAACACACAGACTCAGTCAAAATCCTACCAACCTGTCCATCCATCAATCCATCTATTAGGGAGTAACAGTGAATGCAAATTTTGTACAGTACGCATATATGAATTGCTTCAAACAGCGTAGAGTTTAAAGTGGCTTGACCTGTCAGATGCGTTTGCGGTTGCGAGTGGGATTTACTCAGCCCATAACTTGCATTTTATGGCTGTACCTGTAAATGTAAGAAATTCATTAGTATTTCCATTTGGCATAAAGGCTCTGACAGCAAGCCAGTCCCTGTTAAACTTCACAGACTTCAATGAGGGAGCGCAATAGAATTAAAGGGATATTCTACCCAAAAACGAAAACTGTCATCACTTACTCACCCTCAAGTTGTTTCAAACTTGTATGGCTTTCTCTCTTCGGTTTCAAAACAAGAGATTTTACAAAATGTTTGTTGGTAACCAGACAATTGACAGGCTATTGACTTCCATAGTTTATGTTGTATTCCTACTATGGAAAACAATGGCTACCTTAAACTGTTGGATGACCAATTACAATTACGTTTTTGTGTGAACTATCCTTATAATAGTGACATTTTGCGACAAAAAACTTGGAAGCTCCTCAAATCTCCGTCTTTAGTTACAGCATCACATCAGCTGCAGTGTGAAGTGTGTGTTGGAGCAGCATTGACCATTTTTTTATTTAAAGAGATAGTTTGTTCAGTAAATAAAGCTGTACCGAAAACATGCAGAACTGTGACTTCAAAACCAAGATACTAGCAAACAATTCAGTCAAAAGATTTAAGTTAAATAAAAATATAAAGTTATGATACTTCACTTTGCCCTTAACCAAATCGATTTGCTCTGGAACAAGTAATAGATTAATAAGACAAAAAACTGCCTATTTGATATACCCAAAATAGACCTTAAATCTTAACAGTTTTGTCTTTGAATTTCTCTTTTTACGGTAACTCTGTATACTTTCTAGAGTATATTTCTCTGTATATTTCAATGAGAGTTAACGAAAGGCATTGTAAAGTTTCAAGCGGATGTCATCAAATCTCAGTAGACTGGGGAAGATTTTAAAACAAGCAGTTCATTCATAAATCCATAAGATCTTACCTTCATGCTGTGGAAATACAGACCGAAAGACAACGCAACGAGCGCAATGCTGAAAAGGGTCAGGGCTGCAGAAGGTCTTTAAGGGCCAGCGGCAAATTCCTGAAGGATTGGCCAAGATAAAGCTCTTCTCACGAATTTTCAAAATAGACGCTATATATCATATAATTGAGGTCTGAACAACTACATTCTCCTCAGTTCAATTACATTAGAAATCAGTCACCTGTAAGGTTCTCAGTTGGGATTCTGCCTTACAAAGCAGACAACAACAGAGTAATCGCATCTTACACAATTATATCAGTCATCCGCCAAAGCCTCAATACTCTACAAACCTTCCATTGTCGAGCCACAGTCAAAACATTGCCGTGATTAATTAAAAATGAAGTTTGAGTGGTTTCACATCAGCGTATTTGTATTCAATTTAAGGGAATCCATTCAGCACACAACAGTGAAATGTCATTTCGGTTAATTGCTATATCGGCAAGTCATTTACCAAGCCAGGGCATGACACGACTCCAGCAATGTGACAAATAAATAATAAGATAAACAGTTTCATATTGCACAAAACAACAAAGCACTCAGTGACGTTTGAACAGTTATCTTCCGTTGACTCGGGCAGGAGGCGGATGGCGCTCTTATCCGAGTTCTTGCCCTTTGGGTCGTTGGTTATAAGAAACAGACTGATGTAATGTGATAGTAAGCATGGAACTGCCCTTTTTGGACCGCACTCTTTTCCTGCTGCATATTCCAGATGTAAACAAACAGTGACACACACTGCAGAGCTGTTATTATGTGCATGCATACGTTTAAGAAGAGGCCGAAAGGACGTCAACCGCTTCCGTTCCCCAGGGCGGACTGATCTACCGGCCTGTGCCGAGATGACAGAAAATCATTTCAAATCCACTGCACTTCAAAAGGCCACAAGTTGAACGTTGCTGTAAGTGAATTCTACTGAGAGCAGCAACTGGAAAATCCAGAGTCTCTGAGGAGTTTGTGAAGATTTACACACAATTTAAGATTTACAGGGTCAACGGAATAAACTCTGTTGCTGACGGATCACGTTTGAGTGTGTATTGTTCAATAAATGGATAATCATCCAGTCACATCACGTACAGCATTGATTTGTAAATGATGCGTTCAGATTTCATGAGAATAGATTCAGCTATTATTGAACATTAAGGGAAACATTACATTTTTAAAAGTTGGTTGGTGTATGTACTTTCTGCACTATTACTTTTTGCATTACAGAGAAGATGTTTGTAGCTTTGAGTAATTCAGCTAGTGTTTGCACTTTCTGGGAGAATTTACATTTTTTAATTAAGTTACTTATAGGTTTTTGAAAAGCAGAATCCTTCACAACCAAGATCAGAAATTGGACATGTAAAGAAATATAATGGTCAAGAGTCACCTTCAACCTGATTTGATTTAATGTCTAATTTAACTCGACATACAGTATAAGAAAACAACAAATTGATGAAATGCATCATTTGTTCATCATGACTTTTGCACAGGTGTTTAAAAAGCCTGTGCAAGAACAATTCATCACTTCCTAACAACACACATTATTGTTAGGAATTATACATTAAACACACACACACACACACACACACACACACACACACACACACACACACACACGTGTTGCAGGCAAATCACAGCCATGCTGTTAGAACCACATTGCTCTCCTATTTATATGATATTATAAATAAATCTTGCACATGAGCCTGGTTTCTCCCAAGGTTTTTTCTCCATTCTATTCTTCATTCGTTACATCACCTGCCGGAGTTTTGGTTCCTTGCCGCTGTCGCCTATGGCTTGCTCAGTTGGGGAAACTTAACACTTAAAATTCATCAACTGTATTGATTCACCTGCTCTTTTGGGGCTTCTGTTCAGCCAAACAAACTTTGTTTATATTGTTTTTCCTGTAAAGATGCTTTGAAACAATCTACAATGTAAAAAGCGCTATATAAATAAAGGTGACTTGACTTGACTTGACATGAGGAGATCTGTAGCGTGTTAAACTCCAGGATCTGACACACACTTTCTAAAGTGCGTACACTTCTGAAACTTCCTGCATGGAACTACATTCGTGAAAATATTTAACTATGCTTTGTGGTTAGGGTTGAGAGCAAAGTCAGGCTAAATGGATCACTGATCTTGAACTTGTCTGGTTCACTGGAGCACAGAGGAATGAAATCACTAAGAACGGGTTTAAAACATTACTACAACTACCAATGGAGGTGTTTTCCAAAAAACAACAGGTAAAATATGATCATTTCCCTCGGTTCAGATGCGGAGTGTGTGTTTTAGGCCAGATCGATATCAGCTCCGTAAACAGATGCTTGACTAAACTTGTCTGCATGGCTGCAGATAAAACAATCCTGGAACACAATCGCTAAAGTTTAAACAAAAGCAAGTTTACTAACTGCAAGAATCACTCCTTTGAGTTAATCTAATACCGTTCTCAACAGTGAAGAGTCTTTTTTAGGTGCTAAGTCACTTTTTTTTAGTAAACCTTTAAAACGTGCGCAAGTGATAATATAATGAGAAACCTTCCCATATATCTGCAATATAAGTCTACAAAATGTCATGATGATTTCCATTTTTCCACCAATCCCTCCAAAACATGTCTGGACATTTTCTGATGTTATCGATCATACTTTCAGTTCGTCTGTCAGAGATTGGGGTTCAAAACACTGTCAATATTTTGGGAATCTTTTGGGAAAGACGATAAGACAGACAGAAATAAGTTTATACTTTTGTTTCGGTATTTCCAAATAATTAATCTCAACCTTCAAACCCTATGGAGTCTTTTACACTCGGCTTGAGGAGTCATGCCGTTTCGAGCCTATATGCAAATGAAAATCTAAAAATTCCTCTTCACCCCAATGGGAATAAAATCTGCCAGCCGCACCCTTGGGTTCCAGCGTTTCATCTTGCAGAGAATCACTGGGGAACAAGATTGTGCTGAAATTAACATCAGCCACGACTTCAATCAGAGTCGCGGAACAATAAGCAAGACTACCTCTGCTTGTGTGGGCTCATTTAGTTTGGCTCATAGCGAGCTGAAAATTACGGCCCCATACTGTTTTTAAGAGTAACAGTGGGTACTTAAGGGGGCCCGAGACGACACACCCTACTGTTTTCCTAGCCGACTTGCTTCAGGAAATGATGTGCAAAACAGGGTCAAGTTTAACAACAAATCCTGCCAAAAACAACAGAAACGTCCTTGTATTAATAGCAGAAGGACCACACAATGACTCAAGAAAAACAGTAGGAACAATTCCATAAGTGGTAACCAGATCCCCCGCTTAATGCGATGGTAATGAGGTGTATTTGTGAAAATGTGACAATTGAAAGCATGTAACCCCCTCCTGAAAGACTGCGGTGGTACTTTATACTGCTGACTGGCTCACTGTTGTGTCTAGACCCACACTAAATCTAGACTCGAACCCAACATGATCATGAGTAACACGGCTGACTCAGACGCTCTCCACTTTAATACAGCTGATTTGAATGCATTTTTTTAATGCATTTAGAAAAAAATCCCCATTCTCGCAACTCAAACAGTTGGAGCATGTTGCTAGAGATACCAAGATCATGGGTTGGATTTTAAGGAATTGCGTAAATTGAAAGAAACAATAGCTTGAATGCAATGCAAGTCACTTCAGATGGAAATATCTGACAAATGCATAAATATAAATCCAACTACATTAAAATAGTTTGTAAGTAAATATAATTTCAATGTTCAAGAGAAGAAAATTGTAACTTCCACAGAAACTGGCGCAAAAAAGAAATTTCATCCGCATCTTCCTCTTTCCATCCATTTTTAATGTAATACTCTAAAAGTTGCATATAAATATGTGGAAGCAAATCT